>OY744604.1:92785634-93318134 GCA_963556255.1 Allolobophora icterica
AACAAATTTTAATTATTATTATTCGTAACAGAGGTGAATGACTAAAAACAAGGTCATGAACTTTTTTGTGTTATTATTATTCGTAACAGAGGTGAATGACTAAAAAAGTCATCACCTTTTTTGTGCTTAGGGCCGCCGATTTGGCGATTTGCCCAGGGCCGCCAAATGTCTTGAGCCGGGCCTGGTTAAAGGTTTCTATCTGTAGGTTTGGTATAAAGAGTAGTTTGTAAGCCCTTGTTAACTTTGATAACTTTTATATCTAAAAACGGTATTTCAAGGTTAGATTTTTTTAGAGTAAATTTAAAGTTAGGATGAAAGTTGTTTAAATTATTGAAGTAACTGAGAAATCCAACAAGGGTATTATTCCAAATAACAAAAGGTCATCAATAAATCGGTCGTGATTCCATGTAGAGTCAGGGTAGGTAAGATTTAATTTCTGGTAAAATTTAGACATAACTACATTGGCAGCTAGGACTGAAGAGGCACCTCCCATGGTAAGACCTTGCATCTGTCTGTAGATGTTGCCGTTAAATGAGAAATAACAATTTTTAAAAGTGAATTCAAGCATCTTTTTAAGCAAGGTAGGTGGGATTGATTTCATGTCTATGTCAAAAAATTTCCAGCATTTCAGTGTATTATGATAATGGTCGATAATGAACTCGATTTCTAAATCTAAAGGTATGTTGGTATAAAGGGACTCTAGGCTATATCTAAAGTAACCAAAATAGTTTCATCTTATATTAGGTCCTGATATTTCTTTAATTTGTTAAGAAATCTGTGGTGTCTTTTATTAAGCTAGGTATCTGCAGTTCTCCAATTCTGAGGAATTGTTGTATATAAGTGCGGGGTTTATTAGTGAGGCTAATGCATTGTGAGATAATGGGTCTAGGATTATGAATTTTGAGAGTCCGTCAAAAATACCCAGGTCGTTGTTGATAATTTATCCACTAACCAGTTAAATTGCTTTTTATTAAGGAATGGTTTAATTTCGTTGATTAAAGAATAGTGTTTAAAGATCAAGTTCTCATCCTTACAGATTTCTTCTGTAATTTTCAAGTAAGTGGAGTTACTGTGAAGATGGGTGAGTATCTTTTCTTCATAGTCAGTGGTGTTCATTACCACTATTTCTCCTCCCTTATCGGCTGGATTTATAATTATCTATTTAATGTTTCTAAGACTATAGAGTGCTTTCAATTCGTTTTTATTTATGTTCGGGGTATTAGTGAGGTTACGAGCTATATTTTTAATTTCATATTTTAGTTGGTTACAGAAAGTGTTTATAGATGGATTTGGTCTAGGCGGGTATCATGAACTGCTAATTTTAATGGGGTCAATTTTTGTAGTCTTACTTTTGGTAGATTTAGTTGAGTTCTTATTACTATTGGGTTTATTAAGTTTAACCAAGTTTTGATCAAAAAAGCTTTAATTTGAAGTTTTCTTTCAAAATTATCTATCAACTCAATGTTACTTTTCGAATATTTCATCTTAGCTTCTGTGTATGCATTGCTTAAGCCTTTATTAAGAACTATAGTTTCGTAATTAGTCAATTTATGATTAGAAATATTATTTATACACGAGTTCTCTCGGTTTACTAGGGTTTTTTAAGGAAAGATTTAACCTTAGGAGTTCTTATTTTACGTTTAAGAATATATCTCTTTCTTTCATTCTTGAAATTTTCCTTGTAGTATTTCTAGGTTTGTTGGCTTTCCACGTGTAACTGTCATTGTTGTAGGTTTTCAGTATGGCTGCTGAGAGGATCTGGAATATGCAGAGAGGCTGTAAACTGGTCACCGGCTCTTGTCGTGGAAGGCATAGTGATGAGCGGGTTCAGCGGTATCAACTGACCCTTTTGGAGCGGGGTAGTCATCGGTCGTAGAAGGGATGGAGACGACGGCTCGAGTTGTCTAGACAAGAAGGTAGTAGAACTGCTAGTGGGATGAGTGTTAGTAGGAAGTCCACCTAATCGAGGAGGGAACGAATTACGTCGAGACGAATGGCGTAAATACGGTTTCTGGTTTGGTACTGGTTTGTGATGTGACGGTTTAGTGAAAAAACTAGGGTGATGAGTAGCTACTACCTGACTGTAGATGTGTCTGTCAGATAGTGGATTGAAGGTACATGCGGCCCCCTGCTTCCTGATGTGATCGACCCCCTGATTTGGTAATGCGGGTGGCGGCTGAATGTGGCCCGAACTGAATAAATCTTCCTGAGTAGCTGCATGGGCGGTGGCTATGTAATTGTTTTCTGTAGTTTCCGGTCTTTTGGCCTTGTATAGATAACTACTGGCATTTGATGCTGCTTTAAAGGCCTTGGCTAGAACAAGACTAGATCCGATTTCATTAAGCCTAGTAGTTAATGATACAATCTGGTCGTAATGAGCCTCTGGTTGGCGTCAGGAATCAAGTTCTGTAGGAAAGTGCGTCTAAGAGTTTCTCTGTTTTGTACAATGGTGTAGTACACGCTGGCAAATGAAACGGCCAAAGAACGTAGGGTTGATTACTGCTCAACGCTTTATTTTGGTCTTCCATCTAGTCGCATAGTGTGTCTACAGCGAGTTCCGCGCTCTGCAGCCCGTCTCATTGGGCATATTCCTAAACATGGCCAAGTCTATAGATATATGCTGGAGGTCCTTCACTGGCTTCCTATGCGCTTACGCATAGAATATAGGATCGCTGCCTTAGTACGGCGATGTTGTCAGGGCCCTGCCCCTGCTTACCTTAGTGAGCTTTGCTGCACAGTTTCAGGTGCCCAAGGCCGACGTTCCCTCCGCTCATCGGGAAAAGGGGTACTTTTAGTTCCATTTGCTCGTTCCACGACTATGCAAAGTCGAGCTTTTTCAGTGGTGGGCCCGGCAGTCTGGAATAGACTTCCCTTAGAGCTCCGCATGTGCCCTGGGGTCACCCCTGGCCTATTTCTTGCAAATCTGAAAACTGTCTTATATGAACGTGCTGGTGTCGGGAGCGCCTCTGAGTAGTTACCTTGAAGGGGCGCTATATAAATCTCCAAATGAATGAATGAAAAGGAGTGGCACGTAAGGCTCATGCTCCGTGGGTTGACGGTTCAAATCTTCTAATTGACGTGATAGGGCTAACCCCGTCTTCAACCAGGTCGTGAGGTCAGTACGAGTAGGTTTGAATAGAGTAAAATCATCGTCAGTTAGTCTACGGGCTATATGTTCCGGGGTGAAAGAAGCCTTCGTAGCCTTCAGTTGTCCGTAGATCTTATAAAAGTTAATTCTAGTACTATCAGTGATCTGACTCAAGTCCGGTTGGTCCAGTCTTTTACACGCCTGTCCAATTTCGGGGTGTAAGTCTAATTCATGGATGGTCTTATGTTGATCTCGTATACTATGCTCTGTCTGTGTCATAATGAGGGAAGCAACTGGCTCCGCGAGGCGTTTGACTCTATCAGAAAGGGAAGGAGGTTCCGGGGTGGCTTGAAGAGGCAGGCTGATCCTCATGCGTTTCTTAGGGTTACCCTGGTTTTCATCGTTGTAGTTATTCGGGGGTTTTAGGAGAAGGTTATCGATGAAGACATCTATTTGGTGTTTAGTGCCAGGGTCAATAGTCTTGCTTATAGTGGCAGGTACCCCACTCTAGACCCCGGCGCCGCCGCCATCCGCCGCCGCTAAGCTCCCAAGTCGAAACCAGTCGCTAAGCTATCGACTGCTAGCGACTTCGTTCACTTAATATTTTACTTAATGTCTGAATCGTGGTCCCCAAGTTTCACTTGACGAAGACATCAGCAGCAGGTCATGATCAACATTTACAATACAGTATAATATTCGTTTATTGAGGAAAACAAGCTGACATGCCGCAACTGTGCACATTATAAGAGAAAGTGTTTGCTCCATTTAGTTGTAAGAGTTCTTATAGAGAATATGGGCCTATGGAGGATATAATTGCTGTTATCTTTTCTGGTAAAGTGAATTTATGCATTTTATTGCGAAGATGATGTTGATGATTACGAAGCGGGGAAATAACTGAGTGCATGGTTCACTGTCTCTACTATAGTGCCTGAAAGTGACACGCATCAACATTTGGCCGTAAGATCGGGTAAATCCTCCTCGCTCCATTCGATTTACGAAGCGCTCAATTTCACGAATTTTACATTAACATTAATATTCACAGTCATCGGTCTGTCACCTATCAGCATGACCATTGACCACATTGAGCAGAGCCCATATTCCCATATTGGACCTATATAGAACATATGGGTTCCATATAATGCCCACGGAAATGATGGCACGGTCAGTACAGCATGCGGAAAAATGCATTATATTGTTAGGTAATCATCATTTATGTCCAACAGACATACTTGATTACCTGAGAAGTCGATAGCAAGTCGCTAAGTCACTCGATAAGTCTAAGCGACTTAGTCAGTCGATAAGCATGCGACTTAGTCGACTGAGTCGCTAAGTCAGTCGCTAACTCATCAAGTCAGTCGATAACTCCTTGGCGACTGACTCCGGGTAGTACCCCACTCTCGCTACAAATCCCGGGCCGACGTGGAGGGGTTCTAGGTGTAAGCATCGACCTGGTTTCCATAATAAGATGAAGAACGACTATAGTTGTGCAAAAACTTTCATTGATGATAACTCATGTAGGCCCTATATTCAAGGCCGGAGCGCTTTCTGCAATTTATGGTGCATCATCAGCGGCCACTGTATTTAACATACATTTTATAGATTTACAAGTACAACACAGTTAGAACCTATTAACGAGATAAATACGTTATAGACAAGACTAGTGTCCTGCATGTAAAACGCATTTAAAGTATTACTTTTAGTTTAAACAAACACCTTAATTACAAAATTGTAAAACTGTCTTCATAATCAAATGTGAAATGTAACAAGGTATATGTCAAAGGCCGTAGACAATGTTATGTAATTAGGATGTAATAAGTGCAGTTACTAACAATGGTAAAGTGAAGGTGTAGGCTATGTAGCAGTGTAGTATGGTAAAGGACTAGCAGTAATAGGAAAGAGATAAAGGCTAGGGGTGAGAAGAATGTGGCAAATGCCCTGTTTAAAATAAAGACCTAAAACTAACGACCACGGCAATATAATATGTGCATAAAACTAGTGCAGTATAAAAGTTCAATAGAACGGAACAGCAAAAGGTCGACACAATTCTTAATTTATAGCAGAATGTGTATAACATTAATAAATTAACTTGGGTTAAAAGGCCTACCTACATCCAGGTCGAATAATTAAAGAATGCGAAATTGTTTTCAAAAATAGTAAGGTTCGAAATGGAGCAATATCACTGACACTTGCCCCTGGCAGGAACAGGCAGAGGGTTTGCTTTTATAAATTGCTTCATAGGTATCCGGTCAAAGCCAAATCCAATCCATGCAGCGCGTTATAGCAATAAATAGTAAGTATTTTCTAAGGTCAGTAACAGCAGAGTAAATAGATAAGAAGGGGGAACCCAACGGTTCTCTACGCTCATAAGGGCATCTTCCTAAAAGGAGATGCTAAGGACAACACCATAATAGACGACGAAACGAACTATTAGACGAAGCATAACCCCTTAAAACCAAGAATAATGTAAAAATCAGGATCAGTCAGTGACAATAATTAATTTTCCAGGTGGCGAAATAGTGCATCAGCAAAAATTATCCAATTCCTAGTTGAAATTGTTAATACGCATATCAACGCCATTTTGAAGTAGGTGTTAGTCATATGGGGCGGTAAATTTAAAAAAGTCCAGAATTATATTAAAATGTACAACTAGGGTGACCACACGTCCCTGATTGTCCGGGACAGTCCCGGAATTTGAAAAAATGTCCCGCGTCCCGGACATGTCCTTTCCGGGACAATGAAGCGTCCCGGAATGAATTTTCCTATAATTAGTTACATAGGATTTGCTATATTGTTATTCCAACAATATCAGAATTTAAAAAGTAAAAATTATAAAGTATAAAGAAAAATAACATCTACAAATATGCATCGTCACACAAAATTTACAAATCCGTGGCACAATGTAATCTTAAGAGTATGGCTAACTAAGGGTCTCCACTAGAAGCTGATATGTCTACGACATCTAATCGTAATCGTAAACTCCAAACTTCCAAAGCGCCACTTGAAGGCCAAGCGCAGGGCACCAGTCTATTCACAAGCGCTAGTAGTCCAAAGGAGGTCCGAGTCCGGTTTTCAGAGGCAGAACAGCTGCTGTTAAGGCAGGTGTCGTTTATGGCGAGAAGAATTCGAAGGCGGATGATCAGGTGAGTCAGAGAAAGAGTACTTGCAAAGTTGAGACTTCACTTTTGAGTAAAAGCCCGAGGGATGATAGATAGAAGAATATGATGAGGAGGATGGAGGACGGGTTGCAATGATAATGGAGGAACCGAGAATCTGCGGAGTTCAGAGGATAGATCGTTCCAAAGGCGTGGTGCTGTGTTGGATATGGCTCGGTTGGAGAATTTAAGATGAGTAGCGACTGTGGGTCGAGAAAGACTGAGATAGGAGGATGATCGGGTAGAGCGGGTTGTCTGGATGGTGAAGAGATCACGAAGGTCATTAGGCTGGAAATATTGTAGGGAGTTGTAGGTGAGTGAGATTACTTTGAAGGAGATTGGATGACATCCACTGTAAAATTAGGTTAACCAAGTTGAGTAATTATGTAATGGAGGTGGAAAAAGAGCTCGGGGAGAAGGGTATGTGGAGCTCGGTGTCCTCTGCATAGAGCTGATCAACAGAGGAGGATTTTATGAGATGGCTTAAAGGTGCGGTATACAAGACTAACAGAAGTGTACCCAGGACGGAGCCTTGAGCGACACCACAGGAGAGGGAGAGGTTGGGAGCAGTAGCTGGAGGCTTGAACAGAGAAGAATCGGGAAGACAAGTAGGTAGATTGTTGTACATCGTCCTTTAAAACATGACTCCGTAGTAGAGAATGCAAACCCGACGGTTTTTTTTACAAACCCGGGTTTCAGGTTTTGGCGCCAGTAAAAACCCGGGTACTCGGGTTTTTACTGGGTTTATCAAACTTTACATGATAGGTATTATTGAACTATGTTTTGCCATAAGAACAACGTCGTTGTATGCAGCTACAAAGTCCAAAGTTCTGCAGATGACAAGGGTCACCTACGTCCTTGTGTTTGAGCAGGTTTATCTTATGCTTGGGCGGGAGATGAATATGCATACATCGTGTTGAACCGCCGACAATTTTCAGTTTCGATTTACATAACTGGCACTGAGCCGTCTGTTCCACAGAATCGCGAACGATAAAGTGTTCCCAAACTCCGCGCTTTAAATTTGCTGATTTAAGTATTGCTTTTTAAGTCACTAAATTTATATAAGAACAGTTTACCGCTACCATGCGAACTGGATAATAATAATAATAATAATAATAACAATAATAATAATAATAATAATAATAATAATAATAATAATAATAATAATAATAATAATAATAATAATAATAAGACGATTTATATAGCGCCGTAGCACAGCCGAGGCCGAAGAAAAGGACGCTGTAGATGGCGTCCCCGGAGGGTGGTGCACCATAAAAACTCGGACTTCGTTGGATTCAGTTTGAAACGGTTCGACGCCATCCACACTGAAATGCGTTCAGACAGGTACTGTCACGAGTTAACAAACTCAACATTCGGCCTTGTCACTCGTTGTGTGAAATGTGAAGCCTCGCTCATATAACGTCACGAATAAACAATTGGAACGAGCCGATAAATAAGTAAATAGAAATAGTATTACGTAATACCAAGTGCAGTACTAACGCTATATATCCATTACTCTGCATTTGTGAGTTTCACGTAACGACCTCTTATATATAACGGTTTCACGGCGTGAACGACGATGAAAGTGACGCTTTTCAATCACGCCAAACCCGGGTTTCAACCGCGGTTTACGATGACGAAGACAGGTTTGGCAGATGTCCGTCCCTCGCTTTGGCTGTGGGGCTGTGGGGTCCCCATACTTGCGTTCGATGCAGAGTACAAGACTGCACGTGCGGGTCCAATCTGTCACAAAGGGGACATTACTTCCGTCCAGTCTTAAGAGCGGAAGCTGTCTTCGTCTAGGGTGGAAGAGTGGAAGCTGTTGTGGCTTACGTGGTGCTCAAAGTTTGTATTACGCTCAAACATAATTGTTTCACCTGCAGGCCTCTTTTATTGTTGTTAATCTTTCGAGTTTCGCTGCATTTGTAGTATATTAATGATAGTGATATGCATCCGAAATAGGCTACATTTATATTGTTTGGCTACATTTTAATATAATAAAATAGTAATGAAAATTTAATGTCATTGTTCAAACCCGGGTTGCAATCGCGGTTAAACCCGGGTTTTCGGGTTCCGAAAAATCCCGGGTTACCCGGGTATCCGGGTAGGCAAAACCCGGGTTTGCATTCCCTACTCCGTAGTCATTTTATCAAGTCTTTACTATCTAGGCTTGAATCTTGATGACTTTTAAGGAATTTTGATTTTGAGTCTGAGCAGCAAATTAACCAATTTGTTTTATTTTTGCTCATTTTCTTTCTAATTAAACCAACTACAGATAAAATGCTTAATTTTGGTCAAAAATCTTACAAATAGTTCAGTCGAGGTATTGCCTATGTATAACGCTTTTCCTAATGAGCCCAGCTCCTAACTGAATTCGACTTAGATTGGAAGTACTGTGGTGTCCCGGAATGGCAGAAAAGAAATGTGGTCACCCTATGTACAACAGTCATAACTAGGTATAGCGCTAGGATTCTTGTCATTCTCGTGTAAATGCATCATGCCGTGGACCATATCGAAGGGAGTAGAAACGATAAAATCAAGAGTGTTAATTATGAATCAATATTCATAAGGATAAACTCGTACAACAGTGTAAACAAATTTCTATGGTATATGCATTGTTTGACACATTGCGAGTTTTCTTTACAATACAGGTGGTATGTTCGACCTCGGAGAAGCTAGCGTCTAAGGCCACAAATGCAGTACCGGTCAGTTTCAACCACAACTGTATAACTACCAAGGTATTATAGTGCCTGTTTATCTATATACATAAAGAACAGTGCTAAAACATAGGCCCGACCAGGCCTAGTAGACATGACTGAATCGGACTGCGGTCAACGTTAAGAAAAGTTTAAAGCAGACACCAGTCCGACCGCAAGCCAAACAGTGTGTCACACGAAACCCTATGTTGCATCTTAAATAGAAGATTACCAAACAGTGTGTCTCACAAAACCCTATGTAGCATCCTACATAAAAGATTGATATGGCTTAGATGGCAATATGGGAAAACTCGTTAGCACATCTATGAATACATACAAATATCCAAGTACAGAAGACATTCAATAAACTGCAGTACATTAGCACCAGCACTGAACCATTATAGATGCTTAAAGCAGATTTTAGTCCACCCCAGGTCAAACTATGTGCTACACAAACCCCCATGTAGTATCTTAAACAACAAAAGATATCTTCTTCATAGCAAACAGGGTTATCTTGGGAATACATATACATTCAAAACTCCAAATTCAAAATCAATAAGCGTTCAATAAGTTCTATAGTTTTTTTTAGCAACTGTACACCACTTCTGTTCTCTATTACAGACTGAGTTATGGGCAGCTGAATGCAGCTAAAGAAGGACAAGCAGCATCGGAGCAACAATGACCATATTTCTCAGCAAGTCCCAAGATGTATCTCGCAAAGCACAAGGTTGCCGCCATCTATATAACTTCTAAGTTGCAACAAGGCCATCAATAGACCTCTCAATGTTCTTGCAACAGTGCTATTAGGTTTTGTAGGTTTTCTGCATCCAGATTGTCATTACTATGGGTGTGTTTAGGTTCAATATGCCAGGGCAGGGAATTTAGAAGTAGTTAGGGTATTCCTAATTTTTTCTCCCATTTATAAATGCTATAATTGGCTGTGTATTGAAGCAACCATGCAAATCTGGGTTTTCACCTATAAATTCATTCCAAAGTTTATGTAAAGCTCCTTTGAGTACATTTTTCTTTTCAAATTTATTTTAAAATATCAGTATTAGTATGGGCCTGTCTGTTTTATTCTGTTTACTTTTATATGCAAAGAGGAATGTTCTGTCTACTTGCTTAAGCTTTTGAACAACTCCGTTTAGGACAAGATCAGGGTAACCTATGAGTGTAAGCGGATTAGTCATTTAAAGGAGCTGGTTTTCTAGATCTAGGGGTTCTGAGACAATACGTTTTAAGCTTAAGATTTTGAATAGCTCCGTTTGGAACTTCACAGTTACTTCAATAATTTAAGCAACTTTCACCCTTATTTTAAATTAACTCTTAATAAATAAGAAATACCGTTTTTAGATGTAAAAGTTATCAAAGTTAACAAGGGCTTACAAACTACTCTTTATACCAAACCTACAGATAGAAAGCTTTACCTGAACTATTCTAGCAATCATCCACCTCATACCAGAAAAGCAATTCCATTTAGTCATTTCTTAAGATTAAAACGTATTGTCTCAGAACCCCTAGATCTAGAAAACCAGCTCCTTAAATTGACTAATGCGTTTAAACTCATAGGTTACCCTGATCTTGTCCTAAACGGAGATATTCAAAAGCTTAAGCAAGTAGACAGAACATTCCTCTTTGCACATAAAAGTAAACAGAATGAATAATACTGATATTTGAAAATAAATTTGAAAAGAAAAATGTACTCAAAAGAGCGTTACATAAACTTTGGAATGAATTTATAGGTGAAAACCCACAATTGCATGGTTGCTTTAATACACAGCCAATTATAGCATTTAAAAAAGGTAAAATATTAGGAATACCCTAACTACTTCTAAATTCCCTGCCCCTGGCATATTGAACCTAAACACACCCATAGTAATGACAATCTGGATGCAGAAAACCAACAAAACAAAATTGCTGCAGGAACATTGAGAGGTCTATTGATGGCCTTGTTGCAACTTAGAAGTTATATAGATGGCGGCAACCTTGTGCTTTGCGAGATACATCTTGGGACTTGCTGAGAAATATGGTCATTGTTGCTCCGATGCTGCTTGTCCTTCTTTAGCTGCATTCAGCTGCCCATAACTCAGTCTGTAATAGAGAACAGAAGTGGTGTACAGTTGCTAAAAAAAAACTATAGAACTTATTGAACGCTTATTGATTTTGAATTTGGAGTTTTGAATGTATATGTGTTCCCAAGATAACCCTGTTTGCTATGAAGAAGATATCTTTTGTTGTTTAAGATACTACATGGGGTTTGTGTAACACATAGTTTGACCTGGGGTGGACTAGAATCTATTTAAGCATCTATTATGGTTCAGTGCTGGTGTTAATTTACTGAAGTTTATTGAGTGTCTTCTGTACTTGGTGATTTGAATGTATTCATAGATGTGCTACCGAGTTTTCCAATATTGCCGTCTAAGCCATATCAATCTTTTATTTAAGATGGTACATAGGGTTTCGTGTGACACACTGTTTGGCTTGCGGTCGGACCGTTGTCTGCTTTAAACTTTTCTTAACGTTGACCGCAGTCCGATTCAGTCATGTTTACGAGGCATTGTCGGGCCTATGTTTTAGCACGGTTCTTTATGTGTATATATATATATATATATATATATATACATAGGCACTATAATAGGCCTACTTTGGTAGTTATACAGTTGTGGTTGACACTGACCGGTACTGCATTTGTGGCCTTAGACGCTAGCTTCTCCGAGGTCGAACATACCACCTGTATTGCAAAGAGAAACTCACAATGTGTCAAACAATGCATATGCAATAGAAATTTGTTTCCACTGTTGTGCGAGTTTAACCTTTTGAATATTTATTCATAATTACCACTCTTGATTTTATCCTTTCTACACCCTTCGATATGGTCCACGCATGATGCATTTACACGAGAATGACAAGAAATATACCTAGTTACGACTGTTGTACATTTTAATATATTTCTGAACATTTTTTTTATAAATTTACCGTCCTATATGACTGTCGCCTACTTCAAAATGGCGTCGATATGCTATTTAACAATTTCAACTAGGAATAAGATAATTTTGCTGATGCGCTATTTCACCACCTGGCAAATTAATTATTGTCCCTAACCGATCCTGATTATTACATTATTATTTGTTTTAAGGGGTTATGCTTCGTCTAATGGTTCGTTTGGACGTTTATTATGGAAGCAAATAATAATTGAGCACTATCGTAAACCTTACCGGATGATGAGACATTATAAATGAGGCTGAATCCAGTGTTGACATTGTCGCCGTTGGTGCGAAAGTTGACTAATCCATGAGTACACCACGGCATCCATACAGGGCCAGGTAATGAATTTCCCGAATATTCTTCTGGAGGAATACTCGAGTTCGATGGGCAACTGATCTATCGCACAGAAGAAGACTTTATGTCACTTCGCAAATTACTAAACAATGCTCAAAATAAATATACGTTGAAACCAAATATCGCAGCTAAATTTTTTTGAAAAAGTTAACCAGAAGAAGTTTGTTACAGAATTTGACTTAGAAAGGCACTACAATAACGAATGAGTTGATTGACGATTATTATGAATGATTATGAACCATCAACTTAAACTTTTATACATGTATGGTTCCGTACAATGAGCATTCTGAACAAGTGGGTGTGACGAACGTCAATTCATATAATGTGTGTTTGAACGAATGGTTAGCGCAACATAAATGCATCGCATCTCATTAAGTCTATTAATAGAGCACCAATCCTGAACTAGCGCGGTAGATTTCTGTGTGCGCCTGACAGAATGGAGGTTTCTCATTGGTCAGAAATGCCCGGGAATATTTGGCGCCAAGTGAACTGTCTATAAAACAGCGAGGCCTGGCCTGCTACGCGCCTTTTTCTGTGTTGATGCCGTCGCAGTGGGACGTGCGCCTTTTCTGTGTTGTTTTCGTCGCTGATGGACGTGTTGGTGAAGTTTAATCGTTCAATGCGCTGATCTTGGTTTGAAACGATTATTTGACAAATCGAAGTTGTACGATTGATCGGGAGATAATCGTGAATCGTCGAACCTTTCGGTATTGAAGGTTGAGTATCGATTCCAGTTGTTTTGAAGGTATTTTGGTATCGATTGGTGGATTGATATTTTACGTTGCTATATGTAAGAAATATATACAGCGCTACTCTCGGATCATGAATAATGTATAAATAAGTTAATTAAGGATTCTTCTGATGAAGAGAACTGGAAATAGATTTCGTATATTCGCAAATGTATCTGTTTGACATCTATTACACGAGTGTGTACTTTTAATTCTGTATTAGCGGATTTGTGAACATTGACAATCATTAGTATTAACAGATTTTAATTCATTTAAATTCTAATAAACATAAATCAGTTTGAAATATAAATAAAATGATGACAGCAAATTCAGCTGCCATTTCAACAGGCGAAGTTGTTGAATTGTGTGAAATAATGAGGGAATTTATCTTGCGCCAGGAGAAATTAGAAAGTTGCGTGTCACAGCTAGGAACTAGCATGTCACAACTAGCGCGGGAAGTTGGCAGTTTGCGCGGGAACTTTCCCGCCGAAAATACTGTTGTAAGGGCAGAAGGACCTTTAACACACGCAGACATATGTCAGGAAATATCCTTGGTACCAGAAAATTATATAGTGCTCGACACAAGTGGTGTTGAGGTAAGAAATAAGCCCCACATAGACTCGGGTTCAAATCCCGCACGTTTTGGCCAGTCAGTCGATGCCTTACAACAGGGCGCGCGCTCGCCAGCAGGTGAGGAGAACGCCACACGTGGTACCAGAAGTGGGGTGTTAATGGCTGAATTGGAAAAACGGACGGAAGTAGAACCGGAAGTGGGTTTAGCTAGAAGATTTAATCGACCTATAGACATAATGGACTTGGGCGAGTCTCAATTAGAGGTGAGTGATTTTGGTCAACAAGACAATGAAATAGACGAAATGAGTGAAGTTAGTGATCAGGAAATTACATTTAAACATCCTTGGAAAAAGAATATGCTTGAACAACAGGAGATGTTTATTGATAAATGTTATGAAACACAGACTAATGTTAAGTGTCTAGTTTCAGATACTGGTCGACAGATGCGACAACCGCAGAATACACAGCAGATGAGCGATAGTGTTCGTCATCCGACTCGCGCTTGGTACGCTGCCCTCGACGAAAGTGCACGTCGCAGTCTCACGAGTTCTGCGTCGCTGTCTTCGGTTCCTTTCACCTACGGGAAACAAAGCACTGGTATACCAACACATTCAAGTGCAACGCCTTTCAACCAACCTTCGGTCTGGGCGGTGTCCGGGTCATTTCAGGAACGTCGTCCGGTTACAATCAGTCGTGGGCACCTGAGTTCCGGTTACCTACCAACGGTGATGTCGATTCCGACTTCGTTTGGAGCAACGACAACAATGGAAACGTGGAGCCGCGAAATCTACAGAAAGCCATGCCAAGAAGTTCCAGTGCAAGTCGGGAAGGGAAGGACTGAAGGACGTCCTCCGCTCTTGCCGATGACTCTTGAACTTGCTGCGTCAAACCCAGCGGCGAAGGTCACAACGTCCGTCGCCACTCAAACGGTGATGGCTGAAGAAGGTCAACTTGGGTCGACCGTAGAACCACAACCGGGTCCGAATGTGAAGTCAACAGAAGAGAAAGGACAGTTGGAGAAGTTGTCGGACAACCAAACCATGCTGTCTACACTGCGTTCCAATAGACAATGGATTAAGATTGGTACGTACAATGGTAAAACGGCAGTCCAAGCTTTTGTCCGAAAATTTGAGGTGTGCGCAAAACACAATGGATGGACGGAAGAAGAAAAACTTCATCAGTTGATGTGTGCGTTAGTGGAACCGGCCAATCAACTGCTATGGGAGTTTGACTCAGCCAATGTGATGACGTCAGACGACCTGATTCAGAAACTGAAGTTGAGGAACGGTGGAACAGATCAAACCACATTGTACCAAACGCAATTAAACACCAGACGACAGAGAGAAGGTGAGGAACTTGGTTCATTAGTGCAAGATATTAGACGGTTAATGATCCTTGCTTTTCCTGGACCGACAACGAGTCACAGTGAAGCCATAGCAATTCGAGCATTTATTGATGCTCTCCGAGACAAGGAACTGGCAATGAAAGTTCGTGAGCGTGAAGCGGAAACGTTGGACAAAGCATACAACCTAGCCATGAGGTTCGAGGGTTATCAGAAAGCCGAACGACGAGATTCTGATCAATCCGACCGTCAACCTGTGCGAGCCAAGATGGTGCGAGAGGACGAAGGACTATTGGAGAAAATGCGACAACTCATCCGAGACGAACTGGAACCGCAACGACGGCAGACGGCGAGCCTTGAGAAACGTTTGAACAGACTGGAGTCATGGGAGACGAAGCCTAAAGAACTACTAGCGACAACCGCCTCCACAACCAGACGACAGTGGGAAAGAACTCGTGGTCGTCCAGAAACCGCTGAGGAAAGTCAACCGCCAAATCAGGTGAGAAGAAAGACGCCTAGAGCCTGTTTCGGTTGTGGCCAGTCCGACCATCTGGTGAGAGACTGTCCTGGTCCGGTTTCGACACAACTTGGTCCAGCTTCCAGTGAGGAACCGCCAGTAGCTGTCCGCTCGAACCATGTACAGGGTAGCAGCAACGCTTACCTGTCGGTGAAAGTCAATGGTAAAGCGACGTTTGCCTTGATTTACACAGGATGCGAACTCTCTTTAGTTCCGAGCTCCATGGTGAAGAAAGCAGATGTTAAATGTTCCAGACAACTGTTGCAAGCTGCAAACGGAACTGAGATCCGGGTTATTGGTGAAACGAAGCTAACCGTGGAAATCGATGGACTTCAATTCGACGCACACTGCTTGGTGACAGAACAGATTTCAGAACTGATCCTGGGCCTGTCCTGGCTTGAAAGTCAGCAAGTCCAGTGGAACTTTGGTAAGAAGACAATTACGATAAATGGGCATGAAGTCGGCATTCACTGTCGATCAGCACCTGCAATGTGTCACGAAGTAGCGTTGGCACATGACGTGCAAGTGCCAGCGTTAAGCGAAATGAACGTTGAAGCATACGCCATCCTAGCGAAATTGGGTGATGTCTGTGGAAGAAGTTGGGCGACTCAACCTCAACTGCTCGACTCAGGAGTGCTGGTGGCTGGGACTCTGCTGCCAGAACGCGCTATCGATTTGCCTCTGAGAATTTTGAATCCGACAACTAGGGCAGTAAGACTAAAGAAAGGACTCCAATGTGCAACCGAAATCGTCACAGTCTACGGCGAAAATTCTAACGATGGCCAGGTGTCCAGCTGCGGCCAAGTGATAGAGAGTCACACGGAGCCTTCTAACGAAGAAGTCGAAAAAGTGTTGTCGCCATTATGGACTGATGTAGCAGAGGATGTTACGCCAGAAGCACGGTTGCAGCTTAAGCAAATAGTGTTGCAACACCGTAAAGCATTCTCGTTGCATGAATGGGACTATGGCTACACGGATGTTTTGCAGCACAAGATTGACACTGGAGGAGAACGACCAGTCCGACAAACCTTACGTCGTCAACCACTGGCTTTACTTCCAATGATAGACGAACAGGTGGACCAAATGCTCCGGCTGAAGTTGATCGAGCCGTCGACATCAGAATGGGCCAGCAATGTGGTCATCGTGAAGAAGAAAGATGGGACACCTCGGTTCTGCGTGGACTACCGAGCTGTCAACACCAAAACTCGACCTGACGCATTTCCCCTTCCACTCATCAGTGAGAGTTTGGATTCGCTCGCAGGTGCAACATGGTTCAGTACATTTGACCTTCGTGCAGGTTACCACCAGCTGGCAGTTGATCCGCAAGACAGACATAAGACAGGGTTCCTTACGAGAAGAGGTAGCTTTCAATTCCGAGTCTTACCGGTTGGTTTAAGCAACTCACCTGCAAGTTTTTCAAGAATGATGAGTCTTGTGATGGCAGGCTTAAATTTCGAAATTTGCCTGGTGTACCTGGACGAAAATAATAGTGTTTGCCGCCGATTGGAAGTCTCACTTGGAACGAATCACACGAGTCTTGGAGAGACTGAGCGAAGCTGGATTGAAACTGAAGCCCAGCAAATGTCATCTCTTCAGACGCCAGGTGTTATTTCTCGGACATGTAGTAAGTGGTCAAGGAGTTGGAACTGATCCAGAAAAGATTCGAGTGGTGGAAGAATGGCCTACGCCAAAGTCACTGAAAGAAGCACGTTCCTTCATTGGACTTTGTTCGTACTACCGCAAATTTGTTCCGGGTTTTGCGAAGGTTGCGCGACGTTTACACTCGCTGGCACAAAAAGGTCTCCGGTTCGAATGGACTCAAGACTGTGAGAACGCTTTCTGTGAGCTGAAGCTGCGCTTAACGGAAGCACCGATTCTGGCTCTTCCGAACGATGTTGACCAATATGTACTAGACACTGATGCATCCGCAGACGCAATTGGAGCCGTCCTGTCTCAACGATAACAAGGGCGAGAACGTGTAATCTGCTATGGAAGTAGAGTCTGCTCCGAAGCTGAAAGAAACTACGATGTGACAAAAAGGGAACTTTTAGCAGTAGTACACTTTTTGAAGACTTACCGTCAGTACCTGCTAGGTCGAAAGTTCATCCTTCGAACGGATCATTCGGCCTTGCAATGGCTCCGAAGAACGCCGCTTCCGATCGGGCAGCAGGCCAGATGGCTCACTGTTATAGAAGAGTTTAGCTTCGAGATACAGCACCGAGCAGGAGCTTCGCATGGAAATGCAGACGCAATGTCAAGATGGCCACATCGGATTGATGCGGTACGGGTGCTAACTGACCCGACGCCTCAACCGACCGCACTGCCAACCGGTTGGGAAACCAATGAGATACGAGAGGAGCAACGGAACGACCCGGAACTTGGCTGGATCGTGACGATACGGTTGGAGTCAGCAGAACCACCAACTATGGAGATGCTGCGATCACAAAGTCGAACAATCAAGACCTTGGTGGCACAATGGCCTCAATTGTCTTTGCAAAATGAGATCCTGATGCGAGAATGGTTGCATCCAGAAACAGGCCGGACGAAGTGGTTCCAGATTGTCATGCCACCACAACGTCGGGACAGATTGATTGAACTGGCACACGAAGGAATGTCAGGCGGACATTTGGGATGCCGGAAGACAATGGCACAGGTCCAACGCCGGGCTTATTGGCCAAGTTGGCGAGATGATGTGCGACGAGTTCTTAAGAAGTGTGACGCTTGTGCTCGCTACTGGAGAGGAAAGCCGCCGAGACAAGGAAAACTTCAGAACTTGACAGTGGGTAACCCACTAGAGTGTATCGGAATCGATATAACGGGGCCACATCCGTTATCTAACTCTGGTTATCGATACATCTTAACAGTCGTGGACCATTTTTCCACATGGGCCGAAGCCTATCCGATCCGGAATCAGACAGCAACTACAGTCGCTCGGGTGCTGGTGAAGGAATTCATCTCTCGATTCGGGTGCCCGCGACAGATTGTTACCGATCAGGGCGCGTGCTTCGAGTCCGCTCTGTTTCGTGATCTCTGCCAGCGACTCCGCATCGACAAGACGAGAACGACGCCGTATAAACCGAGTAGTAACGGCGCGGTGGAACGCTTTCACCGCACACTCAACTCGATGCTGGGCAAAGTGGTCTCTCAACGTCAACGTGATTGGGACGTGCACTTACCCTATGTTCTTGCGGCGTACCGAGCAAGCGAGAACGAGAGCACAGGATTCACGCCGAATCGCCTGTTTCTCTCTCGTGAAACCTGTCTGTCTATTGATCTTGTTTTAGGAGATAGTCAAGTCTTACCTGCTCCTTTGTCTGTTGATGATTTTGTTTATGAACAGGTTTCCCGGATGCAAGAAGATTTTACTATTGCTAGAAAATTTATGCAGCGCCAAGCAACGCAACGTGCTTTTCGCTATGATATGAGAGTGAAACCGGTGGAGTTTGAACCTGGTAGTTTGGTATGGTATTTCTATCCAAGGACCGGAGTCGGATTGAAAGAGAAATGGACCCGATGGTACACTGGTCCGTACCAAGTTAAAGAAAAGCTAAGTCCGGTTTTGTATAAAATACAAAAATCACCACGGGCACAGCCGAAAATTGTGTACGTTGATAAGTTGAAGAAGTATGAAGGTGAAGGTTACCTTGATTCGCGAGAAGAAGAAACTGAGTTCGAATCCGAAGGGAGTGATTCTGAGGGAGATGGAAATAAACGCATTCAGCGGCCGAAACGAAATACCGTGAAGCCAGCTAGATATAGAGATTGAGTTTGTGGACTCCATTTATCCATTGATTGTTTGTGGTTTACCTAATTCAATTTCATTGTGTAGTAGTTGTTTTTGGTGTGTGTCTTAGATAATTGAGGCATTAAACTCTGTGTGTATGTGGGTTGTTCCAACCTTAGCTAATTACTCTGAAGGATGGACCCTATACCCAGAACCAGTTTAGTAACAATTGAGAGACTACGTAGAGGAGTCTACTAGTAATGTATAATTCTTCTAATGGTTTGTTGTTGCTGAATGATCATTGCTGACTTGAGAACTTTGCTTTAAGTAAAATTTTCAATGTTGAAAATTTTCTCTAAGGGGGTGCAGGGTGTGACGAACGTCAATTCATATAATGTGTGTTTGAACGAATGGTTAGCGCAACATAAATGCGGCCACGCACACAGAGTAATTAACATATTATCGCATCTCATTAAGTCTATTAATAGAGCACCAATCCTGAACTAGCGCGGTAGATTTCTGTGTGCGCCTGACAGAATGGAGGTTTCTCATTGGTCAGAAATGCCCGGGAATATTTGGCGCCAAGTGAACTGTCTATAAAACAGCGAGGCCTGGCCTGCTACGCGCCTTTTTCTGTGTTGATGCCGTCGCAGTGGGACGTGCGCCTTTTCTGTGTTGTTTTCGTCGCTGATGGACGTGTTGGTGAAGTTTAATCGTTCAATGCGCTGATCTTGGTTTGAAACGATTATTTGACAAATCGAAGTTGTACGATTGATCGGGAGATAATCGTGAATCGTCGAACCTTTCGGTATTGAAGGTTGAGTATCGATTCCAGTTGTTTTGAAGGTATTTTGGTATCGATTGGTGGATTGATATTTTACGTTGCTATATGTAAGAAATATATACAGCGCTACTCTCGGATCATGAATAATGTATAAATAAGTTAATTAAGGATTCTTCTGATGAAGAGAACTGGAAATAGATTTCGTATATTCGCAAATGTATCTGTTTGACATCTATTACACGAGTGTGTACTTTTAATTCTGTATTAGCGGATTTGTGAACATTGACAATCATTAGTATTAACAGATTTTAATTCATTTAAATTCTAATAAACATAAATCAGTTTGAAATATAAATAAAATGATGACAGCAAATTCAGCTGCCATTTCAACAGGCGAAGTTGTTGAATTGTGTGAAATAATGAGGGAATTTATCTTGCGCCAGGAGAAATTAGAAAGTTGCGTGTCACAGCTAGGAACTAGCATGTCACAACTAGCGCGGGAAGTTGGCAGTTTGCGCGGGAACTTTCCCGCCGAAAATACTGTTGTAAGGGCAGAAGGACCTTTAACACACGCAGACATATGTCAGGAAATATCCTTGGTACCAGAAAATTATATAGTGCTCGACACAAGTGGTGTTGAGGTAAGAAATAAGCCCCACATAGACTCGGGTTCAAATCCCGCACGTTTTGGCTAGTCAGTCGATGCCCTACAACAGGGCGCGCGCTCGCCAGCAGGTGAGGAGAACGCCACATGAACATGCAGAAAGCTGCATGTACAAACGTCTTTTTGTCACCAGTTTAACTTTCCAAGTTGTGTAAACAGCCATCACCTAACAACATAGCCTAATCAGCGTTCAAGCAACCAAAAGATGTGCGCTTTTCCCAAACTCAGAAGGATGACAAGAACGTATACAGCTTCAAAGTCCGTTCTTGTAAGTGAATTATTCAAGAGACATTAAGTTATTCTGCCACAATATAAAGCAACTTAGTTGAGACTGTTTTCATTTATTGCTCCAATGGTGTGGCAATGAAACCAACAAGGAGAGTGTCCATGCAACACCCAAGAAATAGCTTAAGAATTATTTGTTACTTTCGTGTCTAGGCCTATATGTTGACGGTGAACAATAAAAGCATATGATGATGATGATGATGATGATGATGATGATGATGATGATGATGATGATGATGATGATGATGATGATGATGATGATGATGATGATGATGATGATGATGATGATGATGATGATGATGATGATGATGATGATGATGATGATGATGATGATGATGATGATGATGATGATGATGATGATGATGATGATCAGTGCTTTATTCTATAAAAAAGGGACCATATTATGGGCGGGCTAAAATTCCGAGAAAAACGGGATTGGGTGGGATATCAATTAACACTGAAAACAATTCAAAACACTCAAATTAAATTTTTTTAAACTAAATTATTGTTTTTGTTATTAAAATAAATAAAATATTTTTAATAGCTGAAAAAAGGTGCCGGAAAGCAGTCCCCGCGCTTTGCGGCTGAAAAAAGCACTGATGGTGATGATGATGAATTAATCTACTAACTAAAACCAATTAACAACGAAACCGTCCAACACTAACTGTCACATGATCGCAACAGGTTTCGGTGTCGAACGATTCGAAAACGAACAACAAAGAATTTCCCGTTTCAAGGTAAATATGGTAATCGCAGTTGAGATCGTTGTAGTAATCGCCAGGATAGTTGGGAGAACGGATGACTCCGGTAGGATCGTGGTAGGAGCCATCGCCGCAGTCTGTAGCGACAAAAACATTCAGCAGAATAATTGCTTTAACTATCCCGCAAGGTGTTCTGGAAAAATAAATTACGATACAGCATCTCGATTAAACTCTAAGTCAAAGAATAACCGAGAGGTTTTCCATTACAGTTTTTGAAGGAATAACAAGTAAGATATTTCATAAAACCTAAAAGAGATTCCAAGAAAGTTATGTTACATTGTGTGTCATGAAACTGATGCCTAAGAACTAATTAAATTAGCAACGATTAGGAATTATATATTAACTGAATTAGATGAGACTAACAACAATGCACTATGTCAGAAGCTATTGTGCATTACAATAATACTTGGGGAGTCCGATCTGTGATTGAAAGCAATATTGGATGAAAGACGTAAGCAAAGCAGCTTAATAAATGGGGGAAAATGTCATATACCTATATGTGCCAGATTTTCCGTGTATGCGTCAATTGCGTCATGCATAGCATGCAATCTATAAAGCTTGAAACAATGAACTAGTTTGCTATTAAAACAACAGTGCATACGTCCGGATCTGCATTCGTACATTAAACAGAATATTAGCAATTTGACATTTAAAAGTTTAAAAGTAGGGGTTAAAAAGTAGAGATTGAAATAGGTTACGACCGTCAGTCGCCAACTATTATTGACTTTGTTGTATATAATGTTATGTATTTTATTTTTGATTTGAACGTACGCCAACGTACGGCATAATAACGTACACATTCCATACGTACGTTACAGAAAAAATAACATACGTTGTGTAGTACGTGTACGTACGGTCGCACACTGAAGAACAGTGCATTACGTCCGGATCTACAGTGAACTGAGTTTTGTGTACAGTCTTGCAGTGCGAGATGTTAGCGTATATATTTAGTGCGCTTACTTTAGTTTCACGTGTATATGTATATATGATAGATGTATAACGTTTAGTCGTACTGTCTTAGTGACACGCGCGGCCGGCCGATATCGGCAGCGGCGCGCTATATGTATATTATTAGAGTTCGCTTATGCGCACAGAAGACAGGTGTGTCAAGAGGCGCGAAGAATTATGCTGACTAGAGAAGTTTGAATTCGATGTTCGCTGTAGTAGTGTGGCTGACTAGTCGAGTTGTAATCGAATTGAGTTCTGTCTGTTTGTTTCTTATTAAACTGAAAAGATATTAAACTGTGTTGCTGATTAATTCAGGTTATACTTATACGTAGAATTAGTGTTCAAAAGGTGAACGTTAAATAGGCGGTAAGATAAAGAGAACAAGGATTTAATCAGAAGGATTGTCAACGGAAGGATTGGGTTGACATTATTGGTGGCAGCGTCGGGATGGATAAATACTCACGGTGGAACAGCGTCGGTGTGGATAAATACTCACGGTGGATAAATACTCACGGTGGAATAATTACTCACGGTGGAATAATTACTCACGGTGGATATAAACTCACGGTGGATTAAAATTCACGTTATCACCTCCTTCGGCGGATAGAAGAATCTACGACGGTGATAAAAGAATTTACAACGGTGTTAGAAGAATCTACGACGGTGATAAAAGAATCTACGCGTTGTGTGCTGTGTGACGAGTTTACGATATCAACGACGGTGGAACACGAGAAACGGTATAAAAATTTCGTTGTTTTTCACGAACAAATACAAAAGAAATCCCGTTTGTTTATCGATTCACACAACAAGAAAAACCGTGACTTCTTTGAAAAGAGAAATCACCAAAGTAAACAAGTAAGATGGAGAAATTAAGTGCTGAAAGACAAGCAAATATGAAAGAAGATAGGGAGGAGAAACGGAGACAAGAAGAGAAAGATAGGGAGGAGAAACGGAGACAAGAAGAGAAAGAAAGAGAGGATAAACGAAGACAGGAAGAGAAAGAGCTGAGACAAGAAGCAGAACGTGTAAGACAAGACGAATTGCGCTTGCAGAGAGAGAAAGAAGAGAAAGCAGAACGTTTGCAGAGAGAGAAAGAAGAGAAAGAATTGCGCTTGCAGCGAGAGAAAGAAGAGAAAGCGGAACTTGCAAGGCAAGAGGAATTGCGTCTGCAAAGAGAGAGAGAAGATAAAGCAGAACAAGTGCGTAAGGCAGAACTTGAATTGCAAAAGAATCAGTTTGAGATTCAGTTAGAACAGTTGAAACGAGATAGGGAAGATGCTGAAAGAAGAAGATTGGAGCAGATGATTGAATTTGAAAGAGCTAGAAAAAGTGATGAAGAGGTTCGTCAGCAACAGATTGAAGCAAAGAGAATGCGTGAAGAAGAAAAAGAAAAAGCGCGAACGTTAGAGTTGGAACGTGCAGAACAGATCAGACAAGAAGAACTCAAATTTCAGAAAGAAAGTTTGGAAAAGGCAGAGACAGAAAGACAGGAACGTCTGAAACTGGAGAAATCAAAATTGACATTGAAAGAAACACAAATGAGAGAAGAACGGGAAGCAGAAAGAAGGAAACAGCAAGAAAGTGAAACTTTGGTGTCAAAAATTAAGAAAATAGGTGATGCAATGAAGCATGTATTGCCTCAAATGCCAACTGATATGATGGAGGTGCCATTATATTTTGAAACAGTCGAGAACGCGTTTCGTAGTTTTGCTGTGGAAAAGCCGTTTTGGGTGAAATTATTACTACCATTGATGACGCCGAAAGCTCGAACTGTTCTGAATAGATTGTCATTCGATGATCTAGACAATTACGATAAAGTCAAGCAGCACTTATTAAAAGAATTTAAATTGACCTCGAGAGAATACAGAGCCAGATTTGTGGATGCTAAGAAGACGACAGAAGAGACTTATACGATGTTTACGGCAAGACTGAAGAACTTGCTAAATTATTACGTGAGAAGTCGAAACGTGAACAGAGAGTATGATACGCTCTTTGATTTGTTGGTAGCGGATAAGCTAAAAGAATGTTTACCGCCAGGTCCACTACAGTTTGTATTGTCGAAGGAAGGAACTGACTGTCTCCAAGCTAGTGCAGTGGCAGACCTAGCAGACATTCATGTAAACAATCGAATTGGGTTTGCATTTCCAAATATAAACAGTTATCCTTCTCAACGTTCCGTAAACCAAAGCCAGAGTGGAAAGTGGAAAAGTAATCCAGGAACAGGGAATCAGTTCAAAGGTAAAGAAGTCAAGGCTAGTGTCCCTGTACCCAATGAGACCAGAGAAGTGACGTTTGGTCGTCAGGGATTTAACAAATCGTCAGCGCCGTTTGCCAAGAGGGAAGGCAACACATCGTTTACGCAGTATAAGAGATATGAAGGCAATGAACAACGAGGTATGGTGGTGAAGCGTTGTCACAACTGTGGTTCAGACAAACATTTGGTTAAATTTTGTCCAGTTCCAGTGGCAGCAGCTAGTTCTAGCAGAAATCAAGAACACACAAGGGTGAATTTGATTCAAGTGGTTAGTGATACAGATAATCAAACCGCGAGTCAAGAAAACCAAGAGACTGAAGTAAAGTCAGTAATGAAATGTGGTATTCAAAAAGAAATTCTATTGGATGCTGAAATTCAGAGAGAAGTCATAGGAAAAGATGACAGTCGAATATTGAAGAAATCGTTCTTGCAATATGTCGAGGTTGAAATTCGTGCAGTAGACGGTAAAGAGCCAGTGAAAGTCAAAGCACTGAGCGACTCGGGAGCAGAGATTCCGGTGATTAGTGAAGAATTACTGGAAGGCATGAAGGTGGAACAAATTGGAAAAGTGAATTTGCAATGTGTGGCAGGAGATGCCATTCCTGCGAAGTTAGTGAAAGTCGATGTTAGACTGTGTGGTAGTGACGTGGAAGAAGAGGGATTTCCGCGTAAAATCCAGTGTTCACTTACACCTTATGTCACCTTGATGTGTGCTAGTATTGCAAAGATGGGCAGTACAGAAAGATTCTTGTTGCATCCAGAGATAATTGCCGAATTAAAAGCCGTACCACAGATGAAGATCAAAACGATACAAGGAGATGTGAGTGTACAAGCAAATGTAATGACGAGAGCGCAGAGTCGGAAACAGGAAATGGTAGATGTTGATGAGAAGAGTGAAACTGAAAGTTCAAGTGATGAGGAAAACGACAGTAATGAGCAACGAAGCTTATCGCGAGATGGTATAGCATCAGAGATGAACGAGCAAGAGATGGCTGCATGCGAGAATGGCACATTAAATGAAACTGAAGAAGACAATGAATGTGATGTGGGGATAGGAGACTTGTATAGAGATGAAGAGATGGACGAAGAACAAAAGGTGCAGATTGCCGATTCGAGGAAGTTCGAAGAGCAACAGAGAAAGGATGAATCGTTGAAGCCGTGGTGGAAGTTAGCACAAGAGAAAGAATCTGAATTCTGTGTGATCAACGGTTTATTGCATAAGAAATATCAGATATTAGACCAGACGATATATCAACTAGTGTTACCAAAAGAGAGACGAATTAAAGTGATGGAATTGGCGCATGAATCGGTATTTGGAGGACATCTAGGAGAAGAGAAAACAAGAGAACGAATAAAATTATCTTTTGTATGGCCAAAGATGAGAAGAGACATTGTGAAATTTTGTAAGTCTTGCGAGAAGTGTCAACTAAAAGCAAGGAGTCTGGTGATGGATAGAGTGCCTATCACTCCGGTCTCAAGAGAAGAGGTCGCCTTCAGGAGAATGACAATGGACCTAATAGACAACCCGAGGAAATGGCACAAGAAAATTCCTTTTCACGAAAAGCATTTGAAAGAACTCAAAGAAAATACGGAGAAAGCATTATTGTTTGCAGAATCTTACTCTCAAGAAAAGCAATTACAATACACAAATCAGTATAACAAGAGAGCAAGACACAAAGGAATTTGCAGCATATCGAATTCCTTTGATTTATCGATCAGAAGTGGAACGTCAGATCAAAGAAATGTTAAAAACAAACATTATCAAACCATCATCGAGCAGAATGGCAAGCCCTTTGGTTATTGTTAAAAAGAAAGACGGATCTTTAAGACTTGCCTGTGACTACAGATACATTAACTCATTCACAGTGGATTGTAAATATCCTATGCCGATTGTCAGAGACGTTTTGAACAAAGTTGGAAAGTCTAATGTGATTTCCATCTTGGACTGTCGAAGTGCTTATTGGACTTGTCCTGTAAAACAATCTGATCAATGGAAGACAGCTTTTGTAACACATAATGGACTGTATGAATTTACTCGTGTTCCTTTTGGAATGATAAATTCAGGCCGAACTTTTGTTAAGGCGATAAATTTAGTTTTACAGCCTATAAGTGACTTTGCAGAACCGTATGTTGATGACATTGCTGTGCATTCTGACAGTTGGAAAGTTCACTTGCAGCATCTAGATGCATTTTTGATGCAAATGAGATTGCATAACGTTACTTTGAATTTGAAAAAATGCATATTTGGTAAGAGTGAGGTAAGGTTTATCGGTCATGTGGTTGGGTCTGGTAAGATAAAGATGAATCCAGACAGAATTGAAAGTTTGACTAATTTGAAGATCCCAGAAACTAAGAAGCAAGTTAAGCAACTGCTTGGATTTTTTAATTATTACAGACAGTTTATTAAGGACTTTGCACAGATTGCGAAACCTTTATCTGATTTAACTAGTAAACGTGTTTCTGATAAGATTGATTGGACTGTTGAACATCAGCAAGCATTTGATTTACTTAAAGAGGCTGTGCGATCCAAAGTAGTGTTATATGTTTTTGAAGTGGGAAAACCATTCAATTTGTACTGCGATAGTAGTGACTTTGCAGTCGGTGCTGTTTTAACACAGATGGACGACAAGGGAATAGAACGCCCTGTGTCATTTATCAGTCAGAAATTAACTGATACCCAGAAGAGATGGGCTACTGTGGAAAAGGAAGCCTATGCTATTGTTTGGGCTTTAAACAAGTTAAAAGAAATTATAATTGGATCGAAAATTTTCATTTTTACTGATCACAATCCTCTTACATATTTGACTGAGTCAATGTCTAAGTCTGCTAAACTTGTGCGTTGGGCGTTAGCCTTACAAACTTTTGATGTTGAGGTGAAGTACAAGAAGGGCAGATTGAATATTATTGCTGATTGTTTGTCAAGGTTATAAGTAATCGTAAGACTGTTTATTAATTATTTAGATATATATATATGTTTCATGTATTTTGGTAATTTCGCAAATTTTGAAATTTAATTTGCTCAATTCCAGAAAAAGGAAGGAGGTAATGTGAACTGAGTTTTGTGTACAGTCTTGCAGTGCGAGATGTTAGCGTATATATTTAGTGCGCTTACTTTAGTTTCACGTGTATATGTATATATGATAGATGTATAACGTTTAGTCGTACTGTCTTAGTGACACGCGCGGCCGGCCGATATCGGCAGCGGCGCGCTATATGTATATTATTAGAGTTCGCTTATGCGCACAGAAGACAGGTGTGTCAAGAGGCGCGAAGAATTATGCTGACTAGAGAAGTTTGAATTCGATGTTCGCTGTAGTAGTGTGGCTGACTAGTCGAGTTGTAATCGAATTGAGTTCTGTCTGTTTGTTTCTTATTAAACTGAAAAGATATTAAACTGTGTTGCTGATTAATTCAGGTTATACTTATACGTAGAATTAGTGTTCAAAAGGTGAACGTTAAATAGGCGGTAAGATAAAGAGAACAAGGATTTAATCAGAAGGATTGTCAACGGAAGGATTGGGTTGACAGTATATATGGCAGGAAAGTAGACAGTGTGATCTTCGGTTGAAAGCATTTGGGTGAAAGACCTATGCGTTATGTATATGGCAAAATTATATTCGTTGTCAGAGATAGTCTGAATGAATGGAGAAATGCTCATTTTCCTTAACAAATCGCACCATAAGCAGTGAGTAATAAAGATGACGTGCTGCACTACATATGTTTTTTCTGATCTGTAGAAGTATAAACAATAACAGTCACTAAATTTCAGGCTATATTCCCACGTAAATTAAAACACCGTTTCTCTGTCCTGACCTATGACCATGTATGAAGCCAATTCTATATCTCTAATCGCGCAGTATGATTCATCGAGTGTTCGATCTCAGTTTGACTTTGAGGTCTTTGTTACAGTGATGCAATGCAACGTTTCATCGTTTGATGTCTTTTACATTTTACTCAGGCGCGATAAAAGTTATAATTAAAATTTTTTCCTCTTTCATTAACGCCAGCTGTTTATTATCCAAGTCGAATGCTATTACGGGAGTTTAACATTCCTAATAATTCCAATATGGCCAAAGCGTTCATTCAGTAATTCTACTTATAATTAGAAATTTATCTAGCTCAATTCAGAGAAATGTAATGAGAAACGCTCTCAACGATTGCCTGAATGATGTTAAATGTGGACTAATGGCGCCTTTATGAGTAAATAAGTAAGTAAGTAAGTATTTTCTTTATTGAAAACAACTAGCAAACGCACAGCGCTGTACATGGTAAACATATTACAGTCAAATAATCAAACAATATAACCAATTATTAAAAAAGAGAAGTTACTGCAAATTAAGTGATACACAAGGAGGATAGAAGAGGAGAAGAGCAAGGTAGCCAGATCTTGGACAGCATAGTTATTTGTATAGATTCCTACCGAGGAAGTATTTCTGAGACAAGTTGTCATACCTTGGGAGCTCACGGTTGTGGGACCGTGGTCGCATAGCGTAGCGAGTGTGCTTAATCGGCGGCAGCATTGTATGTAATACACAGCACGGATTGAACAAAATAGCCTACTAGTAAAGAGGCTGGCGTCAGCATTATTACAAAGTGTTTCAAATAAAGGGGATGATGAAGGTAAATACCTCTGACGCACCAGCCTCCGTATTATTCCCTCCAGGGCCTCCCGCTCTTGCTCGTTCGCAAAACCCCACCAAACAGAAGAGCAGTAAAGCATCCTGCCAACTGTAGTGGCGCGTACCACGTCAAATAAGCAATCTCCCGAAAGCCCGTGCGACTTCAAAACCCGAAGAGCTTAATGGTTAGGTGTTTGATGTGGCTAGAGAACCCAAATTTCTCATTAAGCTCGACACCCAGTATATTAAGAGTGTGCACCCTAGCGATACCATATAGAATAGGAGGTGGGGTATACCAATGTTTCCCCGAGGGTGCGTAAATATTATTTCACTGGACTTGCTCGTATTAAGACTTAGGTTGCATCTGTGTGCCCAGGCAGTAATGTGTTCGAGTTCAAGTAAGTTTAAGTTTCGAGTTCCATATCAGTGGTAGTGATATATGATACGCGGACTGCAAGGTAACAGTCATCGGCACATTTTAAAATGCGGTTGCTTTTGTTCATTGGTTTTAAACCTAAGATGGCAACTACAAAATCAACAGGGCCCAAACCGGATCCCTGAATAATGCTTGCCTCAGCCAAATGACCTATTCAATGTTACAGGCTACTGCGGAGTTTTTACAGAGAGATGCATATTAAATAAATCGCTTCAATTAATCTTTAGTAGGTTTTATTGCGCTTTAAAAACACCTGAAAAAGTTGGCTAGTTTTTGCAAATTGTTGTATTATTATATAATTATCTATGCATGTATCTGGTCTTTTATGGAGCGCATTTGCAAGATCCCATCAACAGCGCTATGCACAAGGCTGACTAGGTGGATTAAATAACGACGATGTTAACAGGAAGACTGTTTCATAGGGAAAGATCTATGCAGAAAAATGCGCGAAGTTCTCTTGCTGATGTATGGAAGTGAGAAACTATTCTTGTAGAACTCCCTATGCGACCCAACGATGCGATCGACCACCAGATAGACTCTGATAGACAACTAACCGACACAAACAACTCTTGCAATATACACATATAGCCTACTACAAACTAGAAAGATTTTTTAAACATAATATACATGTATATATATAAATAATATACAATAATAATTATATATAACAATTATATATATATTCATTCATTCATTCATTCATTCAGTCATAATAATATATGGGGGGTCCGTAGAGTAATGGATAACACACTGGCGTGAAGAGCTGAAGGTACCAAGATCGAACCCCGTGGACCTCCGTAAGGTTTTTTCAGCCTTCCACTCACTAGATGGCGGTGTTAAATGAATTGTAGTTGTAGGCCATGATGGCGCCGTGTCGGCCGTGTGGCTGCCGCTTAAATACAGTTATATTCGACTCCTGTAAAACTGTTATCATGTGCTTCTACTTACATGTATGTAAGGCGCCCTTCGTGGCTGCCGTTTCTACTATATTATGTATGTTTACTGTACAGCGCAGTGCGTTTGCAGGCGCTTAATTAAAGAATATATATATATATATATATAGGGCCTACATATATATTATTTAAAGGAATGTGCACATTTCTTCAAATTTATCTCTGCACTTTCAAATTCGGTAATGTGAATTAAAATATCAGGGATTTTTTGCATGGTAGAATTCTTGCTAGTGACTTCTGTGCGTCAATTTCTAATGTTATATGCACCAACCGGTTATTTAAGCCAAAAATCTCTTTGGTAAATCGGTAAAGACAGAGTAAAAGACGGATAAAATCCTGAAGGTAACTCTGATAAATAATAGGGCCTACTTGATGATATTTGCTAGTTTATCTCGGCGGCTTTAAATTCAGCAATTAGGCCCTTAATACTGAGGATTTAATACTGTGGATTGTCATGCTCATAACTATTATTGCTATTAATAGCGACTTCTTTGCGCCGCTATCCAACGCACGACGAATCAGCCATGAAGGGGGGGGCTAGTATTGAAAGAGCTGTGACATAACAAAAAAGCGACAAATCGTAGAACAATTTTAGTAGAGCGACAGAAAAATTGCCGATATGAAAGAGCTACATAACGAAAGAGTGACATAACAAAAGAGCGAAAAATTGGCCAATATCGAAGGGTGTTTGTTGGGCAATATACAAGAGTGGGTCCTGTGTTCACATTGTTTATCAAGGAGTTCAGTGAGTTTGTTCTATGTGCAAGAGAGAGTTTATTTGAAGAGTTTGTGGGTTGTGTTTATTTAGAGGTTTGGTTTGAGCAACTTCTAAGGACTGGGTGCGAATGCAACAACGTCATCCTCCACGATTTCTCACAAATTTCTGGAGTGTTCGCCATCTTCAATCCCATAAACTACCAAGAACAAACAACAGCTTTGAGGCTTGTCACAGGAGGTTCGAAACTGTAATGCAACGTAACGAGGGGGAACTTCATCCTCTGAACATTGGGCTGCACGTGACTGGAGACGAGCGTAAGTCGGAGACGACTGCTAAAGAGTCCTTAAACGGCAACACTACAGTGAAGGGTCATGATCAGCAGCAGAAAATATAAGCTAAGCTCATGGGATGCATAATAACATTTAATGAACTTGTTAAAAATACATATTAGCACATCAGGAAACTTCCCAAAACTCAGAAACTGCAACTCAGATTTCAATGTCAATTTCCTGTCACAGAAATTGTTTGTTAATATAAAATTTACTTAATCACCTGGTGGAGTAGTCGTCGTTGTACTCGGCGCGATCGTAGTATCTGTAAGTATTGTATTTCATACTAAAAAATGAGTCACGCTTTAATGTTTAACTAACAATCCCGCAGCATTATAATAAATAATTACATTTATTTACGTGGTGATACAGTTAGTCTATTTAACCAAATGTTATAATTTGCTACCTGGTTTAAGGTTGCATTAGCACAAATTAGCACAAAATCTGATGATGATGGTGACGACGACGACGACGACGACGATGATGATGATGATGATGATTGTGATAAAAGTTACCATGGTAGCAGTGAGGATGACCACAATGATGGTGATGATGACGGTACACACCTGAAGATGTTTATAGCACCGTAGCGTAATTAAGTAGATCGTCTAATCAAAGTGACAGAAATATCATAGCACAACTTATATTGGTACCATTCTTCAAACAACGTCCAAAGAGAAAAGTTAAGTCGAAGGTCGACTTTAATTGTCAGGTAAAAAAGTTACAAAGTCTTGGGCGACGTTTCGCATCAATGGAATATTCTTTTAGTTCCAAACTCCAACGAAGAAGTTTCTGAATAGAGTTCCCCATTTGGTTTTTGAATAGAAGCGAACTGTGATGGCTGTACACAGTGACTGAAGAAGAGCTTAGGTACATACTAAAAGCGCGAACGGCGCGAGTGGGTGTCTTCGGAAGAGGAAGTAAGCTGTGGGAGGCACGCAGACAAATTCAGCAGGCGACGTTCTGAAAGGGACTTTTAAATTATATGAAAGCTCGACCTACTGTAAGCTTTCGGGGGTGAATGGCTGGTATGGGGAAACATTTCGCCGGAGTTTTTGCATTACTTACCAGTAATTACTTGTTCGAGTGCCTTACACAGAATTTCATAGAATAATCGAATGCTTAAAGAAACATTTATGGTGGAACAATGTCACCATCAGTCTTGAAACAAACATGTTAATTTTATTATTTAATCACTTCTATGGCGCCGGTGTCTGATTCAAAAGGCATTAAGCGATGGCGCTGCAATACCAAGCCGTAATCAGGACGACATCCAAAAACTCAGTCCGTTGAGACAAAGATGAATGAGCAATCCGAAACATAAGGTTTAAGTTGAGTACAAAATGAAATAGTGACAATGCAAATCGAGATCATACAGGGAAGGAGTTCCGAAATTTAAGGGCAGCAACTGACAAAAACTCTTTCGCCCAGCGCAGTTTTATGTTAGGTATGAACGAAAACAGGCAATCAGATGATTATGTTGAGCAGTGATGAGATTGACAAGATTTATAGTATGCCAGAGTTACATCCTTGGCTCTAAAATTATTTAACACCTATCTCAGTGTTTCTATCTCAACATTCATGCAACTATCTCTTTCCATGTTTCCAAGAGAAAGGAAACCGCCTATACATTGTCGTTCAAACACTTTTGAAAACCCCTACCTTGGAAACTGACATCATAATCGAGGCTGAATCCAGTAGAGACAAGGGAGCTGTCGGTGCGAAAGTTGACTCTTCCATGACTGCACCACGGTATCGATACAGGGCCAGGTAAGGATTTCCCGGAATATTCTTGGGGAGGAAAACTCGAATTGGGTGGGCAACTGATCTGTCGTACAAAGAGAAGATGTTTCTATTCAATTCACAAATTTCTTTACTTAAATAAGCAGATTGTGAAATTAAACATTTTGGTTAAGTTTCTTCCGGAAAAGTCAGCAAATTAGAAGTTCGTTGCAACATTGAAAATACAAAAATATCTTAAGAAATGGAAAATGCAGTAGCAAAATATGCTAACTTTGAGGGGATGACAATTAATACGAATGACTATGGAGCACCATCCACTTTAACCTTTCAAATATATCGGTCGACAGATACATTCTGTCTATAAAGACAGTGGTGTATATATAGAAGTGTTTTCGTCACCTATTTCACTTTTAAAGTTTAGTGAGCGGTCCACATCTTGCACAACAACCCTGTTTTGATAACTGAATGACTTGTCCTTCACTAGAACTGTGCTTGGTGAATGAGCTATTTCGGTTACGCAATCTCACCCAGTAATTCTCTCATAAGTTTGGTTGTTCTATTCAGTTGCTTATATAATTTCGTTGTCAACTTTAAAAAAAATAATACTGCTCAAATCGATTTGAGAAAATATTTAACAAGCTTAATGACCAGTAGCACCCCAAAAAAGTTTCACACTAAAGCCAATAACAAAAACTAATCTTCCATTAAATCGCAAAATACTAACAGTCACAACATCGTAAATTGCTTCAGTGTCGAACGATGTAAAGATGATCGATATATTACTTCCCGCTGAAGTGTAAATGTTGTAATCACAGTCGAGATTGACGTCGTAATTGCCAGGGTGGTTTGGAGAACTGATGACTCCAGACGGACCGTAGAAGGAGGTGTTTCCGCAGACTGTAGTTACAAAACCACTAAAAAGAATAACTTTAACCCCCCCCCGACATTCAGCAGAAAAGCACTTCTCGTCCTACATTTCTACAAAATTCTGTTAACCTAAAATGCAAGTAATAATATAATAAATAGTTTTTCCACTAGAGCATTTGTAGAAAATAGAATCCTTTGTTATAATGTCATATTATAACCTAACAGAGATTTCAATTAAGATAAACAACTTGGTGCACCAGAAAGCTGGTGCCTCAGAACTTTGCTAATCGAATTAGACAAGACTGATAATGATATGTTATATGTATATTCGTTTATAATAAATCACCGAGGGATGACACACAGTATCACAGCTTACAACAGTCTAAAGCGATAATAGTAATACTGATAATAATAAACAATAAATTTTTTTTAGTGTGGACTTCAATCAATCAATCAATCAATCAATCAATCCTTTTATTGAAGCCATTTGAAGTACAAGGAAAATACAACATAAAAGTTTGCACTTTGGCAACAAGAGTAGACCCTAAAGGGATCTTGATCCCGCTTAGCAGGGCCACCTAGTTAACATTTATCGTAATGCAAGTAAATGGCAGCACAATCAATACTTTTAACGGTAACATCGATCAAGTTATATGATCAGCAGGTAAAAGAAACAATGATAGAACTCTTAACTAAAGAACTTAACTATCAGTACACATGGATTCCAACTAAGGTATACAGATCAATTGTCATTTGTTACAAAGAGATGGAAAAAAAAACCAAACAAACAACAGTGCCTGTGTAAATAAACACATAGGCCTAGGCCTAATGCAGTCATGTGAGTGCATCCAAGAGATAGAGTTTCAGTTTTTGTTTAAATTGATGCATAGTAGGTAAACCAGTAACTTCAATAGGCAATGAATTCCAGAATATCGGGCCACAGACTTTGATGCTATGCTGCTTAACAGTAGTGTGGACATTACGTTGATTGTACTTGTTGAGCGATCGCGTGTAATGATTGTGTACGTCAGAATTTTTACAAAAACAATTTTTTAAATTCACAGGCAGTAGATTCGATTGAAATCTGAACATAAATAATCCAACTTGCAACTTATTTATGCATTCAAAAGGCAATATTCTCAAACTAAGAAATAACGGCAGAGTTGTAGCTCTAAAGGGTAAATTACATATAGTCCGAATGGCTCGCTTCTGCAGAGTTTTAAGAGTTGTTAAGCGAGTATGATATGTGGAACCCCACGAGATATTACAATACGATATGTAAGGGTATATTAAGGAGTAGTACAAATTCACAAGTATATATTGCGGTAGAAGGTGCCGAATAGGAGAAATTATACCAAATAATAAAGTATATATTTCCAGTATATATTGACTGAACAATATGAGATTGATATACAATTATACAGTGCATTAGATCAGAATCCACAGTGGGTAAAACAGAAAACTAGACAGAGTGAGATCTGTGATTTAAAATAGTTGGGTGAAAAATGTATGCAAACAGCAAATCTATGGAACAAATGTATCTTCTGAAGTCTGAACCAGTATGAATTCACCTATGGGTAGAAGCAGTATGACTGGGGAGAATATGACTTCCAAAGGAGATGTTCTGAACCAATGGAGTTCATAAACAGCGAATAATAAAGAATGCGTGCAGCACTGCATTATATTTCTTGATTTGTAGACGAAGTATATACTAACGATAACAGTCTATCAATTTCAAGCTATAATATAGCTTGTGGGAATTTAATTAATGTGAGAATATTATTCTCACATTAATTAAATTCCCACATAAATAAAATTCTTACATAAATTTAAAAGTCTAATATTGCCTCTGAAGATGCATCCAGGGGCGTCTATCCCCCTGAAGATATTGGATCAACTTCTCCTCCCTCTCTTCTCTTCCCCCTTTCCCTTCCTTCGCCCAATAATGATGGCACAGACAGTGACAAATCCCCCTTATTTTTTGGATGGAGCATTTGCTCCAAGGTTTCTATGGAGTAGACGCCCATGGATGCATCAATCTGTTGCCTCATCTCTACCCTCATTCATTTCCAAAATCTTGGAAAAGTCAATACTAATCGCCTGATTTTTCAGCTCTCGTCCTACATTCTATAGCCTACCTTCCTTTCAAAATCGGCTACAGTAGGCTTCGTTCCATTGAAACTGCTTTACTAACCATTCACAATCACATAATCAGGGAACTTCGACTGTTTGCGCTCATTTCTAAATATCACAAAACTACGCGACGTGGACTTGGGAATAAACGGCTAGAGATACGATGCATTTGGACCCATTGCTAAGAATCAAGGGTCTCAGAGTATGTAAGTTTCATGGAGGCTTAGTTTTGTTATATACTGCGACATGAAATTTGACATTTCCTACTGTTTTGCGTCTACTGAGATACACTAACAATGTATACGTCACCTGCGTTGCTTGGAGTTGTCTGAGCAGCAGCGGTTGTTACCAGACACACGAGGATAACGAGTAAAAACGCCATCTCTGAAAAAATATTGTAATTTAAGTCACTGGAAGAAATGAAGAGGCTAAGCAGAATACTTATGGACTGGACACGATCCTTGGAGACTAAGTTTCACAATGCAAACAGCGTACATGTATGTCTGTATTTATCTATGTGTGTATAAATGTATGCATTTATGTATGTATGCATGCATATTTGTATGCATGCATGAGTGCATGTATGTATGTAAGCCTATGTGTGTATGTATTTATGGATGGATGGATGTATGAGTGTACGTACGTGCGTAATGCCTATGCATGCGTGGATGCATTATTTATGTGTATATATATATAGGCCCTATGTATATATGCATGTATGCATGGATATATGTATGTAGGCATATATGTATGAAAAAATTGTAGCACGTAGGTATACATATATGTATCTATGCATGAATTATATGCATCTTTTTGTTTATGTGTAGATTTATCTATGCTTGTATGTATATTATGTGCTTGTATTTGCATATTTCTGAATGCATATGTATATGTTTTCAACTCTCCAACAGAGACTGTGTTTCGTTTTAAACCCAAAAACTATACCGATCTGTTTACTGCACTTCATTTCTCAGATTCAGATTCAGACGAATTTATTGATCACCATGTAAGAAAATGCATTTCCAAACAGTCGCATACAATGGCGCCAATAGGTAAACCCATAAGGAACATGAGGTTCCGCTAGGGTCACCCTACTTGCATTAATCATGATAAATACAATCATATAATCATCAATTGATGACAGCAATATACTAAACAAGATTAAATCAGTATACATAAATCTGTAATAAGAGACAAAAAACAACAGTTCCTGTGCAAATAAACACATAATGAAGTCAGTTGTGTGCATCCAAGAGATGTAGTTTCAGTTTTTGTTTAAATTGATAAGTTCAACAGGCAAGGAATTCCAGAATAGCGGGTCATAGACTTCGATGCTATGCTGCTTAACAGTAGTGTGCACACTACCTTGATGGTACTTGTTGAGCGATCGCGTGTAATGACCGTGTACCTAAGATTTTTTACAAAAACAATGATAGAAATTCACAGGCAGTAGATTCGATTGAAGTCTGAACATAAATAGTCCAACTGCCCAGCTTCAATGTGCACTTCTGAACTTTGTAACAAGATTTCATTATTTTGTTGGTACATTATAATCTAATTCGAGTATTTATAAAGTTTACTCAGTGTTCACTTCTAGCCAAGCTCTTATTCCAAGATCGCGATCCATTAAACACAGCCATGCATATAAGGTAAGTGAGAACACTGAGATAGGCTACGGGGAAGGTCTAAATTATTCGAAACATATGTGATTTCAGTCCTCACTTAAACGATGACATTTTAACCCGGACAGAAACCGTGAAATCTAGAGTTTTGGGCTGACGGTAAAAGAGAAGTCAGAGCATCTATTGAGCGCATGATACCTTGTAAAAGTGGTTTACAGTGATCAAGACAAGTAAGAAGTAAGGCTTGAGCTAGTAGAATCAAGACATTTCAAGATATATGTTGCTTAGTTCTGTATATGAAAATGAACAGGCGTGCAAGTAGCTTGATTTTACTATTGAGAAAGACAATATTGGACTCAAATACGGCGCCCAAATTACGTGACAATAATATTCAGTGCGAGTATATGCGTATATTAGATGTATGAGCGTATTCGTGTGTATGTCCGTATGTATGCAGTTTTAAGTGCCTGTTAAAGGTGTCTGCAGAGTCCCTAGTTAAAAGGATACGCAGATCTGAAGGAAGGTTATTCCATGTACTCGGTCCAACCACTGAAAAAGCACGACGCTGCATCTTCAAAGTGTGCGCAAACATTTCCGCGGCCAACCAAACCCAAAGTGGAGCAATAGAGCTCCCACGTGTAGCCAGAGGCATTCCCTAACTGGCTACATGTGGGAGCTCTGATATCCTGAATTCAATGCCTTGGGGAAAAGACGGCCAATGGAGCATATCACGCATACAAATGTGAGACTTGTTGAAAATTTAATTTGGAATACAACCAACAAGCCTTGGAGTTGCGTGCAGCACGCGCTTAAGCTTCCCAATGCGCCCCAAGGGGAGGCCAACATAAATGGCACTGCAGTAGTCAATCCTAGTACAAAGAAACCCATGAACAAGGGCAAGTGCCGCATTGGGTGAAAGTGTACGGGAAATGACCTGCAATTGTCGGAACCGAGAAAAACCTTGGCCCTATCCATGGCACCATACACATCCTAAAGCAGGCAAACCAAGAGAGAAATGGGTGGACTGGGTTTCTTAAAGCCTAACTAATTTACCGGGAGCAAGTTTTTAGAATTCACATGCAGTGTTGCTTGACAGGCTACAATAGTTCAATGATTTTAGACAAGAATGTTGCATCAGTTTTATAGGCAAGTAGTTGACCATATAACTCTTGCGTATGGATGCAATTTCATAACCATGTCGCTGTTGCGTATGGAGGTAATGTGTTTATTAATTTGTTATACTCAAATGAAATTTCGTCACACAGGTACATCACTTACCTGAGTCGTCTTATTCTGCGTATATTTTTAAACAAAGCAGCCTAACCGAATTAGACTCGACTCACGAATGAAGTCCAATCACTAAACCGAGGATTAATCTTTCTGTGACCATATCAAATGCACCTTATCGGTCTTGCTCTTTGACCCGTGGACAGTGAGGCAAATCAGACAATCATCGCCATTTCATTATTTGACAATCGTCGCAATTAGTTTTACGTCTCAATTGCAATTCAGTTTGTGTTGAACTGATAATTGTGTTGTCGAAGTGACCAAAGATTATATTTTTACATTCAGAAAGACAGCGCCCTGAATGATAAATAGATGAAATTAGGACACAAAGAAAGATAATGAGATATTGTTAATTGTTATTAATTGTTCTGGTATAATATTGTGTTAAACTCCTTGTCCTTGAACTAGACAATTTATATGTACGAGCTTGCGTACGCACAGTCGCACAATATATACAAGCCATGTCATGGATAAATACACATACATTGATATATCATAGACAACTTCGTGCATGTAAATGCATGAATACACAGCAGATGCAACATCTGATCCTACCAGGGGCGTCTACACCATAGAAACCTTGGAGCAAATGCTCCATCCAAGAAATAAGGGAGGAAGATCTGTCAGTGTTTGTGTCACCATTTTAGAGGGGAAGGAACGGGGAGGGGGAAGAAGTGGGGGAAAAGACGTTGCTACAATGACTTAGGGGGGATAAACAGCATTAGACGCCCCTGGATCCTACTATGTCTTTTCAGAAGTCTGTCCATTTTCCGTAGCAAATAGGAGATAGCCCCGGAATAAGAGTACTTATGCTTCGAATTATCTTGACTCTCCTAACTAACACGTTCTGACATGTCCAGATTTGAGGGTCGTAGTATAACACTGAAATAGTCCTATAGAGAAAGCTAAACAAAAAGACCTAAATTTACATAGCCAATGGTATGTAAGTGTCCATGCAGGCGTACAGACACACAATTGAAATTTTTGTCGAGAGGCTTATTTTGTCCGTTGGGCTTTTGGTGATGGAATTACGTAGGGTTCTCACTGATGGCGATTTGTCCGAAGGATGTTGTCCAACATGGATTTTATTCTAGTTCGAGAACCCAGAGACACGAAGAAGCGGACAGACAACGAGGACAGACAACAGTTACGTAGACGGCCATTTGTCCCCCCCCAAAAACTTATTTAGAACACGTTTAGGCCTACGTGAGATGTCATATGGGCTTATCAGCAATTAAGTCGACATCCCCAGGACGTATACGAGACACAGTGGTCTGGTTCGATTCAATTAAATTAATTCAATTAAGATTCAATTACCCTTTAGAGTTGCGTATCGCTAAAGAGACTTTGATCCGGATTGTTCACGTAAACGATCAAACTTGATAAGCAGTTCGTTTATATATGTTGACGAAAACACTACTTATGATGATTGTACTTTAACCCTGTGTCATTTAACACAATAGTGTTGACATGATTCCTAGCTGATTAACGACGAGAGTGTACTAAAAGTGACTGAGAAACCAATGCAGCCCGTCGTTGAAGTGCTGAGTGTAGACGAGATGTCGAATTGGCTAAGGCCGGCTTCGTCTAACTAGAATAATGCAACCAAGGCTGTCTACGACTTTTGTATGATGGCTCTAATAAAGGCCGATCAACATCTGCTGGAAAGTATCATGTTTTTGGTGCACGTCTTGTCTTTGCCCGGTGGTCATTCGAAGTTGCTGGTCCTTCATTCTGGAACACTCTACCTGCTCAGTTTCGCAGCTGTCCTACAGAAACTGTCGTTCGCTCAAAACTGAAAACTTACATATTCTACTCTGTTGAATTTGTGAAAGCACGAAGGAAGAGATCCACTACACTGTGTCCGGAAATAAAGGGAACCCTTTTGTAAATAATGAAAATTATTAGTAAATGTGCTTCGATTTTCAAAATTTCAAAACTGTTTTTATCCTGACATAATTATCAAAAAATTTATCATTTATGACTTTTGTAAATAATGAAAATTATTAGTAAATGTGCTTCGATTTTCAAAATTTCAAAACTGTTTTAATCCTGACATAATTATCAAAACATTTATCATTTATGAACGGCCTCCGCTGAAAAATTACGTCATAGTGACGTCGCTAAATTGGAAATTTAAACAAACTGTTAGAAACTGGCTTTCAGCCAAGAAGACAAATTTACCATAAGATTTTTACGGAAAAAGAAACATTTCGGACACATTGAACAAACCTTGTAGTATAATATCATTCAATTATAAAAATAAAATTCAACCACAATGTATTATCGGTAAAAAAAACATTTCAAAATAATTGATATTTTTAAGGAAAATGTTAGGTTCGTCCTTAACTTTTGAATTCTGATGCAAATGACGTCATTGTGACGTCACTTATGGATACCCAAACTTTATATTTTCATCATTTTTAGGTAACTGTGTAACGATTAAAACAGTTTTGAAATTTTTAAAATCGAAGCACATTTACTAATTATTTTCATTATTTACAAAAGGGTTCCCTTTATTTCCGGACACAGTGTAGATATCTACCATACATATCTATTCAATAAATGGTAAGTCTACCTTAGATTATGGACCTTGGGCCTAACCTTATCATACCTGAGTCGCCGACTTTTCATTAATCGCCTCCTACTTAGCCGGTATTCACGACTTAGCAACATGGCTTCTCTCCAACGGATTGATTTTCCATTGCGATTTCAGACGAAGCGAACAACAGCATTTGTTTTAGACACCAAGAAAAGGGCGCTTTAGAAGTCAATATATTTTCATTGGATTAAATTAGACTTGTTTGCAGCTTGCGATCTCGCTGCTCCCAGGCACAAGTCGCATCAGATGCTGCGACTTTTGCAGAAAATGTAGGCCTAGTAGAAGTGTTGCAGGCGATTGTATTGTATGGTAGCGATAGCTGACACGTAACCTGACGCATGCGATTTTCAATAGATCGTATCCCACAAAGAACAGGCGAAATATATAGGCCTACCGGATGCGCGTCAGTTATTGATCATTTTAATTAAAGGTTTAATTTATTATTAGGTAATTAATGTATTTCATTGAAACGGTTTAATTTCAAATGAGTTATATTTATTTATAATATATATGTAATTTATTTTTGTTTTTATTTGATATTAAAAAATTGTTTTATTATATCATTTAAATTATTTTCTTGAATTCTTTATCTATGTCAGTTTATTTCTTCGTATTTACATTTTTGTCAAGATAAGTTGCTATTAACCAATAGATTATTTTTATTATTTATTTATTTATTTTGTTCCGGATATTTCTATAGCGCCTATCGAAGTCTACTATTACTCAGAGGCGCTCCCCACTACAGCATTTGATACTGTGTCGGAGTTTTCACGCCGAAGCGCCACGAGCAATCGCGAGTGAAGGACTTGCCCAAGGTCCGTACGCAGCGGCTAGAGTGGGATTCGAACCTGCAACCCTCCGGTTACATGGCGCCGAACTTACCACTGAGCCAGCACGCCCCATCTATTAGCTATAGGTCCATTATTCCATCCAGCTATGGATGTGAATTCCTTTCCTGTGACCAACGAGGAGTTGTCCACTGCATCTTACGTAGCAGACCCTTGACGGTTAATTCCCGTAATCCCTCTTAAGAAGGGCCTGTTAGAGCTGAGGAGCACGAATCAGTATCACCAAGAACAAATTTGCCGGTAAGCAAAACATTGAACATAAACTAGAACAGTCACCAGTATAGACGCACACGCGCACACGGAGTTCAGTCAACGGATAGAAAAGAAGTCCACGGTTACCAGATAGCATCATGTTCCGAGTCACTGAACCAAGTTGCATCGACATTTTGCAGTGACTACAGGTGATAGTGTTCGCATCACACTACAGCGCTGCGGCAGAGTATTACGCACTTACGGCTATTTATCGAGGCGCCAGGTGAACATAGAACAGGCATTCGTAACGTGCCGATAGACCCATTGAAGCGCCACCAGTGACAAAACTGTCGCGGTCACTCCAAGGACCCACGTCGCTACTGTTCTGGCGACAAGTAGGCCTATCCGCTGTAAAAGTAAAGTGATTGGAGATTGGAACTGGCCACGCCAGCGGGCAAACGCCCACGCAGAATCCGACTGTGCGACTGCGAAAGGAGCCTCTTGACTGAGCCCTGCAGTTGGCTGTAACTTGATCGCCAGTTTCGTTTCGAGAGGTGCACGTGTTTGCTATAAGGGGTTGAGGTAAAACAGCGACAGAGAAGGGACAGTCTCCAAACCTCGTTGAAGACCGCGGAGTTTGTAGTTGAGATGGATGGATGGGTGGGTGGATGGATGGATGGATGGATGGAGTAAGGGAAGAAGACAGAAAGTGAGGGAAGGAGGAAGGGTGAATCTCTGGTACTGCCCTACCGTGGATCAAGTTATACCTTTTCTGACCTGTTTCTGCTGTTATGGCTGCTGGACGCTCATCTCATCCGCACACGCTCATCTGCGTTGTTCTTCAAGGTTCTGTTCATTCTTTACACCTCTCCATTCAGCAAACTCATTTCCCTTTCTTCTGTCGATCATCACCCTTATGCCGATGATACACAACTCTTCGTGCATTTCTCCCCTCACTCCCTTCCAGATGCACTAAATCACCTACGTAACACCATCACCTAGATATCAGTCTGAATGGTCCTCAATCTGCTACTCCTAAACACTTATGAACATACTTTCTCATAGATCTCCTCGGGTAACCAAGCAAACTGGCCTATATTTCCGACCTTTCTTCAACAGATCTTACTTCTCCCACGCCTTATTACTAACATGGCAAAATAGGAACATGGGGCGTGGTGGCTCAGTGGTAAGTTCGGCGCCTTGTGACCGTAGGGTTGCAGGTTCGAATCCCACTCTAGCCGCTGCGTACGGACCTTGGGCAAGTCCTTCACTCGCAATTGCTCGTGGCGCTTCGGCGTGAAATTTCCGGCACAGTATCAAATGCTGTAGTCGGGAGCGCCTCTGAGTAGTAGTTGACTTCGAGAGGCGCTATAGAAATATCCGGAATAAATTTTAAAAATATAACCTTGTGTTTAAATATTGCATTGGTTCTGGTTTAGCAAAGAATTTGTTTCAAACTGTGGCTAATAGTTTATAAAACATTGAACTCTGTCCTTGTTCTCCAGGCTCACTGTTATTGAACTTGGTAATCTGATTATATTTCTATAATAATACATAAAACTAGAATTGCTTTTGGTGAACGAGCTTTTTCGGATGCTGAACCAGATTTTGGAATTCTCTCCCTGTGTACGTCCGTCAATATGTCATTCGTTCTCAACTTAAATGCATTCCAAACAGAGGCTTACTCTCAATCTTCATGACTGATTTTCAGGATATTAATTTGATATGACTTAGTTATGGTGGGTCGTCGGTTGATGTCTCGCGTTAGATACCGGCACGATAGAAGTTACTAATTAATAATTCCAGATAGAATTTTTAAATTGCAATTTACAATATAGGGGAACTCTGTGTGATAGCCTATCTAGGCCTAATGTAAAATGCCATTAAGAACAGAGATGGAAAAGAGATGGTCAGCAGCTTCGGGGAGTGGGAACAGAGAGTAGGCCCTATATAGACAGCCGTATATAGAGTAAAGAGTGGAGGTTATTATGCAGGTGCCTCAGGTTTAGTATCTGGTCTGAAAGTCCTTTGGCTGACTTTAAAATCGCCTCTAAGTAGGTCTGTTGAAGAGGCGCTATATAAATCTCCATAATGAACGAACGAATGCATAAAATCAACTCAGTTTTGTATTTCAATCAATTTACACTGTATTCGGCGTATAATATACGCTGAATACATTAAACATTAACAAACATTAACTCTACACATTAGAGTAAACATTACGTTTACTCTAATGTTTATGTTTATGTAATTGCATACACTTCCATAATTATAATATAATTATAATGTTTTCCTGTTTCTTTGTATTTGTGATTTTAGGTTGTGTAATAAGAAATACTACATTCTAATTGGATTCTTTTGCCATTTACGTATGGGACATTGTTTTGGTCCATAGGTTACATATATACATTCGAAAACCTACACTAAGGAAAGATCAAACAATCAGCTAATCCGTGAAGAAATAAATTGATATGATTCACATCTTACAAATCAGGCCCCTAACATAATATATCGGTCTGCTACATGCTTTGCCGCCAAAACATTATATAATTTATTGAATGCAAAAGTTTGTATCACTGGCATTAAGTAATGTGCCATTCGAACTGAATTAGTTTCGATACTTTGCAATGACAATGCAAGAATTATTAACACAGCTGCTCCGTTCTGAAACAAGTGGCCGACTAAACTAGGTAGGAAGTTTCTGTTTATCGACATCGTGTCAAAAGAAAAACGACGCAGCGCCATCCTCCTTTGTCCAGGCGTGGGACTGGCATCACCTGAAAACTAAACTGTACTTTTTTAAATGGAAAATGTCATGACAAACTGGAAACCCAAAGAACTTGGAAACTCAAGATAATCATTAAAACACAAAAACTAAAAGAAATTTAAGCATGGTAAGTATGAAAGAGAAACGAAGTAATAAAATCCAGCGAAAGAAACGTAATCAGTAATCGATATAAACATGATCGTCAACGAGTCTGCATTTATTTGCCAATTGAATCCAACAGGGTGCTGAATGAATGCAACTTAAGCAATACCATGTCTCTATTTCTCCTTCATTCTTTCTTCTGTATTCGGCGTTCCATTGTTGGGCACTTTCTCTGAGGCACCCGGCTTTTCATTGCTGATCACTTTCTCTGAGGCACCCGACTTTTCATTGCTAGGCACTTTCTCTGCTGCATCCGGCTTTCCATTGATGGGCACTTTCTCTGCTGCACCCGGCTTTCCATTGATGGACACTTTCTCTGCTGCACCCGGCTTTCCATTGATTGGCACTTTCTCCGCTGCATCCGGCTTTCCATTGATGGGCACTTTCTCTGCTGCACCCGGCTTTCCATTGATGGGCACTTTCTCTGCTGCACCCGGCTTTGCATTGATGGGCACTTTCTCTGCTTCACCCGGCTTTCCATTGATGGGCACTTTCTCTGCTGCACCCGGCTTTCCATTGATGGGCACTTTCTCTGCTGCACCCGGCTTTCCATTGATGGGCACTTTCTCTGCTGCACCCGGCTTTCCATTGATGGGCACTTTCTCTGCTGCATTCGGCTTTCCATTGATTGACAATTTATCTGCTGCATTTTCATTGATGGGCACTTTGCTGTCAGCTGTAACACATACAAAGATATATATTGTTACATGCGTACCCTCTTATCTCATATGTACTCTCGGTTATCCTCTTTACGCTTGACCGGTTCCTTAGAGGGAGTGGCCTAAGCTATATAAAGAGACATCGAGAGATAATCATCTTAGTCATGAGTGCTCCCAAAATTCCAATAAACAACAACAACAACATAATTAACCCTTGGCTTTTTGGTGTCCGATCCCTGCTGGATCTTCGGGTAGCTAAGTGGCCGCCAAGCGTTCAGCTGTATGTAGAATTGTACAGGAGAGCCTAAGGCAAACTCCTTAGTTTCTAGCTCGTTGTCTCGTTGCCCTCTGAGGCCGACAGCGTTGTTATTATCGTGTACGTTTGAGGCTCATGTTAGGAGTGCTCTTCTTCAAACGAAGAAGAGATATTGTGAGTGTCACTTCTTCTATGCTGATGAAGAAGTTGCACGTGTTGTCTACCGTTCTTCTTTGGTAAACTGACGAATACTGCGTTAAAGGTAGAATACGTTTTCTTATGTTATTTGTGAATAAAACCATTTTAAACCATACCACTAGACTGAGCTACTTCATTCAAATATAATGGGACCTTACAATATTATACATGTATATGTATACAGCCAAACCTGCGGTCACAGATACCCATTTTTCAGTGCAATAACTGTTCAGATATATAAGAAATGCATTCATACATAAATAAGCCTTTAAACATAGACCAGAAAAGAGACAGACAGGCAGAGGTAGCGTCATGTCGGAAGAGTTCGACGACTGTTTCTCATAAATTATAATGGCCAAGAACTGTGCGCCAAAGACGCTGGCCGCCTCCGTTTACATCAAACTCGGCCGACAGGGTGCGTTTTCACGGTGGACATTCGATTTTAGACAGCATATGCGAGTCCATGTTAGTGGATATTTGCCTCACAGCTCGTGGTTGTTTAGTGAGGGGTTGGAGGGGTGTGGTCTTGAGGGGAATGTGTAAACTGATAAACTGCGCCGGATGAAGTAAGACCCTGTTATCCATATCATAAGCCTAAGTAGGGCCTAGTGTGAATTGAAGATCCTCAACTTGAAACGAAATCACTGAGAAGATATACTGTAGGCTCAACAGTTTAGTCGGTGGAAGAGAAACAACTTTACGTCTTGGAGAACCATAAGGGCGTTATATAAGTGTTCAGTCAGTCGATCGAGGTCTAGATGGATACATGAATAGATGGATACATAGACTACACAGTTATATACGCATGCACAAAATAAATTACCGAGTAATTTACCAAATAAACATGCCTGAGAACAGAAATAGAAAACAGAAACAAAAATAATTATATAGGCGCTTTTAGTGTGTACTTTAGAGTAGGCTACTCAAAAGTAGGCCTAAACGACAGTCTTCAGAATTTCTCAGCTCCAAACAAAAGCCACGTCAAAGAAACCAGCTTAGCAACCAGCGCTATATTAGTCCGGTCATTAAATAGTTGAGGTTCAACAAAATTTGAAGAAAAGGTTTCTCGATGGGTTTCACCTCTTTGATACGTCCACATTACAGGAAAAAAAGGTTACCAAAATGTGACATGGGGAACTATGTGAAAATGGGTCAAATCCAAGATGGCCGCCAACAAAATTAACAAAGGTGGAAAAAATTTCATATATGGAACCACTCAAGTTAAAAACATCTATGATGAGTCTATTCATATCAGCATATACATATACATGTTATGGAATGTAATTTTCAAGTTAAATGTAAAAAAAAACAAAATGGCCACCAAGATTTGACGAAAAGAGCAAAATTATAATGTCTACATAACTGACGGCTATAGTCCAGGCAATTTACAGTTAGACCTGGGCAAAATTGCATCAGAAGGTTTTTAAACGGTTTCTTGTTCAGAAACAATTGCTGAATAACATATAAAAAATCCCACTAAATCCGACCACGGGAACACCCGCAAAAATGAATTTAAAAATGGCGGATTGGGGTTTCCTAAGATATGCCAATAATAATACACATAATTTGCAGTAAGACCTGGGCAAAATTGCTTCATAAGCTTTTTTAACGGTTTCCTGATCAGGAACCATTGCTGAATAGCATGTCCAAAATCCCCCCAAATCGGACCACGGGAACACCCCCAAAATGGCCGAATCCAATATGGCCGCCATCGACCACATTGGAAAAATTATCTTTTTTTAGAGTATATTCACGTGTTATACCTCTAATATTACTGATTTCGGTATGTAGAATTCATTTCTGATGTTGTTTTTGCCATTCGGGGTCATCTTCACCTTCAAAGGTCATGGTCAAGGTCATTTTTGGTAGATTGGAAAGTGAAATTTTTTGTTTTTTAAAGTATATGCACGTGCAATACCTGAAACGTTGCTGATTTCAGTATGTAGAATTCATTTCTGATATTGTCTTTGCCATTCGGGGTCATCTTCACCTTGAAAGATCAGGGTCAAGGTCATTTTTTTTACATCGATGACGCCATCAAGCAAACGTTCCATCATTCGGTAAATGTAAATTTTTATGTGTTGCTGTTCCTCACTGTGACCATATACACACAAATTAAGTTTCACATTATTACTGTAAGAGAGTCTGTTGTTATTCACACGTGGAAATTTTGTGTGAGTTCCGTGGAGTACTGTAGTATCCGAGAGAGAGATAAACTGAAATATAATTGCGGCTGCTGTCGAGGATTCTATGCCAATCTACTTATTGGGGAGATTGAGCCTAGACTGAATCTCACCCAATGGCTTCAAAAGTCTGCTCTTGCCAAACATGTCGTGGTAGATTTCATGTCTAAGATCCAGCAGATGCCAACAGCACAATTCCCTACTCTTGGTGTGACCATCGACACCATCATAACCTCAGCTTCATCCCTCTACCAAAATGTGAAATTCATCCATCAGGTACTGTACTTGCCACCCCACATTGAGATGTCTCAGCTGTGGAAGCGATGCTGTTGCAGCAGCTGGAATAAGTGTTTACATTTTTGTAGATCTTAGACATGAAATCTACCGCAACATGTGTGGAAAGAGTAGACTCCTCACGCCATTGGGTGAGGTCCAGTCTAGGCTCAATCTTCCCAACAAGTAGTGACTTGTTGGTGTGAGCTGGATGATCACTATCGAACAGTGGAGATGCTGAGAGCAAATTGTGTGTGAGTACCTGCCTGAAGTCCATACCGCGCTCCTTAGCAATGTCCATGTTCTAATGCCCATTTGTCATCTCCTTGGATGACAGGTCGTTCTTCTGCTTCTCCATTGTTGATGGTGTCTTCTGAGGATGAAGTCGTGCTAATTTTCTTGGTCTTTGAACTCTGCTACAGCAGTGGCATTGCGTGTGGCTCCTACCACACAGTGACCTCCAGGACCCATCGACATTCGCTGGATGGTCTGCTCGACCTTCATGCCACCTCCGACAGCATAGAACCATCCTGGGCCATCCTGAACAATCCACTGGCTCACACAGAAGCGCCGATAGAGCTCAGGATGTGTGAACTTCAACACTTTCACCTGTTCCAGATACCACGATCCATAACGTAGGAAGTTGATGCAGTCACATTCTGCAAAGATTGGCATAGAATCCTCGACAGTAGCCGCATTTACCGAATGATCGAAAGTTTGCTTGATGGCGTCATCGATGTAACAAAATGACCTTGACCATGACTTTTCAAGGTGAAGATGACCCAGAAAATCGAAAACAACATCAGAAATGAATTCTACATACCGAAATCAGTAACATTAGAGGTATTACACATGCATGTGTCCAGGTCTAAACAAAAAAGGTGAATTTATCAGTCTGCCAAAATGACCTTGACCCTGACCTTTCAAGGTGAAGATGACCCCGAATTGCAAAGAGAATATCAGAAATGAATTCTACATACTGAAATCAGCAACATTTGAGGTATTACACGTGCATATACTTTAAAAAACAAAAAAGTTCACTTTCCAATCTGCCAAAAATGACCTTGACCATGACCTTTCAAGGTGAAGATGACCCCGAATGGCAAAAACAACATCAGAAATGAATTCTACATACCGAAATCAGTAATATTAGAGGTATTACACGTGCATATACTCTAAAAAAACAATAAAGGTGATTTTTCCAATGTGATCGATGGCGGCCATATTGGATTCGGCCATTTTGGGGGTGTTCCCGTGGTCCGATTTGGGGGGATTTTGGACATGCTATTCAGCAATGGTTCCTGATCAGGAAACCGTTAAAAAAAGCTCATGAAGCAATTTTGCCCAGGTCTTACTGCAAATTATGTGTATTATTATTGGCATATCTTAGGAAACCCCAATCCGCCATTTTTAAATTCATTTTTGCGGGTGTTCCCGTGGTCGGATTTAGTGGGATTTTTTATATGTTATTCATCAATTTTTTCTGAACAAGAAACCGTTTGAAACCTTCTGATGCAATTTTGTCCAGGTCTAACTGTAAATTACCTGGACTATAGCCGTAGATATGTAGACATTAGGCCTATAATTTTGCTCTTTTCGTCACATCTTGGTGGCCATTTTTTTTACATTTAACTTGAAAATTACATTCCATAACATGTATATGTATATGCTCATATGAATAGACTCATCATAGATGTTTTTAACTTGAGTGGTTCCATATATGAAATTTTTTCCACTTTTGTTAATTTTGACGGCGGCCATCTTGGATTTGACCCATTTTCACATAGTTCCCCATGTCATATTTTGGTAACCTTTTTATCCTGTAATGTAGACGTACCAAAGAGGTGAAATCCATCGAGAAACCTTTTCTTCAAATTTTGTTGAACCTCCATTAAAAATTGTTGTTTAATGACTGGACTATATCGAATCAAGTAGGCCAGGGCCATATCATTAGCTCTGTAACTTTAAATCAAAAACCTATTATCTTGCTGGAAAACTGTAAAGACATAGACGTCCACAGCTCTGGCCACCGCAAAAATCTCATTTACGCTCCATTTAATACTATGCTCTACTAGTCTACTTATATACCATTAAAACTTTATGAGGTGCTACCAAAGCTATACATTCGTCAACTGCGCTCATTGGCCAAATTTAACCCTCGAATGCCCAAAAGGGGGGTGAGACCGGACTCCAGACCAGCTTTTCCACGGAGAACTTTAGAACGGCAGCGAAATTGCAAAATGGTTTTAGGACATCCTAAAGCCTTCAATTGGGCTTCGTATGATATATTTTGCGTGATTATTCTACCACCCTGTAGCCCACAACCATAGCATATACCAAGGACACCCCAAGATATGCGGCTGATGGTCATACTGGCACATGGTTTACCAGCCCATAAATAAATTTTTTTAACGCACGTTATTGTGAAATACCATGTATCAGTTGATTGCAAATTGAATTTAGATTATAACAAGCCAAATCCCGTTAAAACATTCCATTCCTGTACCCCACAACCATAGCATAGCCTACACCAAGGACACCCCAAGATATGTGGCTGATGGTCATACTGGCATATGGTTTACCAGCCCAGAAATAAATTTTTAACGCAAGTTATTGTGAAATACCATATATCAGTCGAATTCAAATTGAATTTGGATTATAACAATCCAAATCTCGTTAAAATATTGCAATCCTGTACCCCACAACCAGGCAACAACTACATGCGTACAATTGAATAATGAATACCTGCGAAAAATCCCGAAATTGCAAAACACTACAAACGAGTATTAAAGTTAAAATAAAGTTTCACCAGGTGGCGCTATTGTGAAATACCATACATCGGTCGATTGCAAATTGAATTTGGATTATAACAAGCCAAATCCCGTTAAAATATTCCAATCCGTTCTCCATATATCACAATGAAAACATTGGGGTTCGGTCGGACCCCCCCCCCCGTTGGGCATTCGTGTAAAAAAATAGCTTGGGCACTCGAGGGTTAAGAGAGCTCTCGATGAGGGCAGTAAAACATTTTGCAGGACTTAGTCAACGACATTTAGTGCCATAAACTACTGTAATCTGTTCGCCAGGTCCTTAGTAGCAAGCGCTGACAAGGGCTTTATTACACTCGAATACACAGAGAAATAAGCTAAAACTCAGTGGTGCGAGAACAAACTGTAAACGTACAAACCTACAAACTGCAAACATGTTCATATATTCGCATTTTAGTTGCACAAAAACAATTGAGGCTTGCTGGTGTGGCTGCTCCGCAGGCGTGTAGTCGAGGGTATACGCGGGTATACAGCGTGTACTCACCTCTAGAAACCGTATACTCACCTCACAAAATATTTTTATTTATTTATGTTAAAATACATAGCGTATACCCACAAAATACTGTAGCGTATACTCACCTCTAATTTGTTTAGGAAAACTAACCGATAGCGTGTACTCACCTCTAAGTTTACCACTACAGCCCTGCTGCTCCGTATACATTATACAACCATCGAGGCCAGAATCAAGGGCCATGGTTATATCATTGTAAACTTTAAGGAAAACCGTTTCAGTGGCGTGGAAGCGACGGAAACCAGATTGAACAGGAGGTAGTAGTGAGTCGGATTCAATGTAGTGTGAAAGCTGACGGTGAAGTTTTGAGATGAAGAAAATATTAGATATTGGGCGGTAGTTAGAAGAATCGGAAATGTCAAGGCCTGTTTTATGCGAGGACGGATAATGGCACGCTGGTGGGATGTGGATAAGGTTGCTGTGGAAAGAGAGCAGTTTATAAGTAGGGATAGATGTGGTAAAATATGTCGAAGGGATTTAATTATCCAGACAGAGGAGGAGTCCAGTTCACAATGCCTGGATGAGGAGTCACTGAGGAACTTATCAACTTCAGGCAAGGTGATCTCATCAAAGACAGTAAGACCGGGAAAGTATAGGTGGTCAGATATCAGGTCCGTTTTTTAGGCGTCTTTAGTGGATTGGCGAATAGCTTCGGTCTTAGTTGGAAAGTGACCAAGAAGCCCATCAGGCGTGAGTGGGTATTCAGTGGTGAATGACGGGGATAGGTTGGAATTCTGTGATTTCCAGAGGGCCTAATGAGCCAGTACTTTCATAGTGGAAAGATCAACTAGTTTTCCGTCCTAAGTTACAAGCTTAAGACAGCAACTCTTCCACTCACCTGATTCCAGACTAACAAAGTATTCTAATTGGAATCCGCCGAGCACAATTGATTCATCACTGAAAAACCAGACGAGAACTTGGGTACATTGGGGGATGTTCTGCGTCGGTGGAATGGTGGTTCCACTAAACCTTTGCGTACCGTAGTCTGCGTTGTCAAGGCAACGGAGCTAAATAAAAGCAACACACAAACTTTGCATGTAAATGTGACACTATATTTGAATTGGTAACCACCGCTGTGGGTGGAATTTGAAAGGAGGAAGGCAATACTCCTCACTAATTGGGCGTCTCTCCAACTGACCGATCATTTGCCTCATACATTTCACTAATCTGCGTCGGAACACACTGGTTCAGACAGATTTCCATTGAAGATACGCTTTTCCAATGCACTTCGCTCATGTCCGTAGGTCTAACTTAACTGGTCTACACTATCTCCGACTGAGGTTGCAAAGTTACAACTTCCACATAATTCTCTCTATTTGTGTTTCCTCAACAGGTTCAGACTATCTATCAGCTATTGGATTCCAATTCGAGAGTGCATCCCATCGAAAATGTGCATGTGTACATGGCAGCGTGTACAAATGAACATTTACATCTAGCCTACACCCTTACTCCAACCGACTTAGACTCCCACTCTTTCCGCACATATTTTTCGTCATACTTTTGGTTCCTGTACATCTTGCCAATTAGTAATTACAGCGTGGTAACTACCTTCGAATATCGGTTAACCCAGGTAATATGTTTAAGTCATCTAGCAGCAGCGTCTCCATATGTATGTATGCATTCCCATGTTTGGCCATATCTCTTGATCTCTGCTAAAGCAGCGCCACTGGATTCCAATTAGAGAGTGCATCCCATTCAAGGATTCTGGTTCTTTGGCAGAACTGTCTTACTGGTTGTGCCCCGGTCTGCAGAAAAGAACTGTGTGTCATTTCCACTGTACCTGGCCGCCGTCCTCTGCGATCGGTGGTACACTGAGATCTGGTCGTTCCCAAGACTCGAACTGCCGCTGCACAGCGCCGCAGCTTCGCGGTTTTTGGCTTTTGTCCTGTGCTCTGTGGACTGCCCTCCCTGTTGGTCTCCCACAGGAACCTATATCTATGTCTCGTGGTCTTTTCTGCAAATGTTTGAAGACCACACTATTTCCCATTAGTTCTGGGACATCAGGTCGGGAGCGTCTCTGATGAGTTCGCCTTAAGATGCGCATTATAAGTAGGGCTGTTGATTAATCGCAGTTAACGCACGCGATTAACGCGTTAAATTTTCGGGACGATTAACGCGATTAAAAAATTTAATCGCGATTAAATTTTAATCGCAAACAAACAGTTTTGTATAGGAATTTACCGAACACTGCAATGCGTGAGGTACTGCCGAAGCCAAAAGTCTGGCCGAGATTGGGCTTAATTCACTCAGTTGTGTTGGGCGAACTCGTAGGCAACCAAAGCAATTTTCGGTTAATGGCGGCGTAGACTAGTTATCCAAATTAGTCCTTTATGTGAAAATTTCTGAGCATGTAGTTTAATCTTCGTTCGTATTATATCTTCTAGTGGGTTATTAATAATAACCCACTAGAAGAGATAATATAATTTATAAGTATTCCAATTACTAATGCAATTACATCTATCAATATACGGCTGTAGACAAATAATTATCAAGCTCAGAACTGATATACTTATGTTACTTGGGGTGCAAACAGCTATTTCGGATCGCTTCTATGGAGATCATTCAAATCAGCATTTGCCACAATGAAGGAGTCGATTGAACATTTTCTCTGCGCCAGATGTCGACGCTATATCAGCTGTTATTAAAGGATAAAATTTCTACATAACCTGATGTAAATAGCTGCTTCATAGCGTTTCTATGAATCAATTTTAAATAAATGATATAGACTAAAAGAAAAACTTCAGTATCAAACTATTGCACAAAACCGAAATTTTTTAAAAATTATTATCATTTAAAAAAAATCGATATATGTCTCGTTGCCTGTCAACGACATCAGCAGTGCTACAATCATGAATTGGGACCACGGGACTTGATTAAAGCCTGATAACGTAAACTACTTGCCTCAACAAAATCGCAGCATCCATCCAGGTTTATGTAGAGAAAGGATATAGAAAATGAAGTTGGATCAGAGGTCCAGATGATGTTAGAACAGTTCTGGTTGTCACCGTAGTTGTTGGGATAATTCGGAGATGAAATAAAACCGTGCGAATCGGAATACACGGTCTTACCACAACCTAAAGACGGTGCCAATAATAATTAATGTAATAAAACCGGTAGAGACGGAACTAGATAATTCTTCTAGCTTCTCTACATAAATAGTCACATTCATATAATTATAAAAACCACTTGGAATCACAACTTAACTGTTTTAAACAATCTGCTTTAATTTTTTTCATAATTCCTGTATTATTTCTATTATTCTTTCCTTCGCTTATTAGTTTTTTGAGTATCATCGTCATTGTTTAGATACAGCATCTGAAAGTAGATACGTTAATCCTAGGTTTTAAAATTGTCGTGTCCCAAACCCGGCAAAATATTAAAACAATATTACAATAAATAATCATCGATCATCCAGCTTCTAGCTTGAGCTATATTTTCATCAATCTTCCAACTTCTAATTTAAATTTTACTAAGAAATGCTTTCTTCACTGATCCACGTCAATGGTATCGGCGCTTAAACAATATATAGGCCTATTTTCATCGCAATTCCAACATCTAGTGTGAGTTTTATTATGTAATATTTTCATCGATCATCCAGTTTCTAGTTTCAGTAATTTTTTCATCAATCTTCCAACTTCTAGTCTGATTTTTGCTATGAACGGTTTTCATCGCTCATGCAATGTAAATAATTTCGGGCGCTAAACCCAGGATTACGAACAAGACACTGCAGAGAGAATGCTAACGCGTTGCACATTTGTCTAACTGGATGCGCCCAATATTGTCTTATGAGGCGATGTCGTCGTATCATTCATTCGTGTTCCGCAGAATTCCCGCATTTGCGCTAAGGTAAACTGCTTTCCCCCCGTCTGGCGCGATCTTTCAAGGCGTAGCTTAAAAGTGTCGATATGGTCAGTCCATTTGTTTGGAATAGCTTGCCTGTTATCTTCCGACGTGTACTCTTTGGCATTATCTGCCTTTTCTTCGCAAATGCTCTAGAGACCATCCTTTTGTTTGTGGTAGGCCTATTTTATTATAAGATCTGAAGCACCACAGAGGAGTTTATCTTAGAGACGCTACCCAAATCCGCGATTACGATTCCAAATAAAAGTTTAGAATATTTGAGGCTGTAGCGTGACTTTAATAATCCTCACCTCCAATACTGACATAGTAATCCAGACTGAAACCAGTGGAGGCTACTGAAACATCAGTACGAAAGTTGACTCTTCCATCACTGCACCACGGAACAGAAACTGGCTGAGGTAGTGACTGTCCAGAATATGTCACTGAAGGGTAGCTCGAGTTTGTTGGACAGCTGATCTATTGCAGAAATATTAAACAAAAACCTTAGAAGAAAACTGTAGTACGCATTTGATTTTTTATTCTTAGAAAGACGAATTTTGAAACTGTAACACTAGACATCGTTGTTGAAATTTACTTCTGACAAGATAAATGGTCCTAGATAACTTTGGATACACTGCGAACATAGGCCCTACACTTACATGTATATAGAGACCAATGGAAAGATAAAATAATTGCTTGCTGTGCTTAGCCTACAGTATAAATGCATTTAGACTGTAGAGGAAAATCAAACTTCGAATACTCTTGAAAGAGTACTCCGAAAATATAAAATGCTCTGTAAAAAGAAATATACTAACTGTTACATAATCGCAGCACTCCTCAATGCTGAACGTTTGGAAAATGATAGCAATCGACCCGGATGATGATGTAGTGTAGATGTTGTAATCGCAGTAGAGACTGTCGTTGTAAAAACCTGGGTAGTTGGGAGAACTGATGACTCCAGAGTGGTAGTAAGAATCTTCACCGCAGCCTATGATGATAAGCAAGTTAGGTCTAAACTGTTTAAGCTTCTCACAATTCTGATGCGGTTAAATCGTCCTATCAGTAAATGTGACCATATCTGGAATAAGGGACCTAAAGTGGGGTTCTAATTTCGGAGTTACAGCCTGTTTTAGATAGGCAGTTGTTGGTTGTCGAATTTTTATTGCGAGACTTCAGAATTGATGTATGTGTTAATAAGTGATTTCTGGCAATAAATTGCAATGCATTTTTGTGTTTTATGTGTCATTTTATAGAGTACATATGGCAAAATGATTCTGGCATGGTGAAAAACTAAACATTTGTTGTTTGTGGTTGGCTTTTCTGAGTGCCATCTTGCTAAATTTGTAAACTTGATATTCTCGAGATAATGGTTTTATCTATTACGTTGCTAAATGTTTAATAATTTCATCATTTATGGACCAAACTGAGTGCAGTTTCTTCTGTCTGAAAGCTTGTTTCCAACTGCGTTTGGGGATACCAATAACTCCATATCCCACTTAAGGTCCCTTTTCCCAGATATGGTCACAAATGTTCAGAAACATAGATAGCGCCATTCTAGGAAAATGTGATCAGTTTAGACCTTAACGATGGCTTAATTGACATTAATTGTCATCGAGAACAGAAAATTCATCAGTAAGAGTGAGCAGTGGATTGCTGTAATTGCGCTAGTGCCTACTCAAATGATCTATGGGCCTCGGAGCATGCTTCAGGGCAGTCATGTTGAGTGGTGCAAATAGGATAAAATGTTACCATTAACCGTATTCACTCTATTGCGCCTAAAACACTTGCAAATGACTAACCCGCATTAGAAGTTTGGTACTTTCTAGAGCTTTCAATGTATTTATATATGTGTCTTCTCAACCATCCTTTGAAGGACTAGGCCTACTCGTTGGCGGCGTCAGCGTGTCTGCGAACCCCGACGACTGTAGCCGCTCTACCCTCGACGCAAATTCGTCCAGAGACTCCGAATATTCATGCCATCCATTAGCTGTTGGGTATCCGTTGGTTGGGTCAACGTGTTTGCGTGAGCCCTCTTCCACGGGTGACTCTTCCAGCTTACTGTGCATTGTTTTGCTAACTGATGACATATTCTATCGTCATGAAGTTATTTCAGCATCATTTATTCTAGCGCAGAGATCGCTTCTGAGCAAATATCTTGAAGGGGCGCTATATAAATGTTCGAATGAATGAATGTAACGAAGTATGATCTGGTTACAAGACGTTTAAGCCTCCGGTTTGGGCGCCATTTAGTCGGTTGGCCAGTTTTATATCGATAACGCGACATCTAATGGTCGCTTTTTGTCTCCGTGGGAAAAGAGCTGTGGGTAGTCGCCGGTTGGCTAATGTTTCTCGGGAATTACTGAAGGAATCGACCGAACGAGAGGGTTTAAGTTAATCGTGAATTGTTCCACGATCGACAGACGACGGACGCTGACTAATGAGGTGGGGTCGGGTGGGTGGGAAAGAGATACTTGCACGGACATTGACAGATATACAGACGAACCTCGACTGATATATGATGATAACGTTACGGACACAGTCACCGTCACAGCCCGTGTCCGGTATTGGAGTTGTTGATGGCCGATAGACAGTTGACTGCCGTCTTTGTCCCGTGGATCAAAGGGTTTCTACCAACTGCAGATGTCCGTGCAGTAATTATAATTACGTGGGAACTCCTTGCATAGCGGAAGTTCTCATAGAGTTAGATCGAAAGGAGGAAATATATAGACGGATATCCGATATTTCTTGGTGGTATTTTGGGAACCGTGCCGGTATTTTCTCACGCTAGTCTCTGCAGTCTGTCCGTGGCCACGTTTTTCACTCAGTCGTTGTATTTCGCTTGAAGGAGACAGACGGTAGGTGGCTCTCGTCGTCAGTTGACGTCTGTTGAGATGCTTCTATAGTCAAGTCTCTCTTGCACATTGGAAGGCTAGATAATTAGTTCTTTTTCGGCCGATATACAAGTCAGCTCTTTATTCTCGGTTTTGTTCGTCAGATTGTTTCGATAGATCGTTTGCTTTGTTTTAATCAGGAAAGATGGCTGTCGGTTTATCATAAATCGTCGGTTTCCTTGTAGAGTAGAATTTTACGGAAAGTTCGGGAAGTTCGTAAAAGTGATTTCTGCCGGTTCTAAAATCTGTGCTGGAATATCTGAAGGAATATATTTCGAAGCAGTCTGGAAAATCATTCGTTATTGCGAATATCTCTGGTTATGTTGATTCATGGAGCAAAAGATGCTTTTTCGGAAATTAACCAAACACCAAACCTCTGGATCGTCGATGACACCCTTCTAGATTCGACCATGGAACTACAGAAGTCCTACTGGGAAAACCAATTCGCCAAGGGGATGTTTTTTATCAAGTTACTTGGTAAGCTTAATGTTACTTTTCAACGGGTGATAGGCCTACGATTGACGATGACCTGATGATGGCCGATTACTTGCAAAGGTTCAGTCTTGTTGTCATCGACAACAATATATATAATTTCGTTTATTATATATCAAAGTTGACAAACCGCAACTTCTTACAGAAAGATTATGCTACAGTAATAAAATTAGTCTACATTAGTCTACAAAAGGTAGAATACTATTTAGTTCCTGGAACATGTCCGAACAAAACTCTAGGTATAAAGTGGTGATTGTCCTTGCATGGAAGTTCAAAATCATGAGGTTTTGGGCGTAGGCCATTGGTCCTAGGTACAATATCTGGAAACAGAGAGCGAAGAACATGGCTGGGGTCACTATAACCGCCTGTAAGAGTCTCCCGTCGGCCTCATCCATCATTTGGTTCAAGTTGGGTTGTTGCATCGAGATAAAGTCCATTCTCTGCATTCTTCGTATGAACCGCCGTAATCTGCCGTAATCACTCAACAGCGCAAGACCACGCCATGCTGGAGAGGAATAGAGTAGTTTCCCAATTATTGTAGCACGGGATACCTCGTGAAATGCATTAGTGGTAAGTCCATGGGCACGTAAGATTCTTATAGCATGCAAAGAGCTGGAGCAAGTGGTGATTAGCTTTGAGGTCGTCTGTGATGGTAACACCAATGATCTTCATTTTGGTTACTCTGTCGATTCCAAGTTGTTGATGAGGACACTTGTCACGAGCTCGTCGAAGCAAGATTATAATTTCACGAGATTTGTTGACACTGAGAGCAAGATTGTTCTTTTTAGCCCATTCCGAGATATGGTTAAGTTCGTCTGGGACCGTATGTCTCATATTCTCTCCTGAGATCAGATAAGTATCATCTGCATACTTATCTATCTTGTTTGGGGGATGCAAAGGATCGTAATCGTAATCGTAATCTCCAATTTTCTAAAGCGCCACTGTAAAGCTGAGCGCAAAGCACCAGCTTATTCACGAGCGCTGCGACGTATCCGAGGGGTTGTCCAGAAATCGATGTCCGTTGGTGGACCGCGTCCGGTTGCCTAAACGACCAAAGAGAGGCAGAGCAGCTGTTACGGAGGGTTTCGTTGAGGACGAGATAGCTTTGAAGGCAGAGGATCAGATGGATTAAGAAAGGAAATCTTGAAGAGATGAGTTTTCAATTTGGAGTGGAAAGCCTGTGGGGTGATGAGTAGAGGAGCCTGAGGTAGATGACGATGAGTGAGTGGCGGTATTGGTGGAGGAACTGAGAAAATGCGGAATTCGGGAGGAAGTTCGTCCCAGATTTTAGGTGCAGTTTGCGATATGGATCGGTTGGATAACTTGAGGCGAGTAGTGACTGGGGGACGGGAGAGAGTGAGATGTGAGGATGAACGGGTAGACCGGGATGGCTGGATAGTGAAGAGTTCGCGAAGGTATTTTGGCTGGGAGCATTGTAGTGTGTTGTAGGTTAGCGACAAGACTTTAAAGCGGATTCGCTCAGGTATTTTCAGCCAGTGGAGCGATTTAAGAACAGGAGTGATAATGGTGATGCTTAGGTGTCCTGGTGACGGCTCTGGCGAGAGAATTTTGGATGAGTTGTAGACGCTTAATTTGGGTGGATTCAAGGTTAAGAAAAATGGAATTGCAGTAATCAAGCTTAGAGTGGACAATGGAGGTAGCGATAGTGGATGCAGTTTTAAAGTCAAGCATGGGTCGGATGCGGCGGAGGTCACGAATATGCATGAAGCAGGTGCGCGAGAGGATGGAGATGTGATTAGAGAAGGATAAATGTGGATCAAAGGTAACGACAAGATTGCGAACAGGTGAGTCGCAGGTGAAAGTGAGAGATGAAGAGCTGGTGGGTAAGTTTATGGAAAGGTCGGGGATTTTCTTGATCTGATCTGGAAGGCCAAGGATAATAAATTCAGTTTTGGCAGGGTTGAGACAGAGGAGGTTGGAGGACATCCATTTAGAGATTATGTTGACCACATCGAGTTGTTGAGCAATGGAGGTGGAGAAAGAGCTAGGGGAGAAGGAAATGAAGAGTTGGGTGTCGTCTGCATACAGCTGGTGGTCAACAGAAGAGGATTTTATGAGATGGCTCAGGGGTGTAGTGTAGAGGATGAAGAGAAGTGGACCTAGGACGGAGCCTTGAGGGACACCACAAGAGAGTGGAAGAGCTTGTGATGAGTGGCTGGAGGCTTTAACAGAGAAGGAGCGTGAAGACAAGTAAGACTGGAACCAAAGTAGAGCATTGCCAGAGACGCCAAACCAAGAGGACAGCCGTAGGAGAAGTAGTTCGTGATCTATGGTGTCAAAAGCGGCAGAGATGTCGAGGAGACAGAGACAGGAGACTTGTTGATAACTTACAGCAGAGACCACTTTATCATACAGAGAGACAAGAAGAGTTTCTGTGGAGTGGTGTTTAGTGGATGCAGATCTGAGGCTCCAATGACGAAGGCGACAGGGCCAAACCCTGACCCTTGGATGATACTTGCCTTGATGGTTGCGATGGAAGATAAATTCATGGCATATCGCGTCTGATGTGTGCGGTCACGTAAAAACTCAATCATCCAGTTAAAGATCTGATCTGGTAAGTCCAGTTGGGAGAGTTTGTGCGCCAATGTGGAATGACGTAGGGAATCAAAAGCTTTGGAAAAGTCTAGAGATATCAAGGTAACATAGCTGTTGGTAATTAATAGTTGAGAGACATTATGACGTATGGCTATTAGAGCGGCAGTAGTGGAGTCAAAAGCTTTTGACTCAATAGCTCATGAAACACTTTGGACAACAATGATCGAAATGGGGTTCCCAGGGCATATCATAAATTTGCTTACACAACTGTATAAGAAACAAAAAGCAAGAGTCAAAGTGGCAGAAATGTTATCGAAAGAATTCAGAGTCAGACGGGGAGTGAGACAGGGTTGCGTCTTGTCCCCAAGTTTGTTCAACATCTTGGCGGAAAGAGTGATGAGGGAAACTTTAGAGGGATTTCAGGGAGGAATACAGATAGGGGGGAGGCGGTTGACAAACTTACAGTACGCCGATGACATTGTATTACTGACAAACTCGGAGAGTGAATTACAGTTGCTGATAGAGAAACTAGACAGGACAGGAAAGAAATATGGTATGCAGATTAATATAGGAAAGACGAAAGTTATGACAACAACAGAAACCAAATGTACAATCAGGATTAATCAGGAGGAATTAGAACAGGTGGACAGATTTACGTATTTGGGTTCAACGATTGATGAAAACAGCGGTTGCGGTACAGAGATCAGAACACGTTTAGCAAGGGGTTATGCAGTAGCTACGGACCTCAAAAGGATATGGAGGAGTCATGATCTAACAAATAAAACGAAGCTAAAGTTATGGAAGACACTGGTTTGGCCTGTGGCCATATATGGATGCGAGAGCTGGACATTGAGGAAGGAGGAAGCAAGAAGAATAGAGGCATTCGAGATGAAGTGTCTGAGATTGATTATGAATATATCTTGGACGGAAATGCGGTCAAATGAATGGGTATTGGAAGCAGCAGGAGTAGAGAGGAATTTACTGAGGACGGTGAAGGAAAGAAAAATGATATATTTTGGACACGTCATGAGAAGAGAAGGAGCATGCATGGAGAAAGACATCATACAGGGCACACTGCCGGGAGCCCGGAAAAGAGGAAGACCGAGAACAAACTGGCTGGGCAACATAAAAGAATGGACGGGATTGGCAATGGGAGAATTATTAAGACTGACGGAGGACAGGAGGCGTTGGAGGAACATTGTGCATGATGCGGCCGAACCTCGAACCGAGGATGGCTGAGAGCAGAGAGAGTGGAGTCAGTGGGCCGAAAAGCAAATTGATCCGCAATTATATCGGGTATAGGAGGGCGACATAAGGAGGGATAAATGTAGCCTTGGACAATTTCTTTTTCTATGATCCTGGACAGTATGGAAACAATTGAGATTGGTCTAAATTCTGCGGCATAGCAGTTTCAGGTCCACTCTCAGGTACGCACCTTCCTACCCGTGGTCCCACCATCGGTAATGTTATGTGCCAATCCTCCACCCCGGATTTTCATACGAGGTTCTACGTACACGACGGTCAGTGAACAGGGTGCAATCACAACTGCACCAATTAGTTGGTACTCGGCCCGACCCAAGGTCGTCTCAGCAATTCAGGGCTGTTGTCGGCACATTCCCCTCTATCCCAAACTGGAAGAGGTCGGGGGTGGGGGTAATGAAACCAATTCGACACCAAGATGACTGACTATATCAGAGCGTCTAGTTATATTATGGCCTATTTCCGCCGTTTACCCGCGTAAAAATGAAATGTAGATATAAAATGCAACAATACATTCCCGATATAATGTTAATTATTTTAACATGGAATTGTGTCTAGCATGAACGCCTGAAGGCTGTGAATAATTCTGTTAATTGCTGGTCCTTTTGTGAATTCAGTTGGTGTTTTTTAAATTTAAGACTGCTGCCGCGGAACCCCTGGCCGACGCCCGTGGAACCCCTTGGTTCCGCGGAACCCCAGTTGAAAACCACTGGTCCACGCCTTCATCTGCTCTCGCATTGATTACTGTAACTCCCTATTTGTAGGCCTCCTCAAAGTCGGTCTCCTCTACAATCTGTTTTCAACGCAGCTGCCAACACAAAACGGAACTCAGGTGGTAGGCCGTTTCAGCAACGTGGTCCAGCGACGGAGAATGCCCGGTTCCCGAACACAACGTTCCGAGCAACGAACAGGTCACCTCGCACACCGAACCTCCCCTCAGACGAAGACCAGCAGCACCCGATGACGTCATTCTACAGAAGTCGGCGATGTAGTCAGGCGCCATGCCGTGGAACGCCTTGTTAACAATCAAGCAGAGCTTGAACTCCACGCGCTGGGGAACCGGAAGCCAGTGAAGCGTGTCACGCAGAAGGGGAGTCACGTGGTCGAACCGTCGCCGACCGCAGAGTAGCCTCGCCGCCGCGTTAAGGACCGACTGTAGTCCATCGAGGAGACACTTCAGTGCTCCCGCCAGAAGACTATTACAGCAGTCTATCCGAGAGAGCACGAAGCAGGCCACAGCAGTCCTTGCGGCCTCGAATGGAGGCGACTTGAGACAAGTCCCGATGAGGCGGAATTGACGGAAGCATCGGCCGACGGTCATACCACGTGAGTCTTTATGGATAGGTCGGATTTCAATAAGACTCCCAGGACACGGACGGACACCACCGGCTCCAAAGAGGCGCCCGCGATGAGCAAAGGGGAGAGGTCGCACCGACGACGCGTAGTACAGCACAATAGCTCGGTCTTGGCAGGATTGAGACAGAGCCGGTTGGAAGCCATCCATGCGGCAAATCCTTCAATAGCGAGCACCATGTGCACACGTGACCGGTCCACCGCCTACCCGCGGTCACTGATGTAGAGCTGGGAGTCGTCCGCATAAAAATGGGACGACACGCCCAGGTCAGCCGCCAGACTCTCGAGGTCGGCTGTATAGAGCAAGAACAGCAGGGGTCCGAGCACTGAATCCTGCGGCACCCCAAATGCAAGCGGGCGGGGGGACGAGACGTCCCAGTTGAAGTGCACTGACTGCACTCTACCGCCCAGATAGGAGCGGAACCAGTCCAGTTCCACGGGCCCCACACCCCACATCTGGGACTTGCTCCTAAATACCTCTGTGGCTTGTTACGTCTTCCCGCCTCAGCTAGCTCCCTTCACCCTCTTCGTTCCTCTGATCGACTTGACTTGTTTGTTCCCCGAGTGAGAACGGCGTTGGCCCAGTCTCTTTCCTTTGTTAGTATAGGCCATTCACTGTGGAATCAGCTTCCTCCTTCGGCCCTGGATTCAGTACTATCTGTTGGACCTGCCACAGCTTTACGTTGTCTTAAAACTTGCCTTTATTGCCGAGGACTTTCACACTGGGAGCGCCTCTGATTGGTGGGCACTGGGTACAGGCGCATTATAAGTTTCGAAATACAATACAATACGATACTGCACCGCGCCCATTTGCGGTATGAGCTAAGACCAAGACCGCATGGTTCCTCCTCTTCGTGAAAGATGACCGTAATTTCATATCTCGAGTATTATTTTAAAGGTAAACGTACGCTTTAGCGTATTTAATTATTGGCAGGATTTCGAAAAAATGAATAGCGTAAATAATTAATTCATCCACCTTCCAGCCTCTAGTTTAGTTTAATATTACACGTCTTAATCGTTCATCCATCCAGCTTCCAGTTTTAGCTCATTTTCATCGCATATCCAGCTTCTATTTCAAGTTTTAATATGATATGTTTTCATCGCTCATCCACGGCAATGATATCGGCGTTAAACGATATAGTTTCATCGCAATTCCAAAGTCTTCTAGTTTCCGTTTTATTATGTAATATTTTCATCATTTAGCCAGCTTCTAGTTTCAGTAATATTTTCATCAATCATCCAGCTGCTAGTTTGAGTTATATTTTCATCAGTCATCACAATTGCTGATAACTATCCACTATAAGAGTGTAGATATAATTAACGCACCTAAGGTGGAGGATTACCTTCTTCGCACATCCAGATTCTCGTTTGATCTCCATTTTCATCGCTTAGCCAGCTTCCAGTTTGACTTATATTTTCATCGCTCATCCAGCTTCCAGTTTGATTTCTATTTTCATCGCTCATACAGCTTCCAATAATTAAATACGCTAAAGCGAACGTGGACATTTCGTCCAATAATTAAATACGCAAAAACGTACGTTTACCATTTTAAAACATGTACTGAATAATGTCCCTATAATTCCTATTCTAGCGTTACCTCAAATTATAATAATTATATTGTCTACCGTCATAATTTCCTAACTACTTCTATACTTTTTTATGATAATTAGTTCTACTCTTTTACAAGTTGCGATTTTGCCAACTTGCTTTTGAGAATAAAATAAATTGATTTATTGATTGATTGATCTTGAACTACATACAAGTAAGCTTCGTGCTAAACATTGTTGCTTTTTTGTTCGTTTTACGAAAATTTGCTAATATCCAACGTTTTTATTCTTTAGGAAAGTTTATAATACAATGGATGGCATAAAGAAACTTAGTGGAATGAGTAGAGCTTTCAAAATTTTGTAGTTTTCATTACAAAGAACTTCTGAGCAATCTAAGTCAGTAGTTCCAGACAAACAAACAAAGAAAACTTGTGAATTGCCAAGTAAAAAGTTAGCATCAAACGAAAAAGTGCGTCTTTGGCTTGAATTTGACAGCGTGGTTGAAAAATCTCATGTGCCAATCGAAAATACTGAAGTGCATTCCAAACCATAGGCTATGTGTCGAGAGAAATCACTGAAGTCCAATCTAATCTTGATGTCGATGAATCTCACGTGTCGAGAGAACTCATTGAAGTCCAATCTAAACTTTATTCAAGCTTATTTCGTTTGGTGCTTTATTTCAGTTCATTGTTTCTGTATTAAATGTTTTTAAGCGAGAACTCTGTTACTTTTATAATGTTTTTAAATGAATTTTTAAGTTTCTAAATTTTCTATTAAATTATTCAAATAAATCAATGCAATTTTACACAAATCATTGTTTTTATTTACTATCTGAAATATTTTTGTCATTTAAAAGGTAATTTTTAATTGCAAATTTCAGCTGTTATAAGACTATCTCCAGATCAGAAGAAATTTTGAAATATGCAAAGGTGCTATTGTCTGTCATATTCTGTTAATTTGGATATTTCAGTCGAGGCATCATAAAATTTGTAAATATTTTACAACATTCAAACTAGGAAATAATTTATTATCCAAATGTCTATAAATGGCAATCACATAAAAGTTATTGGATTTATAGCATCTATCAAAAGTTTAGATTTGTTCTCCTGAAAAATCAAAAAAATTACGGTAGCACCTTTGCACTCTAAGCATACGACATATATATATATATATATATATATATATATATATATATATATATATATATATATATATATATATATATATATATATATATATATATATATATATATATATATATATATACTAGCTGGTGAACCCGACGTTGCCCGGGTTTCGGAGGTTTTGGGACGGGGTACGCGAAGCTGTTTAACCCGGCGTTTTGGGTGTTTCAATCCCTCTAGCGAATAAGCAACAAATCACTGCTTCAGTGAAAGTTTCAATCCTCTAGCGAATCCGTACTGTAGCTGCTTAACCCGGCGGCGCCATCTGGCGAGTGAAAATAGGTTGAGTGTAAGTTTTTTTACCAGCTAAAAATGCATAGGCCGGGTAGGTTTTGGCCCGGGAGACCATAGTAGCGGTGAAAACGGGATACGCGAAGCCTCACACTGGGTGTGTAATGCCGACCCCGAGACAGTAGTGAAGGTTTGGAGTGAAAAGGTCGAAAGGTGTAGAAATGCATCGCGGTCAAAGATCGCTGCGACAGACAGACAGACAGAGTCTTCTCTTTATTTATATAGATGTATGTCTATATATATATATATATATATATATATATATATATTTATCATATATATATATTATATATGGTGGCTCAGTGGTAAGTTCGGTGCCTTGTGACCGGAGGGTTGCAGGTTCGAATCCCACTCTAGCCGCTGCGTACGGACCTTGGACAAGTCCTTCACTCGCAATTGCTCGTGGCGCGCTTCGGCGTGAAAATTCCGGCACAGTATCAAATGCTGTAGTCGGGAGCGCCTCTGAGTAGTAGTTGACTCCCAGAGGCGCTATAGAAATATCCGGAATAAATAAATAAATATAAATAAATATATATGTATATATATGTATGTATATATGTATTATATGTATATATATATATATATATATATTTATTATATATATGTGTGTGTATATATAATATATATATATTTATTATATATACGTGTATATATATAATATATATATGTATATATATGCTCCTTGCAGCACAGCTCTTCTTAATATATATATATATTAAATCCAATGCTTATGCTATAAAGATCTTACATAAAATAAGAGAAAATACAGAAACGTCATCTCCAAATTTATACTCGCATTTCCAATTCATGTAATACACATGTAGTTCCAAGCATGACAATGCATGATACAGTAATTGTTAGTAAATAGTACCTGGGATGATGTAGTGTTTGTAACTTTTGTGTCGCAAATTTTTTCTGGAGGCCTATACTGCCTCTCATCACTTTAAATCGCTACACTGTTTGGCTTCTCTTTCATATAAATACGCCTTACTTTGATTATATCGGCTTGAACTTCCCGGACTATGACATGGCACCGGAACGGATAAGCCGGGTATGGCTATTGCGGACGTGATTTGATATTGCGCCGGTGAATAAGCTCGTCTGCCTGACATGGTTTTGTGTGGCGCAGAGAAATTTCTGGGATTTACATTTACACTTACATATCACCTTTGAACTAACCTAACTCCGGATAGACATTGTAGTTGAGGTCGAATCCCGGAGCGTTGTTATAGCCATCGCTATGGAACAACACAAGGACTTGAGTGCACCAGGAGAAGTCAACGGGAGCAGAAATGTGTGCACAAAACCTGACTTTGTAAGATGGGTTGTTGTCGAGGCAGCTGAACTAGAATATTATTCAGGCAATCATTCGTTAATTAGTCCATATTTGTTCAACCCAAACAGCAAGTGACGAAAGAGCGTGTGACAGAATAGGATGTGGAAAAGGTATCAATTAAAAGAAAACATGAAATATCAACGCAAATATAAACAAAAATGTTTCAGATTTCAGTCCGATTTATTCAGTTGGAAACATCAAATAGAAACATTTTTCGGTTATTCTATCCACAAACACTAGTCAATAAGAAGTTTCATAAGCTGGGATTTTACTGTTCCTGCGTATTCGAATTTTCACTGTGTTATTGGATCCAACGAAACATTATTTTTATCATTATCTTAATATCTCTGAATGAAGGCCATATTCAAATAGTCCCTACACAAAATTAACAAAACGCAATTCCTTGCACGACAATTGGTCATCTGTAAATTGGCGAGGCACATGCCTCAGCAAGTTGACAATGAACACACGGAAATAATTATTTATATTATAAATATGGGGCGAATGGCCATCGTTATGCAGATGATGCTCAGGCTTTTGTACATGGTCCGTCAACTGATCAACTCTCTCTTGTTTGCTCCATAGACCATCTTGTCTCTGACCTTCACTACTGGATATCGACTAACCGCCTCTGCCTAAACACTGATAAGACTCAATTGAGCTGGTTTGGGACTAGACAACAGCTTGCTAAACTCAACTTTCCATTGCTGACTGAAAAATGTCCTGCTTACACCTACTCCCACCGTCCGCGACTTGGATGTCACACTTGACTCCTCTCTCACATTCACAGAGCATATTTCCAACATGACTCGCTCTTGCTTCTTTCAACTGAGGCGTCTCAGGGCCATCAGACGCTCGGTCTCACCTTCTGTCTTTACCACCATAGTTCACGCATTTGTCTGCTCACGCTTGGACCACTGCAACTTGCTCCCCATGGGTCTTCCTAAGCAGCGTCTCTACCCCTTTCAATCTGTTTTAAATGCTTCTGCTAGGCTCATCGCTCGACTCCCCCACTTTGCCCATATCTCTACTTACATGATTGATGTCCTTCACTGGCTCCCTATTGCTGCGCGCATCCGAATCTCGGCAGCGTACTGCACCGAAATATCTCTCGAAATATCTGCGAAAGCCGCTATCTGAATCTTCTTCTCGCTCACTGCGCTCTGTAAATCGGCTTGACCTTTTTGTTCCCAGGGCTAAAACTGCCTTGGCCCAGCACCGGGCGTTTGCTGTAGTGGGTCCCACGATCTGGAATGACCTTCCTCTCTGGCAGTCTCTGCTCAGGGCCAAACTAATGACTGGCTTTTCCTCATCGGTCTCGCGTTCCCTAAAGGCATTTTTGTTTCTCCGGGGCTTCTGGGCTGAGAGCGTCTCTGAATAGTCATTCTGCGAGAGGCACTTTATAAATTTCTAGATACAATACAATACAATAAAGAAGAAACAAATGTAATAAAAAAACTCAATTAAATGAAACGCAGCTATGCTTAGAGCGATAAATGGTCTTCTATATAAGACGAAGAAAACTCTTCACCTAATCACGTGAAGCTATTACTTACCTCGATCCAGTCACAGTAACAGCTGTTCTCATCACAAGTAGCAGTAGTGAAATAATCAAATCTCAGTTTGAAGTGGCTTCGTTGTGGGGCCCAGATGATGTTACTACAGTTCAGGTAGGGGTCGTAGAGGGACCCATACCTCGGCGATGTCACATTTCCAACGGATCCGGTGTACACGGTGTTACCACAGCCTGATGGCGTAAAAGAAGCATTTGCAGAAGTGATACACACCTACATATCTATGTATGCGTGTGTGTATGTATGCAAAATAATCACGAATGTACGCATGCATGTATGTATGTGTTTTAGTATTATGCATGTATTTACGTACCTACGAATGCAGGGGGAGCAAGGTGACGTTTTTGCACGGAATTTGCATTTCAGGGACATAGAACACGTCAAAACTTTAAAAATAAATAATGGTCAAGGACTTACCTAAATAATTAATTGCTTTTTCGCATTGAAAATCGTGTTGGGACTGTTGTACTAATCATAATAATCAGAAGCTTTTATTTTGGCAAAATATGCGCCAAGTCTAGGGGAAGCAAATGCTCCCTCTTGCCCCCCTGCGGACGTCCATGTAAGTATTTACCTTACGCAAGCATGTTCTTTGGAACATATGTACTTATGTAGGCTACATAAGTACATATATTAGAAGATATTATCAGTCCACCTTCTCCATTCCCGACATGCACTCCAGTGGCGTCATTAGGGTTGGTGTGACCCGGTGCGGTCAGTCACGGTGTCACCCCCATGGACCTCCTCCTTTATTACCTTACCAGACCATACAGCATCCTTAGTAATTTTTTTACTAATGTTACTCGTAAATCATAAATCCTGTATATCACTGAATGAAATGGTAATATTAGTGACATAAACAACTAGCAGAATTAAAATTACAAATGCATATTTTAATTTTTTATTTTAATTACTACCATCAGATCAGCAGTTACATCAATAAAAATCAAATTATTAATTAATGTTTGAACTATGGAGTGTAATGAAGGTGCATGCAGCTTTTACAGGCCTCGTCTCTTATTTAGTTTCCCAGATCTGTGTGTCCGTCGTACGATAAACCCTGTGGAATGTATGGAATATCACTGGTGCTGGCTAAGGCCTGCATCGGGCGAAGCCGATGAGAGGCCGATCGCAGACCTCCCTACTGGTGCTACCTACGGCCTGCATCGGGCACACGGGTGCTGTTAACCATGCCTGACAGGCCGTTCGCAGACCTCCCTACTGATGCTGCCTACTGATGCTCCCTACTGACGCTGCACCCGGGCGCTGCTAACCATGCCTTAAAGGCTGAATTATAAAAGCGAGTATAGTCGCAAGGACAAACCTTCGACCACGTGGGACTTTTTTACTGAACCCGTATTTTCACACGGCCAGCTTTATGTTGCAATGTCGCGTTCACGAAACGGAGACAACATCAAAGTACTCATCAAGAAAACCGACCGTCAACATCATTTGGTAAATGATGTTCGGTCTTCACTAGCAATGTCATTTATAATCAAGCATTCCAATAAACAAATTTCTGTTTCCTCCTATCAATCCATTCTTTTTATTTTTCAACCCGTCATATCACGGGCAAATACTCTAGCTATAAAATAATGTTAAAAGAATACCAATTTTATATAATGAGGAAAAATAATTGGAAATTTGGCTGATTATTTCTTAAAACATTGTAATATAGTAATAATATCAATTAAAATGAGGCTAGCAATTAAAAATATAAATTTATGGAAATATACTCATGAATGAAATAATAAAAAAACACAGGAGCAAATACGCAAGCATTTCATAGTGAACATTTCGCCTAAATCAGAACTTTCCTTTCTTGGCTTTCAAAGCTGCGAACTTGTCACTCACTTCATCGAAATCAATGCCTCTCACCAACTCACTTTCAATTGATAACTTTTATACTTTTCTCCTTCTTCTCCTTTAATTAATAACCTAGGCCTACTTCATTATCAGAAACATTATTGGTATAGGTTTTAAAATACTAATTAGTAATTACCATAACATTGCAGCTAAAATACCAGAAAATTGGACGAGATCAACGATTAGAAAACACCACACGAAAACGATGAAAAAACAGCTCATGCTTGTAGCACGTGCTGACGAAAGTTATGAAACAACGTGGCTTGAAGCGTTTTGTAATTGGGTAATAATGACGGCACTGACCAGAGCGCATTAGAAGGTTCAAAAAGGTAAATTAACGTAGAGTTTCAGCTGTACGTAAATCGAAACTGGTACAGTAGGCCTACATGCAAGCTGGGCTTACGAAAATTTGTTGGTTGTTATCTGTTATTGTTAGTTTTAAAATAATAAATTTAATTTCTGCTGAAACTCTGTGAATTTTTTTTCTAGACAGTCATTTTGGTGTCGCCTCTCTGAGGGTGTCACCCGGTGCGGCCCGCACCCCCGCACCCCCTAGTGACGCTACTGATGCACTCACCAGCAGCCGGTCGCTTAGTCGTAAAACTTTAAAAACTTTACTCATTGTCGGATGGGGAGAGCACTCCAAGATCGCTTCTGTGCATGTCAACATAACTTCATAAACATCAGAGGTTTTCAAACTTTTTGGACCAGCGACCCCTTATTTTGTTAGCTCGCGGACCCACGTATTAAGTTACATTTATCACTTAAATTTTAATCAAAATAGGCTAAGAGGCAGACTATTTCCGCAATACAAGCTTGCTTATGACGCTGAGGACAATAATATTATAAGCTTAATATAAAAAGCAACGCTGAATAATTACTATTAGTAATTTATTCACCTCCGTCACTGACGTAGTAATCGATGCTGAATCCAGGGTAGACCGTGTCGGCGTCTGTGTTGAAGAAGAGACTTGCCTGACTGCACCATGGAATCGAAAGAGGTTGTGGTAACGTATGTCCTGAGTACTGCCTTTCAGAAAAGCTCGAGTTGGTAGGGCAACTGATCTGTGGAATTAGGTATAATAAAAAATATTTTTATTTATTTAGTTTCACTTTTTGATTTGAGCAAACTACTTCTTTTCGATTACAGACAAATATGGGAAGTTTTAGAAAATCATTAAGCAGTGAACATATCTCGAACCAGTTGAGCCATTTTATTACATCACTCTAAAGTGCGTGCAAAGCAATACAAAAGTATTAAGAAGAATAATATTTAAAAATTAAATTGCTTTAAAAGGGAATCCTAATTCAAATGGGCTTTATTCAGAAAGATTAACATAGTTAGTCACCAGGTAGACAAGATGGGCGCTAAAGGATTTATGCCATTTCAGAACCATTTCTGTATGCCATTTCTATATTTTTTACTTTTATTAAGTTAATTTACTTGCTCTCCTTCTGGAAGGTTTCTTTCTTCTCGATGTTCACCACAACGGAACCTCAAGTCGCTACGTAGCTGGTGGAGGCTTTATTCTACAAGTCCTCGCTAGACACGGTCCATCCTCTGGGAGAATGGTTGTGCATGTCCTCGTGTAAAATTAGCTGGAACGACTTGGAAGATCGTCATCATTCAAAAACTGCTGCCAACATCTAGCTCCCTACTCTCCCAGTCCGCGAATTATGATATTGACTATTTATACCGAAACTGTTGAAAGACTTCTGCTCTGCGGCGATCTTAACTGCGCTGGATCTTATGGCCATATCAACGACTTTCCAGCCGATATCTTTTCCACTTATGGCCTTCACCAGTTTGTCGATGTACGAACTTGAGTGGACAGCCGTGATAACCTTGATGTTGCTGACGATAGGACCACTATCTACGTGTGAGATCACAAGCGTTTGCTGTGTAAAAACCTACTCCTATAACCAGCCTGCGATGCACGTATAACGTAGCGTTAAAGCTGTAAACTCCGTCCAGTTCAATCAGTTGCTTATCAATTCCGATCTGTTTACTGAAGCTGCAAAAACTGTGGACGATTTTGCCGAAAATCTCAAGAACACTGCGTCACTCAAACTGGATAAAGCCGCCCTGCTTCACATCTGTCATCGGCGACCTTCTAAGCCGGTCTCGTCTAAGGCAAGAGAACGTCGTTGTCTAGAGCGTAGATGAAAAAGCTCAGGCCTTAAAGAGGTTAAAACAGCGTTTTCGTCAACAAAACCGCCCTGTAAATAAACTCATAAACGATCCTAGGAGCTCTTTCTACTGCGGCCAACTTGAACGTACTCAAAATTCTCGGGACCGATTGCGCATCTCCCAGTGGTTTCTGCAACCAAAAGATGCTATAACCTGCAACGCTTAAAACGAGAGAACAAGAAACTATGTTCCGACTTCGTCTCATTTTTCACAAACAAAATTTTGTCAAACTGAAATGTAAAATTTGTAATTGTACTGCCAATCTGAGATGGAGCTACCTACTGCTTGACTTCGACTTCTCTTAATGACATACCTTTTCAAACATACTTTCAAATCTTCTCTCTTCTTGACCATTTTATTATCCCTAATTCATCCCACAGATTAGTAAATTCAGTATGCATCACTTACTGGTTCTTGTTCTGGTATTTTTCTACAACCTTGTTATTCATTTGGTCATTTTCTTTTTCCCGTGGCTGTTTTCCATCATGTTTCAAATATGCCTCAGTCATACCTTTACTTTATAAACCAGATCTGGACATTAACATCCTGTGAAATTTAATACCTATATCCAACCTCAGTAAATTTCAAATATTTTTTAACGTCTCATACTTACAACGAACAAGAAACACATTAATTCGTCCTTTAATTTCAGTTCTAACCGTTCATTTTACCGCTTAAACTATTCCACTGTAACTGCTCGCGCGTTTACGTCCACTTTTAAAATGGATAAGGGTGTGTAATGTAATGTAGTGTAATATAAACATTTGTAAAGCGCTCCTTGCAGCACAGCTCTTCAGAAGCGCTTTCAGCCGGATAGTAGTATACCTTTACCCTAGTCCTCAAACTTTAGCTTTCGACACTAGACCACCAACTGCTACTTTCTAGACTTAGTCAAAGCATCGGTGTCTCTGGAACTGCCCTAAACGTGTTAGCTTCTAACAATTGCAATCGCTTTCAGCAAGTGGCATTAGTATTATTATTATTATTTATTATTACAGAAGTCTTATATAGCGCCCCTTCAAGGTAATCTACTCAGGAGCGCTCCCAGTCCAACCCCGGTCAAACAAGACAGTTTTAAGGCAAGAGTGGAACAGAGAAGAGCAATTTATCGGGGTCAGGCGCAGCTCTACTGGGAGCCCATTCCAGGTCGCTGGGCCGGAGACAGAGAAGGCACGGTGCTGCCGGATAGCAGTCCGTGCGCGGGGGACAAGGAGCTCAGCCTGCGCTGCGGAGCGAAGTGAACCACGACGCTGGACAGCCACAGTGGAGCAGCAAAGTTCCCGGAGATAAGGGGGAGCCAAGCCCTCAAGGCACCGCCGAACTAAAGCTGAGACCCGATAAGCAATGCGCTGCGGGTAGGGGAGCCAGTGGAGCACCTCCCGCATATACTCAGAGACCCGGCCAAATTTAGGGATGCCACCCACCAGCCGGGCAGCCGTGCGTAGGACCCGATTGAGGCACTTCAATCGGCAGGTTGGGAGTCCTGATCCTTCTGTCTGCACTGTTGGTCACAAGGATCTCTTCTTGGCCCACTATTAGATAAAATATTCACTTCACCAATCAGTCGCATAGCCAATCACTTCGAAGTCCAGTTACAGTAGTATTCCGATGATACCCAGATTTAAATTTATCTGTCACCTACGCAGCAGTCCGGAAAAAGTGAAACTCGTAGAGTGCCTCTCTACAGTGCCGTCATCTTTCTACCTCAACGGTTTCGCCATAGACCCAGATAAATCTGTGGCTATTATGTTTGGCTCATGCCAACGACTGTTCTTTATTACTTCTCACTCCAGCGTTGATCTTGCTAGCACTCCTGTTCCGCTATCAAAACCTGACAAACACTTGGACAGTTATCTTACATTTCGGCCCCACACACGAAAATCTTAGCAAATCTTCTATCATATGAAGGCAATACCTCAAATAAGGTTTGCTCGTGTCAAAGACATGTCATATATATATTATATCCTGCTATCTTGTCTGCTTGCCTCAATTATGCCAACTGTGTGTTTGCAGATATCTCAAATATTGAAGTCATCAGGTTCCAATGCATCCATAATACTATCGCAGAGCTGGTTATGATGATTGTTGTTGATGATGCATGGCAGTGTATTGGTCTGTTAGCATTCAGTAAGCTGAGAGGCAGACTGGGCCTAGCACTGATAAGCTTTGCTCAGATGAAATAAAAATAGCTTAGATGGTCAGTTGGTCTGGCACACAGACCAACTGTGTGCCAGAGCAATAGATAGAGTGATACTTATATTTGGCGAGACGAGAAAGGGAAGTTATATTTAGCATCTTGTGGTCAGAGCCTGGGTAGGCTCATCGCCAGCCGTAAAAGGGGAGAACACGAGGAAGTGTGTAGTGGAGTTACTCTCATAGGCCGACGACGGTGGAGGTAGATGAAAAGAGAGGAAGGGATTTGGCTAGACCGACTCAGAGAGGAGGATATAAGGATTCAGCTGAGGCGAGTGAGGTCGTCGGTTGCTGGAGCTGAAGATGATCGGACGTAGAAGAACGGAGCAGACGTTGGGCAAGATGGAGAGACGTAGCAGTCAGGTCATGGGTTAGACACTGGGAACAGACAGACTGACATCTACGAAAGAAGCTAAGTAGATTAATAATATAATTATAATTATTACATTTACTGTCATTGTTATTATTATTTGCATGATTATTGTTCTTGTAATGGGTAACGCGAGTTGAGCTCTTGTCGTTTATAATAAATAATATATTGTGGAAAAGAGAATTGTATGTAGCTAGGTTCCCCAAAGACATAGAATACTCTCACTAAGTAGATGTCCATTACGGGCTTTGGCGCAGCACCTCACTATTCTATCAAATTTGCCAGGGGATGGTCGCCACCCCCACAATTTTTTGTCCCCACCACTCCATTATCTCACCGAATTAAGAGGATGTCGGTCTATACCACCTAGGTCTCCAGAGAGTCCCTAGATCCCACGGGCCTTGATAGCGGGTCGATTTTTTTGGTGTACGAATTATGCCACCAAAAACCTGCAAGCCAAAGCCAAAAAATAAGGATCGTGGATTGCCTTAACACACCGAAATGTAAAGTCCCGTTTGCTGCCGGCCGAGACCCTCCCACGAGGCCGGCCCAAACCATTGGAGTGTGCCAGTAAAAATTATAGCCCACTAATCGTACGGCGGTGGTGCGCTAGGAATAACGGACTCACTACTCCAACCACCAAGGATGAAAACTTTTATGTTGAGGTTCGCGGGCAAGACCCGGCGCTGGTTAGTTTCTTGATTAGTTCTGCCACCATCTGGTCTTTGCTTTGACTCGGCAACTCTTTTTTTCCATTCTTGCTTTGTATATCACGTTTCATCGTTCTATATTTCTCCTCCTCTCCTAGAATAAGCTTGTATTCTTCATCGCTAATAGCTGTGTCTTCCAAAGCCCGAGAAATATGGTCATGAACTGTGTTTAGCTTACTTTCCGCCAAAATACAAATTTCGTCGTGTTTTGAAGCTTTAGCAACGAAACTTCTACTTACAACATTTCCAATAATATCCAGAAAACTCGTCGCTATGGCCAAACTCTCCAGAACAATACCAGGAATAAAACCAATACCAGTGGCTAACATAGCTGCCCCACCCACCCCAGTTCCAAGACTAACTATAGCAAGGCCGGCCGAGGCCCCATTAGCCACATCTACAACCCTCTTATACTTTTTGCACAGTTGTCCCCGACTTATCGCCTCAGACCTCAGGAATGCTTCTATTTCACCGATCTTCTGCAAGCGAAATGTTTGCGACGTCGTGTCTGACGAAATTGTTGACTCCATCAGCGGTGGGTACAAAGACATACTTTTTTATAGTTGCTCTATCAGTAACGTTACGTTTAACTCAATAGTTGAAGTACTTAAAACGCCTCTCTTTTTTCCTTCAATTCGAAAACTCGTTTGTCCTGGAATGAATATTGCCCTAGATGCATCAAATTGTCCACTTTGAATGTCAACTGTACGATCGATGCTACCCGCGGCTGTAATAATGCGAACTGACGCATCACCGGTACTAACACCAAACATTGTAAGCTTCCAGAACCCGCCCTCTAACGAAACCCCCTGATTGGTGGTTTGCAAAGTTATACACGGAAAACGCGCAGCGGTCAATGGAAGAGTTTGCCACGCAGTCGTGGTTACCGTTCCGGCCGCCGTATAGATATCGCGGTTGTGGTAATCGTCAGACACGAAGTCGATGTGCTGTTGAGGCACCGCGGTCAATAGCTCTGCGGTGGGCTTCGGGACGTCGTACCCCCAGTGGCCCACATCACCTAGACTGTCTATGCTGTATTTGCACATGTCTATTTCTCCGTGTTGACGGAGATACCCCCGAATCTTGTAGTGCGCGTCAGTCATATTTTTCTATACTACTGACTGTCCCTCGTGTTTAAAATATGTATAGATCTGGAAGTGGGTTATTCCAAAAGTAGGTTGTGGTGGGCTGGTGGCCAAGACCATCAGCCTGAATTTTTTGTATAAACTCTGAGTTGTGAAGGTGAACTCTTGCGCAGAATTAGTCAAAGTGACATTGGAGGTGATGAGCGCATCAAAACTATTTTCATCATCGGGCGGAGTCCCATAAATCCTCCAGGACGTGACACGCGGAGCAGTAGAACTAATTCCCCCAGTCAGACTAACCTTCCATACTCGCACAGCCGTCGGGCATTCAATCTGTAACCAAGTCCCACTAACCTGAGCACCAATATCGGCTCTCGATCTGGACGCCGTCTTCCACTCACCCCTCACACCCGAGTTGAATGCCATATGAGGCGGGTTAGTGGGTAAAGATTCGTTGGCTGAGGCAATAAAACCCGTTTCGGAAACGTTTCTGGATAGGGGCGGAATGTGGCCGCTGTAGTTGAGAATCTTGAGGCCCGCCGCGTATCGCCTTTCATTAGCTATCTCACTGTCCACATACCGCTTGTTAGTCAGGTACCATGGCCCCGAGGGCGGCGTATAATTATTCGTAGTGGCGTTGGTGATCAGCTGCGTCACTTGTTTCAAACTCGCGGCGTCACTATCAGATCCTGGAATTTCTGTTGGGAGCCCAGTCACTCTTTTACCACCCATAGCCAGATCACCGGTCATGGTACTGCCGGATTTTAGCACGCAGGCGTTCCTAACGATAATATCTTGCTCGTTGGCATATCTCTTAGCGGCGTCAGCTTTCTGGTCCGCATAGAGTCTAACGGAAGCTCCAATTTCAGCGTTTTTCACGTCAACGTATCGTTTATTTGTCACATGCAACGGTTCTGTTGGTACTCTATCACTCTTTGTCATGTTGTCGGCGATCAGCTTCGATACTTGTGCCATACTCGTCGCGTCGCTTTCGGACGTTGCTGCGCCCGTAGGGAGCCCAGTAACTCTTTTACCGCCCATGGTTAAATCACCAGTCATTGCATCACCAGCTTTAAGCACGCACGCGCTCCTAACGATAACATCTTGCTCGTTGGCGTGCGTCTTAGCAGCTTCAGCTTTCTGGTCCGCATAGAGTCTAACTGAAGCTCCAATCTCAGCGTTTTTCGCGTCCACATACCGTTTGTTAGTCAAGTACTTTGGTCCAGCCGGCGCCGTATCATTATTCTTAGTGGCGTTGCTGATCAGCTGCGTCACCTGTTTCAAACTCGCGGCGTCGCTATCGGATCCTGGAATTTCTGTTGGGAGCCCAGTCACTCTTTTGCCACCCATGGTCAAATCACCAGTCATAGAATCGCCGCTTTTGAGCACATGCTCGCCTCTTACGATAGCATGCTTCTCGTCCACATATCTTCTAGCGGTGGTGACCTTCTCATCCACGTACTGTCTGTAAGAAGCGTCGCGGGAATCTACATACCGCTTATTCACCACATGCAACGACTCCGTGGGTACTCTATCGAGTTTTACTAGAGCGCCAGCGACCGCTGTTGACACTTGTTTCCAACTCGCTGCGTCGCTATCGGATCCTGAAATTTCTGTTGGGAGCCCAGTAACTCGGTGGCCACCCATAACTAAACTTCCAGTCATTACACCGCCGGATTTGAGCACGCACGCATTCCTGACGATAACATCTTGCTCGTTAACATAACTTTTAACAATAAGGTCCTTATCATCTGCATACCGCCTAACGGAATCTCTCAGCCCCGCATTCTTCTCGTCCGTGTACTGCCTGGCATCGATAAGCTTTTGGTCTGCATGATTTTCGGCTGCGGTCGCCTTCTGGTCCGCGTATCTTACCACTTGTGCCCAGCTCGCTGCGTCGCTTTCAGACGCTTCTGCGTCTGTGGGCAGCCCAGTAACTTTGTGGCCACCCATTTTTAGAACACCAGACATCGTTCCACCGGTGATTTGTAAGTTGTCCTGATCTATGATGTCTGCATAAGCCTTTGTCGCGGCGTCTGTTTCCATCGTGGGCGTTCCCACGTTTGTCAGTCGAAAACCTCCAGCCGACAGAATTCCCATCATGGTATCACCAGCCTTGTGGACGAGCCCAGCGGCGCTTATCTGCCCCCCTCCCACCCCACCTCCACCGTCTCTTCCAAATTTGTCAACCGGCATTTTTTATATACAAAAAGGTGACGGAAGTCTAACATAGGTCAAGCACGATGTCTTCAAAATTCTTTCCGGCAGCGAGCTCTCTTAGCACGGTCAGGCAGAGATGGCCACATACCACATCATCGGGCCCCTGTAGCTGGAACGTTTGAGTTCTTATAGGATTTTTTAAATATCTAGAAATTTCGAGAGGCGGATCCAGCCCATAACTGTCAAAATAGACGGCTTTTGGTCCATCTATCCAATAGGCGACCCAGTGAGTACCATCACCAGAACCGGAATCTAAATTAACAACTCCACACTCCTTCTCACGAGCCACGGCGGGCAGACCATCTCGCATGAAAACACCGCGGAAATGCGGCAGCGCCCTGGCAACTTTCTCTATATCGAAGTTGCTAAGAGGTTTTAGTTTTTTTGTCCGATGTAGAGACCGGATCCTTTGCACATTGGACAACAACCACCACGAGTCTCACGCCCGAGATATAAACCAGTCCCGCGGACCTGGGCCTCGAGTTCGCGATTGTGACGCGCGGCCTCTGCTAAAGCCGCGTCGTCGATCCGTTTTTTCTCGGCTTGGGCCGCATCGCTGGCCTGTTTCTTGCGCAGAGCCTCTGCATCGCTGGCCTGTTTGCTCTGCACAGCCTTTACTACCCCAGCGGTCCCACCAGCCACGGCACCCGCCGCGGATAACCCACCAAAAAGCAGCGGGAGGAGAGCCAGTAGTGGAAGAAATCCGCCCGATTTTGTCATCTTTTTCAGTTGCGTTTTGGTGAATCTCAGCTCCATGCCAACGCCTTCCGAAATCTTCTTCACGATTCGGGCGGCTTGAACTTTCGTAAGCGCGAGCTTATCGTCTCCACGAAGCTGGCCATGAGCGAGTCGGATCGTGGCACCAGTGCCGGCGCGCGCAGCTCTAGCTAATGTTTGCTTTTGCCCTTCGGTCAGTGAAAGGCCGAACGCAACGTATTCAGTTTTCATTTTTGGAAAAAATATATCTAAAAGAGGGCCTTGTATCTAAATGTGAAAAACCGATTTCTAGTAGACGACGTTGAATTTGCTGCCATCCGATTCAAAATTCAGGAGTCGGTCGCTGATCAGGACGGCATATGCTGTCGTATTATTTGGTACCCCTTCGTTAAAGTCCACCTTGATTTGTATGTCCTGTACAGAGGTTTTAAGTCGTTCAGATTGCCGCCGCACGTCCAGAACGAAGATCGGAAACAAATCTACAAATTCGATTGGTGTCGGTTGGCATGACGATTCACGCGCGTCTATGCCGCAATATTCTTCCTTGAAGTCACGTAGGGCCTTGTAAGCGCGAGAGGTTGTCCTCTTGGTGAAGTCGAGATTCATGTCAACAACCGGGTAGCGATCGCTGTTGAGCATAGCGAAAATGTTGCGAACCTGCACATGGTCAAACAGTGCCGGATTCTGGCCTTGATGTGCATTCTTTCCAGTTTGAAAAGCAACAAGAATCCAGCGTGGCTTTTCCGTGCCCGACTTAACACTCAAACGCCAGGAAAAAGTCGTCGCTCGTGGCACCGCAATGTTGTCGCATTGCATGGCGCGGAATGCTACAGGTACCTTAACCTTGGCTTCAATCTGCTTCATAAGCATGCTTTTATACTCCAGAGCGGGTATTATATGCGGCATGAACCAGGAGAGTTTAGTCAGCGCGATCTGGCCATTGGCCGCTGCGGCTTCCTTGAAGATCGCGTCTGCGTCCCCCTGCCGGCTCAGCAGTAAGGAGTGTTTAATCCCGTATACGACTTTGTGGTAATCATCGCAAAAGCCGAATAGATGTCTTAAGGGAACGATGAATGAAAACGTTCCAATAGGGACGGGTTTTCCAATGATCATCAGTCGACGGGCCTCGAAGCCGATATTCGCAGCCGCCGCCGCCGCGGTCGTGTCCTTCTGCCAACACATGTTTAAACCTTCGCCTTTGGAAAAATCATCGCCGTATACCAGCATGCCTTTCATCGTCGTGGCTTGCCCAGGTGACATGACATTCTCTATCTCGGTATTGTTAGCCAGGTATCGAATTTGAGAAAACATGTACGGGATAGCATTGTTGATGAATGACACCAACGAGTCTGCGATGTAACCCGCGCCAGTTGATGTAATCCTGCCCTCCACAAGAAGGTAACTCTTGGAAGGTTGCGTGAAAATGTCTTGATTCTGGATGTCTATCTGTATGGCCTGGCCGTTGTTAATAGCCGCAGGGTTTTGTGACTCATACTCGCGATATTCAAACGATTCGATGCTATTATCATCGGGCACCGCCGAAGCGATGTCCAACATTTCACTCGGCACGTCAAATGCCGCCATTATTATAGCTAAAAAAGTTCAAGCTTCAATTATTAATCATGTTACAAATTAATTTCATATGTGGTGGGTTAAACATTTTTTAAATTGCGTTTTGTGAATTAGTCGGAATTTTCTTTCATTTTGCAAGAAACAGACCCCTACCACAACGACTCGGCTTTATAGTTTTGAAACCGGATCCAGCAATGCGGCTGTTTATGTCGGCCATTGTCGGAACAACGGGTGGCGGACTCACAGCCAGCTGTTTTAAGTATTCAATGCTCTTGTCGCTGAGCGCCTTCTCCAAAGGTGCGGGAACAACAGGCGCGGCAGATGAATTTTCATTTCGTAAATGAGCTTCATTTACGGCCGCAGCGCGTCTCGCTTTCACGGCATCAACAATTTGCCTGACGGCAGATGCTGTTGTGGCGCCGGCTTTCGCGACATTACCAACCGCCTTGGCAACGTTTGTGATTGTGCCTCTATTCGCCGAAATGAAGGAGCCTGCACGGCCAAGGAAACCCGCGATTTTGGGTATCCAGTCGAAAAGTCCGCCACCCACGACACGACGCCGCTTTTTAATTCCAAGAACAAACATGAGAATATTTAAGTGTGAACATTTACGCACTGCGGATGTGAAACCTTATAGTTACTGTCTCACCGCGGAGGTTTAATTGTTCACCATTCTGGTCGGTCAGCCACACACGAATGCCCTGTACGTTACCAGCCAGTGCAACTGGTAGGTACACCAGATTTTTCGGAGACTCGATTACCTTGTAGCCGGGCGACACATCCGGGAAAAAACTATAGATTACTGGCAGCTGGCTACCATTTCGATACGATCCAGAGATAATGTCACAATTTACCAGGATTGTGTCCACGCGGAGAATATCGACTGGATTTTCTCCCTCTTTATAACCACTACCAAGCCTCTGAGGGTTAAAACCGAGCATTTGCCTGATGGTAGATTGAGCCATATTTACCTTATATAGGGCATTCGTAATTTTTATGAAGGCGCGTAGGGTAGATGCGTTAGCTCCTATGGTAATAGGAGAATTAAAGCCGAGTGGTGCCACACCCGTCGGAGAATTTTGCTTTTCTAACTGCCTACCGATTTCATCATTAATCTGTGCGATCTCGTAGCTTCCGTCGGGCAAAATGATCGTCTTCCACGTCACACCATTGTCGGTGCTGTAGACGAACTTGTTATTTGTACTATCGATGTTGGGAATCGAATTATAAGTTTCAAGATTGACCAAAGCAAGCTCAAAGCGTCTTTTTGGATCCAGGTACAGCGGTGGTGAGAAAGCCGTGGTCCACCCTGTAGTATCTGAGGAAACAACTATACTAAAATTTTCCTTAGGCTGTAAAAGTTCTCTAATTTCTTCGAGCAGTTTCTCCGAGCGTTCCATCTTGTGTGCTTTATTTTATGAGCATGTTTCTATTCAATTCGAGTGCCAGCTCTTTGGAGATCGCACCGGAACGCAGTAACTCATCAAGAATGGCGGAGATTTCGTTGCCGAGACCTGTGTTTCCCGCGGCCCTAGAGGCCACCAAAAGCTGCAACCTCTCTACCAGGGCGTTTGGATCGTTGTAAAATTGCACCGCGCCGCCTCGAATCAGCTGGAACTTTTTACTTTTCCGGCCATGAATAGGCAGACCAGACATCTGAACGAGCTTTTTGAAAGTTTCAATTGCCTGAGGCGAATATTGCTTAGTCTTAACGAAGCGTTTCGTTAACAGGCTGAACAATGACTCATCGGCAGGAGCTTCGAGCACCAGGTTCCCACCTTTAAACACTCTTAGTCTACCAGCAGACAGCGCGACGGGGTCGACGGAGAGCTCACCCAAGGCGCTACCTTGTAATTTAAGAGGAACGGCTGGGACACTGAAACCCTTTCCCTTTTTGATGAGGCTGTGGCCCGCTAGCAGTGTATGGATTCGCTTTTTATATTCCCTTAGGGCTTCAATATCTGCAGTCACCTCATCTACCTTTTCTTCGTCTTTTTCCTTTTTAGCATTCTTTTTCTCTTTGCCCAGGGTGTGGCGATTATAGTGATTTACCTCACCGATTATCTTTTCAGCACCTGCAATGTCGGCTAGATCGAGCTCGCTCGGAGGTTTGAAACCGTGTCGTGTGATTGCCGCGACGTTGAGATATTTGTTTGGATCTACTAACAATGCGTGGGGGATTCGGGATGTTGGAAGCGCTGGAAGGGCTGGAGCAGCCGTTGGAGCTGCTGTTCCTGCGGTTTCACCGAACAAAGCTGCTATCGGGTTAAAATTAGCAGACTCTGAAATCTGCGCCGGCAAATCCTGTAAAGCGCTGGTAACTTTATGCAGCTCCTTAGACGTAGCCACCTGGGATTCAGCCGTGGCTGTGGCTATTGGTTTGAAAAGCTTTGCCGCATCGTACTGAAGGTTGGCTTCACCGAGCTTCTCATCCACGAAACGTTGTCTCAATCGATTTCTCCGAGCTAAATAATCCTGAGTTAACGCGTCTCGCTCCTGTTTAGACGAAACTTTTGTCCACATCGTGGTTGTATGTCGACTATATCTTGACGGTAACGATTACCTTTGTCCACATCGCGTTGTATGTCGGCTATATGTTGTCTATATCATGTCTTTAAATACTTGCCTTGGGCTTATAGAAGCGATCGAACCCGCAACGATATTTTCCGTCGTACACTTTGGACGTCAAATCTATGACTGCGAATCCATATGGCTGAGCAGCACACTCGCTGAAGAACGTACGGAACTCATCGAAAGACATGTCGCCGCCCACGAACGTATCGTGAATGGCTCGCAAATTTTTACTGTCTTGGTTGAAGAGGACGATAAGATTAGCATTGTCACGGATCGCTTGCTTCGGAATTCGAAAATAATTCTGCGTTAAGTAGAAGCAGTCCGCGCCACCGTGTCGACCCATAGTGAAATACCTTTCGATGGGCGACTGTTTTTCAAGCATGACGTCATCGAACACTAGAAGGCTTCTGGCATTCTTATTTAATGATTCAACTGGAACTATTTCATCTGAGCAAGAGTGAAAGGAAGCCACTTCCTTCCCGGCAACTTTTTCCAACTCTGTAACCCAGTCCCGAAGAAACTGATATTTTTCCTGTCCCAGAGACTTTGAGTAGAGGTATAGCCGATCAAAACGCAGGTACCCCTTCTTCAACAGAAGGTTAAGCAGTAGGTTTGTTTTCCCACATCCGCTAGGCCCACAGATTATGCACCGTATGCTGGATGGTAACAGCCAATGGTGGTGTTTTTTTCCATCGTCGGCTTCGAGATCGAAATTTGTTATTTCCATATAGAGACAACGAGTTATGATTGTATTCAACGAAAACAATGTATTGCCTACGATGTAAGAAACATACTGAGACTTCAAATGAAACAATTGTCGAGTTACGAAACGGTCGGCCAGCCAAGAAGGGAACGTGTGCCGTCTGCGGTGCAAAGAAGAGCCAAATTTTGCCTTCTAAAGTGCGAAAGACTGGAGGCTCGCTACTGAATAGCGCTCTTAATGTTCTGCCTCTGCCAGAAATGCATATGAGCCTTCCATCCGGTATGTCTTCGGAAGATAATCCGGGAGGTTCTTTTCAGAATACAGGAAAGTACTCCTACTGTGGACCATTCACAAAACTCGATAAACGGCTGTCACAGCGATATCACGGTGTTAATCAGCTCGACCGTGCGTGCCTCCACCACGATGTAGCTTACGCAGTTCATAAAGATACCCCGGGGCGTAATCACGCAGATGACATCCTCGCCGCAGCCGCGTCGAAGATCGCACTCACCGATGAAACTCCGGATTATGAGAAGAAAGATGCCCGGCTCGTATCGGCCATTATGACAGCGAAGTCGAGGCTGGGGATGGGTGTCAGAACGAGCCAGCGAAAACGCAAATGAAAATCATTTGTGTATGTGTTTACCTGTTTGTAATATATAGTTTTACTGAAATGTCTAAGCACCTTTCAGCCGTCTATTACAGCCCTAAAGGTTACTGGCGAGGCAAGGCTGCGGTGAAGAAACTAGCCTCAGCCGCCAAAGTTTCCGAGGCGGAGGCACGTGATTGGTTGAAGAAACAAGCGGTGTGGCAGATTTATTTACCCGTTCCACGCCGCATACCGCGTCCAAAGTTCGAGGAAAATCGCCCAAACGCCGTACACCAAGCCGATCTCTTGTTTTTACCTCACGATAAAGTAGGTCGAAAGACTTATAAATACGCTCTCACTGTTGTTGATGTTGCTTCACGATACAAAGAAGCTGAACCGTTGATCAACAAAAGTGCGACCGAAGTCGCCGCCGCTTTAAGCCGGATCTATAAGAGGGGCCCATTAACTTGGCCTCGACTCTTTCAGGTCGATCCTGGACGCGAATTTATGGGTGATTTTACACCGTTGCTGGCGAAGCACGACGTTCTTGTAAGACGCGGACAGGCCGGAAATCATCGCCAACAGGGCATCGTTGAACGCTTTAACCGTACTCTAGCTGAGCGACTCTTCGGTGCTCAATACGCTCAGGAATTGCTCCTGGATGCAAGGGGGTCATCAGAACGGTCAGTGGAATGGGTTCGACGATTGCCCGAAGTTGTAGCTACACTAAACGATGAGCCGACGCGCTTGCTCGACATGAAGCCGGTTGAAGCGATGAAAGCTGCTAAAGTGACACAGAAGCCCTCTCATTCACAAATGAAAACTCGTTTGTGGGGAATGGATGAGCCTATTCTCGGACACGACGTTCTCGTCCGCTATTTGTACGCTCCCGGCGAGCTCGAAGGTGGAAGCAAACGTGCCACCGATCCTAACTGGTCGCTCACCATCCACGCTATTTTGGATGTTGTTCGGCAGGCTGGTAAACCGGCTTTATACCATCTAGTTGATGGGCCTGGCCGCGGGTTTGTACGTGAGGAGCTGCTTCTGGTGCCTATGGGCACTGAGCTACCCCCCGATAGAATACTCAACCGTCGTTGATTTTGTAGTGCCCATATGCCAGCGTTGTTATCCCGTCCGGAGATATCCACTTTTTTGTGTCTAATGGAGAGAGGCTGATCTTATTCTGCTCGTACACTCCGATCTGGTGGTCGTGGCTTCTAATCACGACTTGTGTGTGCCGCATCTCTTCTCGTTCGAACAGGCACTCCTTGTATAGCTCGTGGTGCAGATCCTTCTTCACAACTGCTCTCTGAACGCCTTTTGCTTTCCTGATTTCTGAACCACCCGATTTTAAGATCGAGTACATCTTCGGGCGCAGTCCCACGAATTGGGCTATGGCAACTCCGTTACATTCATCTTTGAACTTTCCCACGACTTTCTTGTTCTCGACGTCGTAATAGGGGCTGTCTCTTGGAAACTCTGAGAGGTCGTATAGGTATTTTTTATTCCACATATCGGCATAGGCGTTCGGAGTTTCCACCTGAAATAACAGGCTGTCAGTGTCTGTATATAGCAACTGGGCTTTTTCTCCGTACTCGTTTTTCACATCGTTGTACCAGAAGTCGTACATCAGATGCTTGCTGAGGTCGAGGACAGCCTGGCCGACATATACAGGTCTGTTTAACTTGAGCTTGCTCTTCAAACTGTGAATCGCGGCGAGTTGGTCGTTGAAGATTTTGTGTGATATGTAGGCCGGGTCGGCAATTAGTTTACGAAGCTTGTCAACTTTTGAGGTCGGTACCAGGTTAACTCTGATTCTTTTTCTAAGATTTTCCATGGTCTTTCCAAAGACCGCATTATTAGCCAGTTTGAAGAAATCCTTCTCAAACTCCGACGTTGCCTTCGCTCTCAATTTCGTATTCATCTCGATGTATGGAGCCATCCACGCCTCCTGCCTGAATTTAATGGCACGATGGATCTTAGAAACTCGTAGGCCCAACGAGTGATATAGTTTGAGATTTCTATAATGGACCACATACCGCTCCTTAGGTCGTAGGCTTGGTACTAACTTCACATGCTTTGTGAACTTGCCTCCCAACTCGTTCATGAGCACATTCTGATAGTCACTCAACCACTCCTCTTGGACTGTCAGGGTCTCCGGTGCTAAGGGATAGTCGCTATGTGATTCGTGGAGGTGCTCCGGGTACCCGAGATCGACTTCAAGTAGGAAGCCTTCAGGCGCGTCATCTGGAGTTTCCAACACTTCGTCGAGAGTAGGACTTTCCCAGCTAAATCCTCCAACTGGTAGTGACTGTTGCATCGCCCAGCCGTAAAGATTATTCGCGTCGAGGTACATGATCCAGTTGTCTGGCTTCGTGGTATCGTAGTCGGGGCATTGCGGGTTGTTGGCTTTTGCGAAGCGCTTAGATACCATCGAGATTCCACCTCGGAGACCTTTCTCTACGAACAAATGCATATCTATATCGGTTAAAAGTTCGAGCTCGATCTTCGTCTTTTTCAACAATGCGTCCCAGGCCATTCCTGGCAGGCTGAAGTAATTTGCTGGATCCAGACTGTAGTGCTTCATCGATGTGTCTCTGAAGGTCTCGAATACATCGGCTAGTAGAAGTACATCCGTGCGGAGATACAGGTCGTGATAGTCGCCCAGAGTTTTACAGTCGAATTCGTTCCATACTCGTTGGGCGTGTTCATAATCCGCATCAGAGATGTTCTCTCGGGACAGCCTGCTGTAGAACGCTTCTTTGGGTGGAAGTCGGTCTTCTTCGAAGCGGTGGTAATCGTCAATGTGCTCGTAACAATATACGCCCTTTCGCCTCAAAAGATCTAGTTTTGTCCTATCATTGTGAACGAAACTTTCCTTTATATATGCTGCTGTAACTTTCAAATCCTCTAACGACAGATTTCCTGATAACTTATCCAACGAGCTGTTTAGAAACTGGAGACTATCGATGAACTGCAGTTGTCCTATGTTGAATGTCATGTATTTCTCCATATTGTTTGGGATGCAGTTAATATCAGTTTCCTCATCCTGTGCGGCCTCACAGCTGCCTATCGCTTGCATTATGAGGTGGCTGTCGTAACCTCGTAGATTGTGGAAGACCACTGGTACCTTGCACTTATCTGGATATATTCGAAGCTTGAGGTTGCAGGCGTTATGAGCAGCACCTCGGTACTTACCAGTAATGTGACAGTGGTCGCGAACTCTATCCTCTTCGAGCGCTTCTCCGCAGATGTGACATTCGGCAGCCTCGCAGAAGGATTGGCGATCGGCCGCTGACATAATCATTTTAGCTGGGGTGGCCAGCCTTTGTTTGATAGAGGCCAGCTCGCCTTGTAGTCGTTCCAGGAACTCTGGCACGGCGTTCTCTCCCCGGTATAGAACCGGCTTCTTCGTGCGGCCGTCGCATCGAACCACTATGTAGCAGAAGCTGCATGGTTTCTGCTCAGCTATCTGTCTGGTGTTGCTCTCGCTGGGATTCATGGCTGCACCTTCAATTGGTACGTTTAGAGCCTCGAAGTCTGCGTAAACGATATACGGGGCTCGCATCTGTTTGTGATGGTTCTGGAATTTGAGGATATTTTCATCGTCTTTTGGCATCTCAATCCGCTGAGGCTTCTTACTAATACCCTGGCAATCTTTGATATGAGCATCCAGCAAGTCTTGTCTACAGAATATGTGTAGGCAGCGACGGCATGGGTGTTTCTTGCTTTTGTCTTTGCTATTTTGATTAAGAATTCGGCCAAGGTCTTTAATCCAGACGTAGTGGTAATTCTCGCCACTGACTAACAGTAGAAGATCGATATTATAGTCTCTATTGGTCTGCTTTGAGACATAAATTGGATACAAAGCTTTATCCCACCCGAAGACTGAGACGCTTATATTAGGGTTCTGACGTTCGAACTTACCGATATCTGTGACCTTCACTGGAAATTCTATACCATCGAAGTTTAGCTCGAGGAGGTGGCCCCGATACTTAGTTGGGCGTTGAGGGTCCTTTTCTACTGGATACATTGCGCTTAGTATGGCCCACTCGAAGCATCGGTTATCTTTATTCTTTACATTAATAACCGTACGAGGGGGTATATACTTTGGTGTGGGAAAGTAGCTCTTACCTCGGAAAGGCTTATATCTTGCAAGACTGAGGTCTAGCGCCACGACCCGTCTCACCCTCCACCCCGATCCCTCATTGGTATACTCCTCGAGGAGTTTTAGTACTTCGGCCTTGGCCTTCCGAACAGTCCCTTGGATTTTACCCGCATTGGTAATTGGTTCTGCTTTGCTTCGAAAGTAGGCCGTGTTGGTAATAGTACCCGGGGTCGCGTTTCCATCGTACAACATGTCGACGGTCGGTGCCAACTTTTCCAACTCAACTGTCAACACTTGAGAGTATTTCAGACCGTCTTGTTTCAACAGCTCTTCGTTGAGTTGCGACTCAATGTTGTGCTCCATTGCACTCAAGAAAGCCAACGCATCTCTTTCCAGCCTGTGGTTAAGAGGTACTTCTGCACGGAAGTCTCTAAGATGCTGATTGGCGAGCTCTTTGTGTACTAGAAAGGGTGGTGGTCCATCTCTATCCTTCTTAATTAGGAGTGGGTCAAATTCTGCTAGAAGGGCCTTGCGTTTGGCCCCTCTATGCTTACGCACTGGAGGAATTGGCCTTGGAAGCAGTGGCTGTAGTAAGCGCCTTTTGACTGCATGTGGTATGGGTTCGTCCAAAATATTTTGTAGAACAGCCCGAAGAGCTGGGGGACCAGTAAACTCACTCAGCAATTGTTCAATTTTTTCATTCGTAGACAATGCCATAGTTATAAATTATTTTATACTACTGTGGCAAACTTTTCTCTAATACAATAATTATATCATTTGTTCAAAATGAAATTTTGTTTACTGATATTCGATTGACGCTTGCTCATCTGTATTACCTCAATACAATAACTATATCATTTGTTCAAATGATAATTTTTTTATTCTACTGATATATTTGATAGTCGCTTCCATTCTTTATTAAATTCGCGGACTAACCCGCCTCGTCGAGCTCTGAAATATTTAGCGAAATAACCACATTTCATACACTCACCCACGTGTGTTTTTATGCCCCTTCCACATTTGGCACATGGTTTTGTCCCACAACCGTTTCGCAGTCGTGCCAAATGTTTGAAACAGTACTCCCCAATGCACCTGCGACAGCAGAGGGATGTTTTACCTATACCGAGCCAAATGCAAAAGTTTTGTCCCAACATTATGTTTTATGTATACCACAACCTATTCATTTATTTAAATTGAAAAAATTCTGAACCATCCACGCCATATTCTTGCATATACAATACTGTGTCCACACCTCAGACATAAGGCTGTTGGATATTTAAAAGTACTAACCAAAAAAGCACACTCGATACTAGGCAATCGTCACTGAAAGTTTAACATTTTCCCTCTGGCTAATAAAAAAATTTCACACAACGCCAATTTGCGTTTTCTACACTTTATCGGGCAAAATAATGCTTTTAACCTGATGAATATTTGACCAATGTTTTTCTTAAAAATCTTACTGAACCTAATGCGATTTATTTTAAACCATATTTTTTAGCAAACGGCACCTTATACAGTAAGATTCGTTTGAAATTGTTCACGTCGCAAATCTAACCGCTGTGTGGTATCCTAAACTTAACATATATACTCTGCTTGTTTACAAGACAGATGTCGGATATAAAACATAGCGCTGTAGGCTTCATAATATTCTTCTATCAAATGTATTATAATTTTACGATCGGTTGTGCCTAATTAATTGCCTACATCCCAACACATGTCCACGGGTATTATTAAAAACTAGTTTTTAAAAACAGTCTTATCCCGAGAGACTGCGCTTTCGATATACCTATTCTTAGACATGCTGGGTTTTTCGCCTATTAATAGGTGTCTTCCTTCGCATGTGTTGTCCGTCTATTTGTGTGTATGTCAATCTGCGTGTGTCTGTGCGTTTAGGTTCAACGCTTAAGTGCAAAAATAAGAGTTTACGTTGTCCTAAAACTGGCGCTGAACAATCGGAATTATTTCCGAAACGCTATGAAAAGCGAATTCTCTAAGTCCGCAAACGCTATGAAAAGCGTTTCAGAATTCTCTAAGTCCGCACACAGTAGTGACTTTGGGTGAAAAATTTACATGGCGCAGATTTATGTTTTCTGGACGTTTTGAGCCGAAATAATCATTTTGGCCCAATGAAGTTTTGGTGAAATTTTTCTTGGGTGTTTGTCAATTTTTGGGGTGATTGGGGTGAAAAATTTTACACGTCGCAAATTTGCGTTTTCTACACGTTTTGAGCCAAAATAATCATTTTGACCTGATGAAATTTTGACATAATTTTGGGGGGTTTTTTGACTTAGTGATTGGGGTGGAAAAATTTACACGTCGCAAATTTGCGTTTTCTACACGTTTTGGGTTGAAATAATCATTTTGACCTGATGAATTTTTTGAAAATTTTTTCAGAATATTATCTAAATTATGTCTAACTTACCAAAGAACTCATCTTTTTCACCCACACACAACACCCCGCATTCAACTCAATGCCAGCCAGCTGGTTTGTACAGACTAGGCTTCTATTCAATGGCTGCCAGACGCGGCCCATCGTAGCCTCTCGCGTTCTATTCTTAGATGGCTGCCGTTTATTCATTATTCATTTCAGCCTCGTTTGTACGTCTCCATATGTCTGTTATATTCGTGTTTGCAAGTCTATTCCTATGTCTTTCCGTATGCGTACGCGGTTGTCTGCTTGTATGTGTAATCATATGTGCTTGTGTATGCCTACACGGTTACGTGTTTGTATCTGTGTGTGCAGCACGCAGAAATTTACTCAGCTCTCAGGTCTAGCGTCTTGTTTCAAGGACGTTTACTGGTCTAACTAGGTCATCCTGGCTGGATTTGTATGCGTACGCATTACTCTGTTCGTGTTGCTGTTCCTATGGGTATGAGTTTGCCTGTGCCTATGCTTGTACGTATGTCTGCGCGACTGCGTTATTGTGTGTTAAAGAGGCGACCCCATGACCTGATGTTATTATAAAGGGCTAAGTAAAATTCCATGCGCGCTGGCTTGCAGTTTCGTTTTCGTGGTGAAGTATCTCATATTAATTAAAGCGCTTGGATGCCTATTGGCGTATTGAGTAAGATTACGGTTTTGTTGTTAAGTCTACTAAGTAACGAATATAAGCTTTCAAAGCATAACACAGTTATATCACAGATATTTGGTTATATGGTGCAGGTGAAATTGTTTTAGTTCACAGGCCACAATGGCAATCGACATCTAAATTTACACACCGCGCAATGAATCCTGGTAAAAGTGGGCGCGTTTTCTCTGTAACAACGGGTTTTGTAGAATATAGTATATTCTGTAAACAGAAGAGTTTCGCGATATTTTATTTTAGTTGACTTGAAAGCAGCTCAGCTGGCGTCTTTGAAAACGTAATATTTTACTATTAGACCCCAATGGTTTGGGGCGGCCTCGTGGGAGGGTCTCGGCCGTCAGCAAACGGGACTTTACATTTCGGTGTGTTAAGGCAATCCACGATCCTTATTTTTTGGCTTTGGCTTGCAGGTTTTTGGTGGCATAATTCGTACACCAAAAAAATCGACCCGCTATCAAGGCCCGTGGGATCTAGGGACTCTCTGGAGACCTAGGTGGTATAGACCGACATCCTCTTAATTCGGTGAGATAATGGAGTGGTGGGGACAAAAAATTGTGGGGGTGGCGACCATCCCCTGGCAAATTTGATAGAATAGTGAGGTGCTGCGCCAAAGCCCGTAATGGACATCTACTCACTAACTAATTACTAAATCTACTAATTCTAGCTTAGTCATAATAGGCCTACCATGGCTCGCGTGGTATTGCGTACATTTTCTCGTTCAAACTTATTATCTATCCTCAATCAGTTGCATAATTGGCTTCCTGCTGAATTCAGATTGAGATTTAAACCGGCGTGTCTGACCTATAAATTATAAAACTCTTAAAACGAACATTTCTATCGACGTTCAGCCACTACAATATTCATACATCCAGCCACAAACCCTCTACGATTTTTGGACTTGGATCTCTTGGTTGAGCTTCGATGTAACACTGTCATGTGCTCTAATGCATTCCTTGTTGCTGCACCAATGAATAAAACGACTACTCATGTTTCTCTGATGACTGAACTCTGTTTTTCTTTCTTTAAGAAACTCCTCAAAGCTCACTGTTTCTCATTGGCTTTCATGTATCTGAATATCCAACCGCTGTTTACCTGGTGACTGACTGACCGCGCCTCAGATTCACACTTTGTGTGACCATGCGTGAGTTAAACATTTGTGTATTAATAACAATTATAATAAACAATATTACTCCGCTCAAGGCAAATTCCAATCCAAAGGAGCAATTGGCCGAAGGAACAATCTAGGTTATTAAATAAAAGTTACTGTTAAAGCTGTTAAATAATGCATGATATTGATATCCAGCAATTCAAATATGAAATTTGCAAATAAGAAACGCTTGAGAAAGTAATTTGAGATAAAATTAAGATATAATCGAACTCTAAGAAAGCATAAATGTTACTAAGACATACTGTGATGTAATCCTTGTCGTCTTGCATATAAAAATGTTCGAAGATCATCGCGATAGAACTTCCTGTTGAGGCGTAAATGTAATATTGACACTTCAGAGAATTGTAGTAGTTGCCTGGATAATTCGGAGAAGTGATGGTCCCAGATGGTCCGCAATAGAACTCATCACAGCCTGTACAAGTAATGAAATTCCTCAGTTATAAGTGTTTCGTGTTTGGCCTAATCTCTACAATTTCTTTATTGAAATTTATTTATTAGGCTATCCAGAGTCTGTGATACTATGGTCTCTTGAGTTAGACAATGTACCCTTTCTCGACTAGAGGAATTAAAAGATCGTGAGTCTCGCTAAGGCCTACTATTCATGTAGCACGTTGAAGTGTCATGAACAGCTGCATTAGCTGCTTTTGTAACAGCTTTCTTGAGGTCTTTCCCTGACTAAAAGAATGTCACTGAACTGAGCTGTTACTAAATGACTTTATTTTGTAAACTCTAATTCTAACTGATATATTCTGTAACTATGTTTGTATTACGAGAAGTAATAAATGTTTAGTTATGGTTATGGTTATGAGTTGCGTAATAAAGTTTCATTAAAATTAAGCAACAGAAAACGTAAGAAGACTTTCAAGAAGTCATAAAAAATCTATTTTACTAGCTACAGCCAAGGGTAATGCTAGTACAGAGAGAAATAAGCCTAGGCCTATATCATTCATCTCTAAGCTAACTGAACGTATAGTCCTATCTCGAATCAATGAGTACCAGACTTCCAACTCACTTCTCAACCCACACCAGTCCGGTTTTACCAAGCGCCACTCTACTGAAACCCTACTCACTTCCCTCTATAATAAACTCGTTTCCGCCATCTCTCATCAACAGGTCTCCTGTCTCTGCCTTCTTCATATTTCTGCAGCCTTTGATACCATTGACCACAACATCTTATTCCAAAGACTGTCAACCTGGTTCGGTTTAACTGACACTGCTCTCCTCTGGATTGAGTCATACCTCTCTTTCCGCTCGTTCTCTGTAAAAACGGAAACATCATTCCAATCATGCCCTCTCACCTGTGGTGTTCCACAAGGTTCTGTTCTTGGGCCCCTTCTGTTCATCCTCTACACTACTCCTCTCAGCTCACTCATTAAGCATCCTCAGCTGACCTACACCTTTATGCTGATGACACACAGCTAGTCATCTCTTTCTCTCCAAACAGCTTCCCCCACTCCATAGATCATCTTCTCCATGTAGTTACCAAAATTTCTTCCTAGATGTCATACATTCTCTTGTGTTTAAACCCACCTAAAACGGAATTAATTCTCATAGGCCTGCGCGATCAACTCAAGAAAATCCCAGATCCATCCATTACCCTCAACCTCGATTTCTACCTCCTCCAGCACAATAACTGCAAACTCTCCTGTCCGCAACTTATGCGCAATTTTTGACCAGCACCTCAGCTTCTCCGACCGTATCACCCATTTCTCCCGCTCTTGCTTCATGCACATCCGTGACCTTCGCAGAATTCGCCCAATGATAGACTGCAGAACTGCATCCACAATAGCTACTTCTATAGTCGACGCAAACTTAGATTACTGCAATGCACTCTTCTTAAACATCGACATCACCCAAATAAACGCCTTCAAGCCATTCAAAATGCACTTGCCCGTGCTGTGACTAAAACCCCTTAGCTCCACCACATCACCCCTGGCCTCAAATCTCTCCACTGGCTTAAAATACCCGAACGAATAAAATATAAAGTCATATCACTCACCTACAATAGACTCCAATCTTCCCAGCCCTCCTATCTCCGACAGCTGTTCACGGTCCAACCACTCCGCTCAACCCGCTCCTCATCACTAAAATTTGCGAATCGCCCCATAGCCATAGCTGTCCCACCCCTCTGGAACAAACTCGACCAGTACTGCGAGAAATTTCAGATCCATCCTACGAACTCACCAAAACCTCACCACTTGCTATATCTCCACAGGTCTTTCACTCAAAACTGAAAACACTGCTTTTTCACAAATCCTATCAAGATTCCTCCTCCTCTGTCTACCTCCCTCGCCGTCTAAACCCTAAACACCACCCACCTTAGCCGTCTTACTGTCTTCCTGACTAACTCCTTTGGATCTTGACCTGGAACCGATTCGACCCCCTCCGCCTATCGATTTTGATTTGTCTAATCGCCTGGAATAAGCTGGTTCCCGCGACTTCGCTTTTTTGGGCGCTGTAGAAATCCGGAGATTACGATTACGATATTACTATTACTGAGATCATACTGCAATTTTTGTCACAGAAAGGTACATTTCAATATACATATCACTTAATCACCAGGTTCAAGGGTCGAAACTGGTGAAGTCTGAGTGGTCTGCGTTGTACCAGCCACTCCCGTAGTCTCTGAAAGTACAGTACTTCATTTTTAAAAATTAGCCACTTTTCAATCGTATACTGCAAATTCCGCAGCATTATTGTAAATGATTACCTAGATTTAACTATGTATAAAAATATAATTGTGATGACAAAGAATCAGACTAATGAAACAAGTGTTGCAATTTTGGGCTTGGTATGAGGTCTACACTAGTACAAATTTGGCGCAGAATATTTGTGAAGTTATTGTTAACGATAATGACGACGAAGACGACGGTAGTGATGATGGTGATGCTGACGTCGATGATGGTGATGGTGATCTGGTGCAGATGATGTTGAAGATGATGATGATTATGATGATGATGATGATGAATATCTCAATGTGTTCATAGCAACATTCGTACTCAGGAAATCTGTGCGTCGGTTTTTTTATAGTCTCGGAAAGTTTTTTTTTTACAGAATATATATAAAATGGCTTCAAATAGCTATCTTATATCACTAACTAGAACCTGAGCTAGTTTTTAAATTGACTCGCCATCTAGCGAACTTCCAATATTTACTACTTACTATATATATTTTTTCATCCTCTATATTATTCGAGATTATACTCTCTTTTTACGTTGTGAACTAGAATCTGCTAAGCCTTTTATTCTGATGTGTCATCTGTCGACCATTGAGTATTTAGTAAATTTATTGTATATTTTTCCATCATTTACACGGATTGAATATAGCCTATGTTCGCTAACATTCACTTCGATATTTATTATAATAACCATTATTGAACCTGCAATATTTATTAACTTACTGTATTCAATATTTATTCACCTACCGCAGGCCTATATATTACCATCTTTTACATGGATTGAGGTTATGCTCCCTCTACGTTGTATTACTCGCCCAGGCGTTTATTATAGTTAACATTTGTTATAAGAAATCAGTGTAGTAAGACATCCTTTCCTACTTCTTAAGTTCTGGGCATATTCCAAAGTGTGACCATGCTACATAAATTTGCACTGTTCGACCTATCTGTCGCGTAAATTTGCTTTACTTAAATCATATCATTTAAGTACTAACCAGTCTCCGGATAGACACTGTATTCGAGGTTGAATCCCAGAAAATTGTTAGAGCCATCGCAGTGAAACCAAACAAGGACTTGACTGCACTGGTAGAAGTCAACGGGGTAGCGAGTGGTTCCGCAAAATCTGTGTTTGTTAGAGGGGTTGTTATCGAGGCAGCTGACCTAGAATATTACAAAGGGAATCATTCGATAATTAGTTCGGTTTTGTTCAACCTAATAAAATATTTGGTGGCGCGACTAAAGAGCAAATGATAAAAGAGAATGTGACAGAACACCGGGTGACAAAGGATAGCAGAAGGCTGAAGATCGTGTGGCATAAATCATGTTTCACTAAATAGTACCAGGACAACAGAGCATGTGCAACAACGGTCATGAAATATTAACCAAGAAAAAACTAACATAAAATATCTAAAACCAAAGCAAACATAAAAAGTCTCTGAATTTAATCATATTTATTCAGCAGTAGTAATTTACTAGTAAACATTAAACAGAAACGTTTTTCGGTAAATCTGTTCATAGAGAGTAATCAGTAACAGGTTTCACAAACTGAGATTTTACTCTTTTTCTGTTTTTCCACATTTCAGTGCTATACATTACCTCAACCCAGTCTCGAGGACACGGTGAACAGTCCTGTAATTCGAAGAACAGAAAATTGAGATGGAAGTGGCTTCGTTGTGGAGCCCAGATGATGTTACTACAGTTGTGGTAGTAGCTGTAGTTACTCGGATAATTCGGAGATGTCACATTTCCAACGGATCCAGTGTACACGGTGTAACCACAATCTGACCAGGCAAAAGGAACATTTTTAGATTTTATACGCACTCACATGTGGATGTATGCATGAACATAGTGTCAATTTTTTCACATTCTAGTTTCTCACTTCCTCAAAGTCTTCCTTTTGGTATGTAAGCTTAGATTATATTTTAGAAATTTTATTCAGACAGACTTAATTTTACAAGTAGCTCATTCATTAGTAATTTATGATAGATTATTACATTATTTTTGCGGCGAAATCGGCCTTCATTGCGGTGCCTTTGTCCAGCTTGAACAGAAGCTCAAGAAAACTCTATTGAACTTGGCTTGCAGACACCACTTCATGGAATTAGTCGTAGCCAAAATGTTCGACACACTGCTGGGACCCTCCTATTATGCCAAGTATTTAAGAGATTCAGAGATTTAATGGAGCGCAATTGAAGCAAACCGTTATGAGAATGGTGTAAAGGTGACAGCAACTGCACTGGCTTTGGATCCGGTGAAAAATTAGTATATCGAAGCAGTAGATCGAGTTCATCCGTCATGGCGCAAGGATTTTCAGCCAAGAGACGACTACTGTGAACTCCACCTGGCACTAATATGTGAATCCATGTCTCTGGAGTCTACATGAGCTAGATTACGATTGCGATTACGATTACGACTATATGGATGGCAAAGCTAATATACAGTTTAAAACTCTTCTCATTTCACACTCAATTCCACCTCAGCACACGTGAGCTGTCAACTGTCTAACAGTTCACTAATAATTATATGTGTTCTCAAGTTGAACATAAAGTGTTGGTACACAATTGCACGTGTCACATCTGCTCTTCGCAGCGATTTTAATCTTGTGCGTGAGTTTGATGTACAGTATACAAAGAAACAAACACAGCTGTTGCCGACGCAGAAATCAAATCCTTGTGTGGTCATTTGTGGTATCTAAGTGCATTGTACTGGACATGACACTTTGGCCAACGATGGAGCTATGTGACCTTGTCACAACATACACTTACTCGGCAGTTTTTTCGGCAACTGGAATATCACAGGATTTCCTGGCTCTTCACCCTAGCAGTTGACAGAACAATCCTGAGTATGTTAGTGCTCAAAAACGACTGGAGAGTCTGAAGGTAGTCAGTGATGCTGCGGAGCGGGGTATCGCTTCAGCCCTCTGGCTACCAAGGGGGTGGTTACCACACCCCTACGTTTTTCTGCATAAAATATTTTTGGCACATGGAATATAATTTTGACATGTTAGGTAGCTGTAGGGGGTCCATTTGCACACATTTTTAGGTAAAAATCGTTATGGTGTCCCACGCCATAAAAGTTATACTCGAAATAGCCTAGGTACCAGAGGGTGGTGGTATCCATCCCCTAAGTTTATTGACTATAGCGTATTCATTACTCTATCTGGAAGAGAAACAACTATGCCATTCTGTAGAGGGAATATAGAGCTATATTTGCTTGCTTAGTTATTTGTCTTTTGAAAACCAGAATTGGTCATAATAAATAATAATACGCTTTCTTAGTGTCAAAATCGCTGATTCAACATCACAACGTAAACCGATATGGTTGGGTATGGGGAAGGGCTATAAACAGTCGACGCACAATGCTACCAAAGTAAAGCAGTGCTGTGAGGTGTTCAAGAAGCCGGTTTGCAGGAAGCAATCGCACAAAACAATGGAAGTAACTTGCAAAAAACTGCAAGGACCATTGATGTATTTGACTGCCGGGAACAATAACATAATTTTTTGTTTCATGTTGATATAGCTGCATGCCTTTAGATTTTTGCCTGCAACTAAAAAAGACTTTGGAATATTTTGCATTGTTGAAAAATAAGCCTCATTACATTAAAAATATTCTTGGATACATAGTTCATTTTCAAAACCCACATCTTTCATGTTTTTTTCCAAAAAGTACAAGTTGTGCGGGATAATATATAATATCGTTAAATGGACCGGTGCCTTTGTTCAAAATTATATTATTTCGAGATGCACTTATATATTTTACAGCTAAATAAACCTTTCTTGTCAGAAATGAATGCTGAATCAAACGATGTATTCCATGATATGATATTTGAAACCAAATACGAAATTGGGGGTAACCTTGGTAGCCGATGTCGCAAAAAAAACCTGGTAGCTTGAGGGTTAATTCCATAGTTGTTAAAAACGATAGAAACTAAATAAAAAACGGGAGAACGTCGTTTTTTTCACACAAAAAATAAAAAACGGGAAAAAATCGGAAAAAAGAAAAGAGAAGATAAAATTTGACTTTCTCACATCTTGTAGGCCCTACTGCAATTTAAAATTAAAAACCTTGTTTACAGAATTTAATCAGCAAATAACACAACTTTATTTGTAAACACTAAGTAACATCAATCTACAACAATTATTTTAGGCCCCTATTTCTTATAAGTTTGGTCAAATAAGAAATTGAGAAATTAAAATATTGAAATCTTTCCAAATTTAAATAATATTGTAAACATTAGTCCACTTAAGTCCATGCTGATTAAACTAACACAATTATAAACTAAACTTTGGAGGTATAGACTATATTGTATTGTATCTAGAAATTTATAAAGCGCCTCTCGCAGAATAACTATTCAGACGCTCTCAGACCAGAAGTCCCGGGGAACAGAAATGCCTTTAGGGAACGCGAGATCGATGAGGAAAAGCCAGTCATTAGTCTGGCCATGAGCACAGGAAGAAGGTCATTCCAGATCGTGGGACCCACTACAGCAAACGCCCGATGCTGGGCCAAGGCACTTTTTGCCCTGGGAACAAAACAGCAAGCCGATTTACAAAGCGCAATGAGCGAGAAGAAGATTCAGATAGCGGTTTTCGCAGATAGTTCCAGAGATATTTCGGGGCAGTAGGCTGCTGAGATTTAAACACAAGGAAAAGGATCTTATATCGGATGCGCGCAGCAATAGGGAGCCAGTGAAGGACATCAAGCATGTAAGTAGAGATATGGGCAAACCGAGGGGTCGAGCGATGAGCCTAGTGAAGCATTTAGAACAGATTGAAGGGGGAACGACGCTGCTTGGGGAGACCCATGAGGAGCGAGTTTCAGTAGTCCAAACGTGAGCAGACAAATGCGTGAACTATGGTGGTAAAGACAGAAGGTGAGACCGAGCGTCTGATGGCCCTGAGACGCCTCAGTTGAAAGAAGCAAGAGCGAGTCATGTTGGAGATATGCTCTTTGAATGTGAGAGAGGAGTCAAGTGTGACACCCAAGTCGCGGACGGTGGAAGAGTAGGTGTAAGCAGGAAATTTCTCAGTCAGCAATGGAAAGTTGAGTTTAGCAAGCTGCTGTCTAGTCCCAAACCAGATTAACTGAGTCTTAGCAGTGTTTAGGCAGAGACGGGTAGTTGACATCCAGTAGTGAAGGTCAGAAACAAGATGGTCAATGGAGCAAACAAGGGAGAGTTGGCCAGTTGACGGACCATGTACAAAAGCCTGAGCATCATCTACATAAAGATGGCCATTTCCCCATGTTTAGTAAATAGAGACGAGATATCAGCAGTGAAGAGGATGTATAGGATGGGACCGACCACCGAGCCCTGGGGAAAACCAAATTCTACCTCTGTCCACTGAGTCCTGGTTTGACCGAGGACAACCAACTGTGAGCGGTCAGAGAGGTAGGATTTAAACCAAAGAAGAGGAATACCAGAGAGACCATAGGATAGTTCCAGTCGCTGAAGCAGGATCTCATGATCAACTATGTCAAACGCAGATGAGACATCAAAAAGCGCCAGTAGAGAGAGATAGCTTTATAAATATCAGACAGTAGGGATATGAAGCAGTTTCTGTGGAATGGTGACCCCTGAAGCCAGATTGGGCAGCTGGCAGAAGCCCAGCTTGCTCAAAGTAAGGGCGTAGCTGAAGTGAAACTAGTCTTTCAAGGGTCTTTGAGAGGAAAGAAAGATGGAAAATGGGCCGGTAATTTTGACAGGCATTTTGGTCAAGGTTTTGCTTTTTCAAGGTTGGGAAAACAATGGCTCGTTTTTGGGAAGCAGGTAGATAACCCTCAGAAAGCGACCTGTTAAATATGTAAACTAGATATGGAGCTAAATCGTCTAATACGTTCATAAAAATAAATGGGAGGTATAGTGTAAACTTTCTCACAGTAAATGCATTTCAATTTAGCCAATGCCGAGTTTTTGTCTTTCTCGTTTATCAAAGTAACGTGAATCCATTTCGCACCCTTTTCTTTTGGCATTTTAGATAACTTAGAAATAACTTTATAAAATTTTATTTCTTGTACTGTGCTATTTCATAAAGTATTTATTTCTCAAATGATGACGTAAATAGTGAGGTAAATTAGCTGAATCCTTGAAAGTACGGAGACAACGTAAGGGACATCAGACAAGAAATTAACAGAAACTGAAAAACATTAGCAGACAGTAAATAAATAAATAAATAAATTTACATAAAAAAACGAAAAAAACGATAAGAAAATTAAAAATCGAAAACAACTACGTTTTTTGGAGGAAAAAATAAAAAACGAAAAAAAGATTTCAACATCTATGGTTAATTCAGTAATTGAATGGTGTCCTCACTAACCAGGAAGAAAACAGTCAGTTTATGTTAAAAGTTATTGTGAGGTACTGCAAGACATTTCAGTAATGCTATGTTCATGGTTAATTTAACAATTAGGGCCTACTAACACTCTCCAAAGTTTTCATAGCAATGTATGCTACTCATTGATATTGCATGGAAATCTATTATTGCCCAAGGCTAAAAACTGTAACCAAGTTGAGCTACCAGTAAATATTAATTGGTTGATACCAAAAATTGTGTCCAAAGGAACAAATGTAGGGGGTGAGACATTGCAAAATGCATACATTGGCACCATAATATGCACATAGTCACAGACGGCCTCCTCGTCGCATTATGCGCTTCGGCACATATTTTCTTCCTGGTAGGCGTGTGACGCTATCACGTGTGGTGGACAGCTTTGGCCTGAGTTCCGCATAGGTATAAATAAGGTAACAATGCGTAGTAACGTCAGACTGGACTTAGATTGGTTGTGTGTTTGGTCCCAGCCTTGCTGAAATGTTATTTTGAGTCTCCTATTATGGATGCAGGGGCGTAACTTTGGTCTAAAAAGTGGGTGTACCAATTTCTTACCTACACGAAGCAAGGCGGAAACTGCGATCTCTGGGAAGGCACAATAATAAAATATTGACTGGATTGTTAAAATAGTGGAGTGTACGGTGGTGGATACGGGTATCCCTCGTATCCCCCACAAATTACGCCTATGTATGGATGACACTTGTATTCGTTGTTTACCCAGGCGTTATAAGTCTTTTTAAGACTTGTTGGTTTTGTTGCTCTGCGCCACATGACGGTTATACCTTGCTGGTGTCATTATTCTACGCTGATTGACTGTTGAACGTGGTTTCTTCTCTTAAATGCATTTTCGCACCTAAATAGTTTTAATAAATAGTGTTTTACATTAAACTGGGCCTCTTGGAGGTCTCACCTTAGACTAACATACCACATAAATTATAGTAGCCCTTACCAGGTAAAATTTTCACTAAATTGTGAAATTTCTACGTAGATTTTGAGACCTTATTTTGCGTGGGTCAGCTTCGTTTCAAACTGCGTACGTTGTTTGAGGCGCATGTGGCACTTAAAATGACGTCGCCCGTTGCAGCCAAGGCTCTAGAGTTGGATGACAGTTCCGAAATGTCGGCCGAAGAGCTTAGGCAATAGTTGAATAGTTTAAGCCATGAGACTAAGTCCTTGTTTCCTAGAATAGTTGCGGCAGAGTGGCGCTTAAAATCGAAGGCTCAAAAGAAGCCGAGGACAGCATGCAAAAGAAAGAGGCGGAAATAATGTACAAGAAAGAGGACACGGAATTTGAGTTCGATCAACTAAAAATAGCAGTTCAGGCAAAAGCGAGAAAATTAGAGGCAGAAGAGAGAAAATTAACAGCTCAGGAAGTGTAGAGTTAGAAGCAAAATAGAGAAAGTTAGAGTAAATTAGAAACAGAATAGATAAAGCTGAGATTAGAGCCGAAAAAAGAATGCGCACGGAGAACGGGATGCTGGAGGAACGCGGGCTTCAAGCGGAAATGGAAGAAAAACATCGCCATCATGAAGTAGGGCAAAAGTAGGCCGGTACACGAGTCTGTTCGGTCTGTTCGTTGCAGTCTTGTTAGTAAGGCGTTAACATAAAATGGCATATAACATAACATGACAAGGGTTTTATATGGTGCATGACTCCTATCGACTTGAGTCTGTCATGCAATTCGTTCCGAAATTCAAGTCAACCGACGTTGAGCATTATCTCATGTCGTTTGAGAAAGCCACTGCCCTGCAGAAATTTCTTATGGATTACTGGACCTCCAGTCTGCACCCACATTTATAAGGGCGGGCGAACAACTTTTTTCAGAGTTAAAAATACAGGAATGTGCAGATTATGATACACTAAAGCAGGCTCTGCTCAGGGCTTAGTAACGTGTGCCAGAATTTTATAGAAAATAGAAAAGGTTTCGAGCGATGGCTAAAGATGAGTTGGAAACATATTCAAGTTTCACGTTTCGCTTGAAGCTGCTTCTTCAACGTTGGCCTGAGGGTGAGAAGGCATTGACAGATATTAAAAGGTCGATGGAAGTGTTCAAGTTCGAACAATTTGTGAGCTGCTTGCCTGCCGACATACATAATTGTATAGTAGACAAGAAGCCCCAAACTTGATGTTCACAGCCAAATTGGCGATTAATTTGGGGAGCCACGTGTGGAGGAGGCAAATCTGACAAAAACATGAAGGTTTTAGCTGGGATCGAAATGTGCAAGAAAATGTATGTTCAGTTTCCAGAAATTTTCCTGTGAGCGTAGCCGTAACAATGCTCAGTCATTTGGGAAGATAGTTTTACAAAAGCATGAAGGTTTTAGCTGGGATCGAAATGTGCAGGAAAATGTATGTTCAGTTTCCAGAAATTTTCCTGTGAGCGTATCCGTAACAATGGTCGGTCATTTGGGAAGACAGTTTTACTGTTCCTACTGTGGAGAACATGGAAATTGCAAATCACGCTGTTTTAAGTTAAACCATAAAAATGACCAGAGCTACGGGGAAAATTGTCGCATCGCTCAGAAGCTTGTGCGGTTACTTCACAAGTTATACGGTACTGGAACGGCTGTAAAAGCTTATTGTACACGCCCACCGATTGACATGCGATCTATGCCTTTCTGTTTTAATGTGTTTTTGTTTACTGAAAATGGTGTTCGGCTTTCAATCGTGTCCGACTCGTATTCTTGCTTGATTCTGTTCGTTGCAGTCTTGTTAGTAAGGCGTTTACATAAAATGGCATAACATAACATGACAAGGGTTTTAAATGGCACAGAAGAACCACTGCAAATTAACCTCAAACCCTTAATAGTGCAAATCTCATGAATTCTTCTTAAAAGCCTGTGATAGTGTCCACTGAGACAGTACTATTATCCAAACCAGTTCACAAGTCTACAACTCTTGCACTGAAGAATTTCTACGTAATGTTCCTTTCGGCTTCTTAAATAATTCATACCTGTGTCACTGAGTTACCTGTGTTACTTTGTTTGGTGCTAATTCAAAGAACCTCTACGACTGTAGTGCTTCCTTTTCAGTGATAAAAACTAATAAGCTTCGGTTCATTTCATTCATCTAGATCTCTGAAAAAGAAATTTCTACTCTATTCCCTAAATATTCGGTCATTTCTCAACCCCAAAAACTCAATTGCCTTAAATGGTGTTGTCACCTGCTTTCGACCACCCGATCACATTGCCCTGCAAAAAACCTGGATGTCCATTTCGTCTTCTCACCCTCATCTCTCTGATTGCACTCCTCGTGGCTGCACCCTGCTAAGCTTCTCTCACATAATCTTATCCTAAAAATCTGCTAAAATCTCTGGTGGTGGCACTGCTTTCTTGGTCCGTGAACCGGCTGTTATCCTAAATTCCTGTCGCCATACCTTCCGCTCTTTTGAATGTTCCTCCACAACTCTTCGACTTTCTTCCGACCTGCTCACAGTTTTCAATATCTACCGCCCTCCCACCTCGTCTGCCTACTCCTCCAAACCTTCTATCTTCCTTGATGAATTTGGCCCCCTGCTCTCTCTCCCTGCCACTACTCCTGACGAGTTCTTACTAACCGGCGACTTCAACATTCATGTAGACAATCCCTCTGACCCTCTTGCATCAGAATTTCTTAACCCCCTGTCCTCAGTCAATATCACCCAACATGTTCACTTCCCGACCCATGTCAAGAATCACACCCTTATACGTCTCATCACCTCTCCTGCTTCCCTCTTATCTCCCAAGCTATCACATTCTGTTCTCAACAGTACTGATCATTATCTTATCATAGCTGACTTTGAAATCAACCCTTTTCCTCTGCCTCCTCCTTCAACTCATTCTTACGGTCTCACCGGGTCCATTGACCGTCAGGCCTTCATCCAAAATATTCTCGACTCACAACTGGTTCTCAACCCTCCCTCTTGCCTTGATGACCTCCTTTCTTGTTACAATTCCACACTCTCCAACCTCCTTGACATTCATGCGCCACTCATCATCAAACTCAGTTTACACGCCACCAACCCTTGGTTTACTTCCTACATGCTTCTTTAAGTTCTCTGCCCTTCGGCAGGTTTCCACTTCCAATAACGCCATTCCTCTCTTCGCTATGCCATTGTCTTCAGTCCGCTGTATACTTTGGTCATCATCCATCCCAGCATCATCTGTCGCGGTCTTCCTCTCCTTCTCCTTCCCTCCAATCTCCCCTCTATGATTTCTCTCAAGAGGGAATCTCCCCTTTTTAATATGTGTCCAATCCAGTTCCTACCTCCAAGCCTTTAAAAATTTCTGTAGGAGCCTTGAGCACATCTACCAGCGCACTTTCGACCCCTAGGCTAGAGCAAAAACCCTCAATACCCTGAAATCAGCCACAAACAATACCACAAACTCATTGCTGCTGCCAAAAAGAAATACTATTCCTCACTTATCCATTCTTACGCCTCCAACCCAAGACATCTCTGGAAAGCTGTCAACACTCTCCTTCATCGCAAATCTCCCTCCGCAATGCCTAGCTCCCTACCTTCCACCTCTATTGCTGTTCATTTTTCTCTGACAAAATCTCATCCATTCGCTTCACAAGGCAATCTCTTCTAGACATACACTCCCCAGTACATCCTCCAGCACTGTTTTACCTCCTTCTCTCAACCCTACTCCACCTACCTCTCAGTCATCGCTCCCAATTCTCTCTCCTGCCTCCGAAGCAGAAGTGGCACTCCTTCTAAACTCTCTTCCTGACAAGCAATGTGAACTTGATCCTATCCCCACCTCTCTTCTAAAACACTGTGCCTCTGTCCTGGTTCCTGTAATCACCAAAATTATCAATCTCTCACTCTCTACCGGCAATTTTCCAACGGCCTTTAAGCATTCTATTGTCACTCCCCTTCTCAAAAAGCAAACCTTTACAAGGAAAACCTATCTAACTACCGCTCTACCTCCAGTCTTTCCTTTCTATCTAAATTAACAGAACGAATTGCTCGGCTAAATGACTACCTCTCTTCGAATTCACTTCTCAACCCCAACCAATCCGGCTTCACTAAACACCATTCCACAGAAACTTTACTTGCCTCTCTCTCTACAATAAATTGGTCTCTGCCGTCAGCCATCAACAATTCTCCTGCCTCTGCTTCTAAACATCTCCGCCGCATTTGATATAATTGATCACAGCCTCCTTCTTCAACGACTATCTTTTTGGTTTGGCGTCTCTGATACTGCTCTACTCTGGTTCCAGTCCTAATTGTCTTCCCGATCCTTCTCTGTTAAAGCCTCCAGCCACTGCTCACAACCCCTCCTTCTTGCCTGTGGTGTCCCTCAATGCTCCGTCCTGGGTCAACTACTTTTTATCCTTTATTCCACACCTTTAAGCCATCTCATAAAATCCTCCACTGTCGACCACCATCTCTATGCAGATGACACCCAACTCTTCACATCCTTTTCCCCAGGCTATTTTTCCACCGCCATCACACAACTACTCACCGTGGTTAACCTTATTTCACAGTGGATGTCATCCAATCTCCTCTGCCTTAACCCTTCCAAAACTGAATTCACCATCCTAGCCCTTCCTGATTAAATCAAGAAAATCCCTGATCCTTCCATAAACCTTTCAATAACTCATCGTCTCTCACCTTCACCTTTGATTCCTCTGTCCGCAATCTTGGTGTTACTTTTGATCCACACCTCTCCTTCTCTAACCACATCTCCAACCTCTCGCGCTCCTACTTCATGCACATTCGTGACCTCCGACGCATACGGCCCATTTTGTTTGTGCTGTCAGCTCTCGGAGCTCTAGCGATCGTCATGACACACAGTCTCCATTGCTTTTGAGTCGCGCTCCGGCATCTGCGACTATCGGCTTTGGTTAGGTGTGTCTCATGACGATTTTCTTGGCATGTTAACAGGGGTGGTTTGCCATTGCCTTCCTCTGGTTTTGCCTGCCGTGCCCGTTCATTCCCTTCCTTTGGAAGGGTACTAACAGTCCGCACCGCGTGAAGGTGGGCACGGAGGACTTTGGTTCACCAGCCCAGGTCGGATCCGAGTCTACGCTCATGAGAGACATCGGTCAGGTCGCCTCCCTGCTTTACCCTGTAACAGAGTGACTGGTGAACCTATGCGGACCATGCTCGACCTTAAAACTGCCCCCACCATTACTACCTCCATTGTTCATTCAAAGCTTAATTACTGCAAATCTCTTTTCCTCAACCTAGAATCCACTCAAATCAAGCTTCTACAGCTCATCCAAAGCTCACTAGCCAGAGCTGTAACTTGAACGCTCAAACATCATCATATCACTCCCATCCTCAAATCTTAAAAGGCTAAAAATCCCAGAGCGAATCCACTTCAAAGTCCTATCACTAACCTACAACTCCCTACAATATTCCCAGTCCAAGTACCTTCGTGATCTCTTTACCATTCAGACAACCCGCTCCACCCGATCATCGTCCCATCTCAGTCTTTCTCGAACCCTAGTCACTACTCACCTCAAGTTCTCCAACCGAGCCATATCCTACACAGCACCACGCCTCTGGAATGATCTCCCCTGAACTGCGCATTTTCTCAGTGCCTCCGTTATCATTGCAACCCGTCCTTCATCCTCCTCCTGATGTTCCTCTATCTAACACTTACATGTAACCTAAGCAAACGTGTCTTTGAAAATGCTGAAATTGATTTCGTGAGGCATCACTATCTTTAGCTTATGGGGTCTACCTGTCGTTGGCTGAGGTCTTTCCATCTTTAGCTTAAGGGTCTTCCTGTTCTTGGCTGGGGTCTGCCTATCTTTAGCTTTCGGGCCTACCTGCCTTGGTTGGGGTCTGCCCATCTTTAGCTTAGGGTCTACCTGTCCTTCGTTTGAGTACGCCCATCTTTAGCTTAGTGGTCTACATGTGCTTGGTTGGGGTCTGCTTATCTTTAGCTTAAATTTTTATCGAATGATGTAAAGTTTATTTGATCGATGTAACAAAATGACCTTGACTATGACCTTTCAAGGTGAAGATGACCTCGAATGGCGAAAACAACATCAGAAATGAATTATACGTACCGAAATCAGTAACATTAGACTATTACACATGCATATACTCTAAAAAAACAATAAGGTGAATTTTCTATATGGTCGATGTCGGCCATATTGACGTCATTCATGGCAACGTGGCCGACAGCCACTTTAGTGATTTTTCATGTCTATGGACCCAGTGACTAAATGGTCCACATGCCAAGTATAGGATTACAGTGTAAATTAGATTTGTTGGTATTTCTTACGAAACAGATAATCCGCCATTTTTGAAATTAATTTTGGGGTGTCTGATTTTGTCGGATTTTGGATACTGAGCAGGAAACCGTTTAAAAAGCTTATGAAGCAATTTTTGCTTAGGTCTAACTGCAGATTATTGGTATTATTATTGGTATTTCTTATGAAACAGCCAATGCGACATTTTTGATTTAATTTTTGGGTGTTTCCGTGGTCCAATTTTGTCGGATTATGGACAAGTTATTCAGCAATGGATCCTGAGCAGGAAACCTTTTTAAAAGATTCTAAAGCAATTTTGTCGAGGTTGAAGGGACATTTGAGCTAGATTACCTGGACTAGGACCTCTTGGAGGTTTTCCTTAGAGTAACATACCACTGTATTATGTATGCATGCACGTGCGACGATTTTGCAACGCATGTATTTATGTGACTTTGTACTCATATATGCGTATATATGTGTATATACATTGTGGGTGTAAATAAAGCTACCCTTACAACTGTGATTTATATAACTATGAAATATTCACAAAAGCAGGTTTTGAATTGTCTGGGGGCTGGAAGGGTTGAACCCCAACACATTTTAAAACCCTCCAGTTAGTTCCCAAAGTGGGGTTAAGTCAAGAGTTTTCCAATAAGTATTCTTCTTGTTCGACCTTTTTGACACAGCTAATGATCGACTACACGCACATCCACAACCAATGCATTGTAGCCCGTTTAGCTATGTAAGAAATTCTTGTCAGCCTGTCAGGACATCGGCGGTGTAAGAATTTTTCAAGCCCTTCCTTTTAAATTTGACAATTCAGAACCTGCATAAATGTAAGGAAATTCAAATGGATTTTACTCTTGGATTCAGAAGTTAACTTATTTTTTAAATCTTGGAGTCTCCTTCTAAATCATTTGTAACAAAGAACTCGGTCCTGAAACAGCCGAACCGCTGACGAAAACCTGATTTCATCTCTCCTGCACTTTGGCCTTCAAACGATTCAAATCTAAATTCTCTGGATTATAAAATCTGGGAATAAGGGAAAAAGGCTATATAACAGAAACATGAAATGTAGATGCGTTATGACGGAGGGTGGATGAATTAGATGAATGCTTAATCAAGTGACGTTGTAATGAGTCAGCGGCGATCGCGCCATGCTACCTGCGTCGATACCGAAAAATGACATTTTCGAACACAAATAATAGCCTTATGCGTCAAACAAAATAGCCAATTGGTTGTTCTCCAAATTTGAATAATGATTTGTTACTTATTTTGAAGATAAGTTTTATAAATAATCACTATTATCATCTTTTTATATAATTGTATGTGTGTATGACATTGTGTGTGTGTGCGTCTGTGTGTGTGTGTATGTGTGAGTGTGTGTGTGTGTGTGTGTGTGTGTGTGTGTGTGTGTGTGTGTAGGACTGTAGGCGTGTGTGTGTGTGTGTGTGTGTGTGTGTGTGTGTGTGTGTGTGTGTGTGTGTGTGTGTGAGTGTGTGTGTGTGTGTGTGTGTGTGTGTGTGTGTGTGTGTGTGTGTGTGTGTGTGTGTGTGTGTGTGTGTGAGCGAGAGAGATAGAGAGAGAGAGAGAGAGAGAGAGAGAGAGAGAGAGAGAGAGAGAGAGAGAGAGAGAGAGAGAGAGAGAGAGAGACAGAGAGAGAGAGAGAGAGACAGAGAGAGAGAGAGACAGAGAGAGAGAGACAGACAGACAGACAGACAGACAGACAGACAGACAGAGAGACAGAGACAGAGACAGAGACAGAGACAGAGACAGAGACAGAGACAGAGACAGAGAGAGACAGAGACAGAGACAGAGAGACAGAGACAGAGAGAGAGACAGAGAGAGACAGAGAGAGACAGAGAGAGACAGAGAAGACATAATTGGTCCACCTTGTCTGTTCAAGACAGGTTTCACGAGCAGCTGGTCCCTTGATTGCTGAACCTCACAGTCATTATTGGTTGACTCCACTCCAAGAGTCTCGATGTTTTCCGTCTAGGCTCGCTTCCATACATGCCTACATCGACACCTGTAGCTCCGGAAGTTTTTAAGCCTCTAATCTTATCTAATCCTCTTTATCCACCAAACTATATTCCTGTTGACACTTTTCTTTATGAGTCTAATTCCATAAGACTGCTCTATAAATTGTATTGTTTCATTGTGTTTAAAAATTTCTAAAGCGCCTCTCTAGTACATCCTGATTAGAGGCGCTCCAAGTGCGAGAAGCCCCGAGAGCGATTGCCATGGGAATATCGTGGACAGGCGATTGGAGTCACAGAGGTAGGTGGGGGCTTGACCTAAGAGTGTTCTATAATTTTGAAATGAATGGAAGCAGACTAGCCAGTTAAGTTGCTAAATCATGTAAGTCGAGATGTGGTAGAAACGAGGAAGTGGGGCAGTCGAACGAGCAGCTTCATTAAGCACCAATTGAAGTGGAGCGAGGCGGAGTTTCGGAAGGCCATCAAAAAGGCAATTTCAGTAGTCAATACGCGAGGAAGTGAAAGCGTGAACAACGGTAGAGAACACTGGAGCGGAGACCGAGCGTCTGATAGCTCGGAGCCGCCTCAGATGATAATAGCAAGACCTGGACAGATTGGAGAAATAGAATGATCTCAGACAAAACAACAAGCCATAACATGAATTGCTAGAACAGAAATGACACAAAACTTTGTGTCATTTATTTTAAAATGAGGAAAATTAAATAGTAGAGAACTGCATTTTTAATTATTTGTAATTTTATTTACCTCCTTCACTGACATAGTAATCAATGCTGAATCCAGAGAAGACTGTACTAGAGTCTGTGTAGAATTCTAGACGTCCCATACTACACCATGGAATTGACAAAGGTAGAGGCAACGTATGTCCTGAGTACCGCTGTTCAGGAAAGCTCGAATTGGTAAAGCAATAGATCTGTTGCGCAAGTTGAAAATTTTTATCTATTTAGTTTCATTTGTTGATTAAAAGATATCAATTCCTTTAAAATTGCAATTTAACCATTGTTATTGCATTAGCTTAACTGAGTGCAAAGCAGCATAAAACTACTAAGAATAACATCAATAAAAAATATTGCCTTCAGAGCAAATTCTAACCCGAACATGCTATTGGCAGGAAGAACTACCTAGACCAAGTGAAGGTTGTGGTTTTATAATAATAATAATAATAATAATAATAATAATAATAATAATAATAATAATAATAATAATAATAATAATAATAATAATATATATAGTACATTATACTTGTAAATCCATCCGCTTATTCAATACTTATTTAATATTTTAGGTGTTTAATTTCTGATGCAGGCTAGCCTACATATGCAGAGGCACTGGCGGCGATCTTTTTTGACAGGTGGGAGGACACTTTTGAACTGATCTGGTCAAAAAATAGTTTTAAAAAGTCAACGCCATTGCTTTTAGAGGCACATTCACACCACACCCCGGAGACGAGAACGGCGTGCTCCAAGCTTAAAAATAAAAAAATAAAAAATAATAATAATAATTATAATAATAATAATAATAATAATAATAATAATAATAATAATAATAATAATAATAATAATAATAATAATAATAATAATAATAATAACAATAATAATAATAATGTGATCAGTGCCGTAAGCTAGCTTTGAGGCATCATGAATAGGCTATGTAGTGTTAGCGACTTCATTTTCTTAGCCTGGGCGTGTGATGGCGGGTAGCCAGTCTTTGCCCTCTTGCGACCGACAGTTTGTGGTCAGTGTACTCGTTACAGATGAGTAGGCTAAGGACGCAGGTTGAACACAAATCTCCAACCAAATTTCTGCCCTGGTTGGGATTAAAACCCCGACTTCTTGCCTGACAGTTTTGCGCGCTAAGCATTACATTATCGTACACATAATAAATTATATTGGTGACCAACAATTCAAATTGTTGAATAATTGTAAATGAAGCAACGCTTCCAAAAAGCTAGAAAAAAAGATTAAGTTCAAGAAAAAGTTACTAACCAAGAGATAATCTTGGTTTTCTTCTACGTGGAAATCTTCGAAGATAAACGCGATAGAACTTCCCGTTCTGGCGTGAATGATGTAGTTACAGGTAAAACTATTGTCGTAGTCTCCGGGATAGTTCGGAGACGTGATGAATCCAGACTGTTCGTAAAGGCTCTCGTACTCATTTTGGCAGACTGCACAGGTGGTAAATTCCTCAGTTTTAGGCGTTTGAGGTATGACTTACTGTCTAATTTTCATTTCTTTTAGCTCCTCCACTGTACATTCCCGTTCCTAGTGATACGCTGCACACACAACCATCAATTTGGGGCCCACAAAATCCCAATAATTACATCACACACCGCATAAATTAAGTGCAAAGTGGCAATCCTTAAATGGGTTTATATTATTGTGACACAAGTTTTGGTTCTGTGATGCCAACGCAGATGAAAACATTATTACTTTTAAAATAACACGTTGATGAGACATACCTTAAGCCAGCCCCGCATTAGGGAAGGGTTAAGGGTTAGCAAGCTAGGCGACTGCAAAGAGAATCATGGATAGGCTACTGGAAATCTTACGCTATGGGGATGAGAGCTACAGCATATGTAATTTTTTTTAAAAAGATAAATGTTATTTGTTAATCATAAGTAGAAGAAAGTACTGATGTGACACGTTTAATATATCATCCTAGAAGACTGGGTAGAAATTCGCCGGACACATAGATAAGAGAAAAGGCCACTATTAATTAAAATAGATGTGAAATATATATATATATATATATATATATATATATATATACAAAAAGTAAATTAGCTAAAACCCGTTTGAAGCCGTTAGTTTAAAAGAGCAGTTATTTAAGGTACATTTACATTTACGTTGAATTTAGTTTGAATCGAAGCTTCTTTGGAATGCTGCCATATGTCATGAATATTTGTCAGTGGCAATCGACCATATATATATATATATATATATGTCGTGGTCTACGCGGGTGCATGCATCAAGGGAAGAAAACCGACGTGTCAACAAGCTTGTTTACAACGCACGGAAATTTCTGCAGCAAGCTGTCAACATTAATTCGGTGCATGCAACAAGGATATACGTGTTCAGTAGGACTTTCCAGGGAAAAGTACAGTGACGTCACAGAACGTTCTGGAATCCCGGAGAACTCTATATAAGATAGACCTGCTGTACATTAAGGGCCTTTTGACGAAGATTTGTAAACGTTGAAACATTGATCGTATAACGTTCAATCGAGACCAGCCAACCTGTGTGCTGTCTACGATTGTGATATTTGATAGACGAGTTGACTTACTTTACACTTAATCGACTTTATTTTTAATTAAAGATCTTTTAATAGTTCCTTCGTTGGTTCGTCGTTGCGATCGAAGGAGTCGACCGCGACATTATTGGTGTCAGAAGTGGGATCATCGGTGTTGGATCCGGTGAAGAAGACGCGAGCCGACGGAGGAAGGAGTCAACCCGGAGGATCAAGAGACGGTCTGTTCCAGACAGCGAGCGGATCGAGACGCCTTTCTACCGTGGGAGACGGGTGAATCGGCATACGACAGTCGGACGGACGAAGTGCGTCGTTCGGCTGAGACAGCAGAAGACAGCAGTCAACATACGGGTAAGATCCTAGGTGTTGTCGTGGCTGAGAAGGAGAAAAGAGAGTGGAGTTGCAGCCGAGTGGGAGGCAGCCATTATTTCTCTTTCAATATCTGCTGATTATTTCTTTGAAATTTGATCCATTGTTGTGATCGAGGCCAGACTTGCGTGAGCTTGTATAGTTTTTGCGTACTTGGCGAGTGTACTTCTTTGGATACTGCATAGTTGCACTTTGGGTTGTGGAATTTTCCTTTTGTGTGGCGGGTTTGCCGCGTGGTGTCTGTTTTTTTTTTGATTGTTGTTGACTGACTGTTTGTAAAAATGGAAGCGTTGACAACAGAGATGCAAGCGAATATTCGCAAAATGTCGTCTGAGCGCCTTAGGGTGTATCTTATGAAGGCAGGAAGGGACGAAGATGATGTTATGTCATGGGATCGAAATCAATTAATGGAAGAATGGGCCATGGAGATTGGAAAAGAGGAAGAGGAATTTAAGGGTAGTCCAATATCTCCAACAGGAGTGGATTACGAGCTGCAGAAGCGCCGTCTGGAGTTCGAAATCCGTAAATATGAAGAACAAAGGGAGGAACGGAAGGAGAAGGAAGAAAGAGAAAGGGAGAAGGAAGAAAGAGAAAGGGAGGAACGGAAGGAGAAGGAAGAAAGAGAAAGGGAGGAACGGAAGGAGAAGGAAGAAAGAGAAAGGGAGGAACGGAAGGAGAAGGAAGAAAGGGAGGAAAAGAGGAGAGAGGAAGAAAAGAAAGAACAAAGGGAGAAGGAAGAAAGAGAAAGGGAGGAACGGAAGGAGAAGGAAGAAAGGGAGGAAAAGAGGAGAGAGGAAGAAAAGAAGGAACGGAAAGAGAAAGAAGAAAGAGAAAAGAAGGAACGGAAAGAGAAAGAAGAAAGGGAGAGGAAGGAAAAGCAGGAAGAACGAAATGTTAGAGATTCTTTAGCAAGTCGTACTAAGCGTTATAGTGATGCCCTCAAGAATATTCTTTGGAAATTTCCTTCCGACCCTATAGAAATTCCAGGTTTCTTTGATCACTTGGATGGTTTGTTTAATGTGTATGAGGTGGATGAAGATGTTAGAGCAAAATTATTGCTAGCCATTTTAAGTGAAAGAGCTAAGGCATTAACCATGCGCCTTACTGAGGCACAGCTCCATGACTACAAATTCCTGAAGGAGTTTTTGCTAAGGGAGTTTAAGATAAGCCCTTCAAATCTTAGAGCCCGATTTTGGTCGTTGCACAAAGCATCGGACGAATCATTTACGATCTATTCATCCAAATTGCGTGTGGCTCTTATGTATTATTTGAAAAGTAGAAAGATAACTGATGAGTTTGATAAACTTGTAAGTTTATTGGTTGCGGATCGGCTTAAGGAGTCCTTGTCGAAGGCTTGTTTAGATTATATCTTGGCCCAAGAAAAAGAGGAGTGGTTGAGCTGTGAAGACATAGCTAATGCGGCTGACATTTATGTAGCGTCGCATGATGGTGGGAATGACTTAGTATGCCGTAGTCATCCGACACCGAAGTATAACAATTGGACGAAAGGTCAACCACATGTTCAAGTCAATAACCAGACAGCTCAACCCAAGTCTCCCAAACCGGAAATAAGGGGTGAAGCCAAGATAGGTGCGAGGGTGTCTCAGGAGGAGGCCAAGGTAAAGGGTCTCTGTTTCCTATGTCATCAGAAGGGTCATATGGCAAGGGAGTGCCAGACCAAACCAAGTTCTAAAAAGGTGAGTACTTGTATATCTGGGAACCCAACTGAAGAAGTGACCGACTTATTTGTTGAGAAGGTCAACGTGTTGCATGAGATACCTGTACAGGTAAAGCAAGGGAATTTATTGGATAATTCTAAACCAATAGGGTTGGAAACTGCTGTAAGGGTATACGAGAATAGTATTGATGGATTACACGAGAGGTCGTATATCAATGTACAGATTGAAGATCTCCCTTCTCAGCCAGCATTATCTGATTCAGGAGCAGAAATTTGTTGTATTGATAAGAAATTAATTGAGTCACTAAACTTACCCGTGATTAAACGGATTAATATAATTGGTTTTCAGGGAGAAGGATGTAAGGCAGATGTAGTATACCTACAAATGAAATTAGCTAATTCAATGGAAGGAACGACAAACATTGCGCCATCTTTGTGCGTCATGTTCGCTGCAGTCCCTGAACTAAATGAACGGGTTATTTTGACACCCCATGTTGTGGACCTATTAAGGGATAGTTCGCAATATGTAGTGATGGTAGCTGGCGTAGATCGATGTGTACAAATAAATAAAGGGGCAGAAGAAGATAACTTAGAAGTTAATATCGAGAAAAGTAACAGCAACGAATCCTTGCCGTCAGAAATGAATGAATATTCTCAGGAGCAACTAGTTGATGATTCAGATAATTTTCTTGATGTTGAGTCAACAGAGTTCAAGTCTGATGAGGGAGTAGCGAATAATGAAACTTTATTGCGTGAGCAACAGAATTGTCACAATCTTATATCTTGCTGGCAACAAGCGAGACAGAATAAAAATAATTTCTTTATAGATAATAACCTCCTGTACCACAAAGGGGAAATTATGGGACATAAGGTTAATCAATTATGTTTACCGGAAGATAGAATCGAGGTTGTCTTGCGAGTAGCACACGATGCCCCATGTGCTGGGCACATGGCTTTTAAGGCAACGAGAGCCAGGATCAAATTAAACTTTTGGTTTCCAAGAATGGACGAGAGGATTCGCGAATATTGTGCGTCTTGTCAAATTTGTCAACTAAGAACTCCAGTTAAAGTGGCAGATCGAGTCCCGATCACTCCTATTCCGAGGGCGGATGAACTCTGTTTTAACCATCTAAATATGGATTGTATTGGCCCTATGGTAGTGACTGGAGAATCCAACAAATCGAAACCCCAGTACAATTATGCTTTGGTTCTGGTGGACAAATTTTCTCGTTGTCCGATGGCGTATCCTCTTAGATCGCTGAATGCAAAGGGAGTTTGTGAAGCTCTGTTGCAAGTTTTTACAACTTTTTCTATTCCAAGGATCATCAGTTCTGATTGTGGTACCAACTTTACCAGTCGTTTGACGAAAGAATTCTTGCGGCGAATGGGTTGTAGTCCCAGATTTAATACCCCTGGACATCCTGAGGCAGCTGGATTGGTTGAAAGATGCAACCAAAGCTTGAAAACCATGATCTTTAAGCTTGCTCAATCTGATCCTCGTGGATGGCACCAATTGTTACCGTTTGTTCTGTGGAGCCTTAGAGAAAAACCTTCAGGCACGACTCATATTTCGCCATTCACTATGGTTTATGGAACTCTTCCTCGGGGTCCACTTAGTGTGTTGAAGGAATCGTGGGCTGGCGAACGAAAAGTACCTCTTAACTTAGGTAAATCACCCGAAGAGTATCTCCAATCACTGAAGGAAAACCTCGAATTCGCGAAAGTTTATGCAGATTACTATAGTGATATAGAAACAAAGCGGTATGCAGATTATTATAACTTGCGTAGTACTGACAGAAAATACGAAGTTGGAGATAAAGTAGCAGTATTAGCACCAGATTTTGGTAGTTCTAAATTTTATAGTCGATGGCAAGGACCTGCTACCGTAGTCAAGGTTAAATCCCCATATTCTTATATAGTAGAAATAGAGGGAAAACAAAGACATTTACACGCAAATAAGATCAAGCGATACCATGAACGACTCGAACAAGCGATGATCAATAGCTGTTCAGTAATTGTTGATCAAGATGAAGAATTTGGTATAGTAGAGGTTGTAGATCAGGAAGAACGTGAACAAATAAGCCCGAGTAAGCGAATTGATCCTCTGATTATAGCGCATCTTTCGCAAGAGGAACAGAAGCAACTTTTTGAAGTTTTGGATCGGCACACGGCAGTATTTGTGGATAAACCTGGGTATTGTCCAGTATTAGAACATGAAATTAAGATAACTCATGATTTCACTCCTAAGCGTTTAAGGGCATATAAAGTACCTGAGCTACTTAAACCTGAAGTACAACGCCAGATAGAAGAAATGTTGGCATTAGACATCATTCGACCATCGAAAAGTGAAATGGCCAGTCCGGTAGTTTGCGTTTTAAAGGGACCCAAAGGTCAAAATGGCGTTCGATTGGCAATTGATTATCGCCATGTTAACAAATATTCTCTAGGTGATTGTTACCCGACCCCAGACATTGCTGACGTCTTACAAAAGGTGGGACGGGCAAAGTTTATTAGTGTTTTCGACGCGAAATCGGGGTATTGGCAAATTCCAGTTCGGAAAGAACATCGATGGCTTACGGCATTCGTATGTGATGCAGGACTTTTTGAGTTCACAAGGATGCCGTTTGGACTCAAGTCCGCTAGCAATACCTTTATTCGTGCTATGACCCAAGTTTTACATCCAGTGCGAAGTTTTACCGAACCATTCGTCGATGATATGGCAGTGGTTTCAATGAATTGGAATGACCATTTAGAACATCTAGAGAAATTCTTGCAAACTATTGAGGAAGCAGGACTCACTTTGAATTTAAGAAAATGTAATTTTGCACAAAACAAAATAAAGTTTGTTGGCCATATAGTAGGGTCAGGTTGTATTGAACCTGATCCAGGTAAGATCGCTACGATCAATGATATCCATCCTCCAACAACAAAGAAAGAAGTTAGAAAGGTTATGGGTTTTTTCAGTTACTTTCGAAGTTTTATACCTGCTTTAGCTGAAAAAGCACGGATAATAACTGATTTGACACGAGATAACATACCTACGAAGGTGCCTTGGGAGCAAAAGCATCAAGAAGCACTAGATAAGTTAAAGGATGATCTCAGTAAAGCTACACAGTTGCATACCATTGATTTCACTAAGGAATTTGGTTTAAGTGTTGACGCAAGTGCCACCGCGGTCGGGTGTTGCTTGTTTCAGTGGACTGAAGAAGGTCAAGAAAAACCAATTGCTTTTGCTAGCCTTAAACTTACAGATACACAGATGCATTGGTCTACAATTGAGAGAGAGGCTTTCGCAGTAATTTGGGCACTTAAACGATTCAAGTCATGGATATTCTTATCAAAGATAATCATTTATTCAGATCATAATCCTTTGTCTTATCTCACAGATGCAAGCCCTAAGAGTGCGAAACTGACTCGTTGGGCGTTAGCATTGCAAGAGTTTAACGTGGACTTTCGATATCGTCCTGGACGTCAGAACACGGTGGCTGATTTCCTCTCTCGGTTGTGACTCGGATGGTGAAGGGGGGAAATGGCCCGACACACAGGGATCAAGCCCGCAAATTGTATAGATAAATTGACTAACTGATGTGTTTTGTCTTGTTTGTATATGCTGTGTCGAGATGGAGTCTGGAGGCCCGGCTTGATCGTGATGACCCGTTCGGGATGGTGCTGAAGACGTGTCATCATCTGAGGGCGGAGGGAATGTCGTGGTCTACGCGGGTGCATGCATCAAGGGAAGAAAACCGACGTGTCAACAAGCTTGTTTACAACGCACGGAAATTTCTGCAGCAAGCTGTCAACATTAATTCGGTGCATGCAACAAGGATATACGTGTTCAGTAGGACTTTCCAGGGAAAAGTACAGTGACGTCACAGAACGTTCTGGAATCCCGGAGAACTCTATATAAGATAGACCTGCTGTACATTAAGGGCCTTTTGACGAAGATTTGTAAACGTTGAAACATTGATCGTATAACGTTCAATCGAGACCAGCCAACCTGTGTGCTGTCTACGATTGTGATATTTGATAGACGAGTTGACTTACTTTACACTTAATCGACTTTATTTTTAATTAAAGATCTTTTAATAGTTCCTTCGTTGGTTCGTCGTTGCGATCGAAAGAGTCGACCGCGACAATATATATATATATATATATATATATATATATATATATATATATGGTCGATTGCCACTGACAAATATATATATATATATATATATGTATATATATATATATGTGTATATATATATATGTATATATATATATATATATATATATATATATTAGGGTGTTTTTATGATGCACATGATTTTTTTAACTCAAAGATCTTTTAACGGCCAGTTCGAATTATCATGCCAATTAGCGTATAAACGCCATATCCGAAATTATATCGCGATAGCTGAACATTTAGGACTGGCGCAAGGCGATCGAAATTAGGAACCCGGTGACCTGTCTCGGTTTGGCCAAAATTTTAGACGTTACGATGTCTGTTCTTCGTGTTTTCGATCTTTAACATAATTATAGTAATTAATAAGCTATTGTGGTTTTCTAGAGGAGACACCTGGTGCTACATCAATAGCATGGTATTTAACGCGAGTGGCTGTCTCCCTTGGTTACGATGTCTGTTCTTCGTGTTTTCGATCTTTAACATAATTATAGTAATTAATAAGCTATTGTGGTTTTCTAGAGGAGACACCTGGTGCTACATCAATAGCATGGTATTTAACGCGAGTGGCTGTCTCCCTTGGTAAGAGTATGTATTTGATCCCCGAATGAGTTTGTGCCAATCAGATAATGTCGTGGTTTCCGATCGGAGCAATCTTACTACAACAATAATTCCCTCGCCCATGACAATATCGTGCAAGCATGGCGGTAGCGACGGAGGTTTCTCTGTTGGCAACATCATCTGAGGAAGAGGCGTCATCAAATAGCTCAGAAAGAGAACTAGAACCTTCAACGTCAGCTGGACCACCAAAGCGGCAAAAGGGAACAATCTCTGTAGTTACCCGTGATGTTGCAGCAGCTCTAGATCGTACCAAAACCAGCAGCAGGAATGCCTCACATTTTCTCTGCTCTCGCTGCATCCAATCTATATGCAGCACCAGCTGGTGAGCTGATCTTCAGTCCTTCTGCTATCCATCGAGCAAGGAAGGATAACCGTGCAGCCCTAGCAGCTGAGATTCGTGAATCTTTCGATCCGAAGGTTCCCCTTACTATCCACTGGGACGGCAAGATCATGCCAGATTTTACAGAAACTGGACGAGTGTGTGTTGATCGTCTTCCAATAATGGTATCTGGTAAGGATGTGACCAAACTATTGGCCATCCCCAAACTCCAATCCGGGACTGCTGCCTTCATGGCAGATGCGTGTTTGGCCGAGATCAGAAGTTGGGGATTGGAAGACAGAATCGTGGCCATGCGTTTCGACACCACGGCGAGTAACACGGGTTGCAAGGGCGGCGTATGCATCAAGCTGGAAACGGAATTAGGAAAATACCTCTTGAACCTTACCTGTCGACATCATGTTTCTGAAATTGTTCTGGAAAAGGTATTTTCACTGCATGATTCTGTAAGGTCTCCAAAATTGGAACTCTTCAGTCATTTCCGTGACTTCTGGCCGCAAATCGATCAGACCAAGTATCGCACAGCAATAGAGGATAAAGACGCAGCACAAAGAGTCAAAGAAATTTGAGAGAATGTCATCACCTTCGCACTGCAGCAACTGAATGCTGAATACCACAGAGACGGCTACGAAGAGCTACTAGAACTAACAGTCATTTTCCTAGGAGGAATTCCACCGAAAGGAATAAAGTTCAGGTACCCAGGGGCATTTCACCGCGCGCGTTGGATGGCACGTGCGGTTTGTGCAATTAAGATGTGGCTTTTCAGATAGCAGTTTCCCATTCAACAACACCAGAGGGCATCTCGACAATCTTACTCTCAAAAGATGTGGAATCATCTACTTCGAGTTTCACTTTTTGTGACCATGCACAACCTACGTGGAGTACTGGTTCACCTGTGCATCACCCATTGAAGCCCCAAGGAACGATCTTCAATTCTTGAAGGCAATCCATACTTACCCAGACAAGGAAGTCTCACAGGTAGCCCTAACAGCATTTTCCCGACACATTTGGTATTTGTCGGAGACCTTGGTTGGCCTCAGCCTTTTTTTACGATTCAGTCACCTTCGACGAAAAACAGCGCATGGTCTATAACATGCGCAACAATCAGGGATCCGATGAACCTCCAAAGAGGCTTCCTCCCATTCATGATCCATCTACAAAAGCGCTATCCGATTTCTTTACCACTTCTACCATCAAACTTTTCCAGCTCCTCAAATTCGATTACGCTTTTCTTGATCGAGATCCACAACAATATGGGAGTCAGAGCATTCGTTCAATGAGGCGAAAGACATTATATCCGCCCTAAGAGTGACGAACGATTTAGCGGAGAGAGGAGTGGCTCTAATGCAGTCCTTCAATGAAGCCCTGGTTCGAAACGAGGAAGAGAAACAATTTGTTCTTCAAATGGTTGAATACCATCGAAATAGATTCCCAAAAGCACTAAAGGGACTAGGTAATGACAAATAACTAAAGGTTCTTGGTTTGCTTTTGCCTTATTTTGTATGTTTAAGTGTTGAAATTGTTTGGATCTTCGAGAATTACAATGTATGATATTGTTTTCTAAGTGGTAATTTTCCCGGGCTTTGCGCCAGTTTTAAATCTCTTTTGATTTTCATCTAATTTGGCAAATGTTAATGTTTCTCAAGGTGGAACACAAAAACAAACTGGCCAATATTAATTTTGAAACTTCAGATTATAGACACACCCTAATATATATATATATACAAACGGGTTTTAGCTAATTTACTTAGGTGGCGAACAAGCTCTAACGAAACAGCTTTAGGAGTTTAAACGGGACAATTTACATAGGCCGCGTGCCATGAAACGGAATTAAACTAATTTACTTAGGTTTCGGACAGGCTGAAAACGAAAGCGCTTAACGGGTTTGAACGGGTCACTTTACTTAGGGGCAGAAACCTTGCCTTAGATTCGAAACGAGAGAGGAAACGAAACGAGCTTAACGGCTTTGAAGGGGGAAATTTAGAGCAGTGGTTCTCAACCTTTTGAGACTAACGGACCACTTATAAATTTTGTGTCTCGGTCGCGCACCACCACTAAAAATTATGCCAAAAATAAATTAATACAAAACAATTTTTGGTCATAAAAATTCGCGAGTAGGGCTTATTAGTTTCATGTTGCCACATAGCCGATTCTAGCGATTGAAACAAAACAAAAAGTTTTACAATTGACAAAATTTTTCTGTTTGCATGGTTTTAATTGTAACAAATATAAACTGTAGGTCTTGTTCGCGGACCACCAGGCAGATGGCCGCGGACCACCAGTGGTCCGCGGACCACATGCTGAGAACCGCTGATTTAGAGAAACCTGTCTTAGATTCGGGTGACATATTCATTATGTTCCGCCACTACAGGCCACCTAGCGATTGACTAACATATTCAGCCGCAACTTCACAACAGAGCTTGCGGGTTTTAACGTGCCAGTTTACCAATTCACACTGGAAAATACATTTTCAAATTATTTCATACAGTCCTAGGACGGACAGTAATCTAGTACATAATATTCAGTGTGTGAGGTTTCAGAATTGGAGGAGAAAGAGAGACTATAGATCAGTTCATCTGGAGACCCCATCACGGTATTCATGTGTAGGTCTACAGAGGATTGTGTCGAAATTTAAATAAATAAAATAAATAAATATAGAAAGTGCTGCAAATTCAAGCGCACAGGTATTGAATTCATTTAAACAGTCTTATACATCGTCTTCCGAGTCACCAGTTGGAAGATGTGATGGTAAGCCTAAGTGCACCGATACAAAGCAAGTGCACAGTAGCCTACTTTAACTATCGACACTGCATTTCATAATTATATTTATCATTTTGCGATCCAGATAAATTGAAAAACAGCATTGTAGATTGCCACTCACATTGTTGTAAATGTTAGTTTCACTCACGCAAAAATTCCGTTTTGGTCACAGTTTTTACATGTACTCGCAGTTGTAATCGTATACTCGAGATTTTTTCAGCCCACAAAAGCTAAGACGCGGGAACCAGCTTATTTACAGGCGCCCAGTCAAAACAAAATCGATGGCCAGAGGTCAAGATCCAAAGGGTCAGGCAGGGAAACAGCCAAACGGCTACGGTTGGTGGTGTATAGATTTGAAACGGCGATGGAGGTAAGGGAAAGAGCAGGCATCAGGATTGGATTTCTGAAAGAGCAGTTTTTAAGATGGCAAGGGGTGAATGAGGTTTTGTGAGTCATAGAAACTACTATATTTGTCGTAATTCTGACGCGAGTTTGTTCCAGAGAGGCAGAACAGCTATGGCTATGGCGCGATTTACAAACTGTAGCGATGAGGTGACAAAAGGTTTGAGAAGTGTTAGGTCGGAAGAGGAACTGATTCAGCGGCGTGGTTGCCATGACCTGTGAGTAACCGACAAAATAGGACGGATTGGAGTGTGTTTTAGGGATGGGCGCAATGTACTTTTCATAAATGCAGAAGACGCCACAGCATGTGGAAGTGAAAGGAAAATGCAAAAGAGATGGTGTATTATGCTTACTAACGCTCTAAAAACATTGACTGGCAATTGAATGTAATGAGTGCTAAAGCAGGTATTGACTAATTGTGCTATTTGAGGCTTTTTTCATCAATATCTAGCAGTTGCAAGAAATTACAAAGAATATTGCTATAGATCATACCGGTTATAATGTTTCCTTTTTCGACCTTAGTATGTACCAGGCGTTGGCTCACACAACTTTTAAACACTTGGCGGGACATAATAAAGACGTAGACTACTGAAAATCTGCAAAGTGCAATATTTAGTCTAGATAATAATAAGGTATTAGAAATAGTTCTGTCCAGTGCTTTTTTTTCTAGAAAAAATGTTCCGGAACTGAAAAATAGGTCCCGGAACTGAACAATTTTGAAAGGACTAAAATTCCGAGAAAACGGGATTGGGGGTTGGAAAAGGTCTCAATAAACACTGAAAACACGCGTGGGGCGTGGTGGCTCAGTGGTAACTTCGGCGCCTTGTGACCGGAGGGTTGCAGGTTCGAATCCCACTCTAGCCGCTGCGTACGGACCTTGGGCAAGTCCTTCACTCGCAATTGCTCGTGGCGCTTCGGCGTGAAAATTCCGGCACAGTATCAAATGCTGTAGTCGGGAGCGCCTCTGAGTAGTAGTAGACTGCGAGAGGCGCTATAGAAATATCCGGAATAAAAAAACAGTTCAAAACACTGAAATTAAATTAAAATAACTAAGCTATTGTTTTTGTTATTAAAGTAAATAAATTAGTTTCAGTAGCTGAGTAAAGGTGCCGGAACGCGGTTCCGGCGCGTTTCGGTTGAAAAAAATACACTGGTTCTGTCAATAAAACTGATAGTCTGCTGCAATTTTTGCTCATTGTTTTAACAATTAACTGGAAAAAACGAATCAAGTCTATGAAGTCAATATTGGTTAATATTACGTTAGAAAACCTATAAAATTCTGAACAATGTACTGGCACAGCCTTAGTAGACCTAATAGGCCTACTAATATCACATTTATTTTGGCGATAATGCTCAGTAAAGCAATTTAAACTAACTTAGACCAGTCTACTTTCTTATGTAGACCGGTTCTCTGCCTTGGTTCGGCGATGCTTTGAAGGCGTGGCCCCTCCATACCTGCGGGAGCTCTGCTGTCCCACTTCATGTTCGCAACGTCGTTGCTCTCTCCCCTCAGCTGCGCAGGCTGAACTTATTGTTCCCCGTGCGCGGACAGCCATACAACAGCGCCGTGCCTTCTCTGTGGCTGGCCCCATGACCTGGAATGGGCTCCCTACCAAACTCCGCCAAATACCGATTGGTCATTTCACCTTGTTTCTTACTGTTCTCAAAACTGCGTTGTTCGACCGTGGTTGGGCTGGGAGCGCTCCTGAGTAGGCATTCTTGAAGTCTTGAAGGGGCGCTATAAAAAACTGCTTTAATAATAATAATTAGGGTAAAGTGGGGTAATTTCGGCATGGAGGTAATTTCGGCACCCCCGAGTAGCCGAGAAAATATCGCGCAGCAGTAAAGCTGTATGGTTTGACGTCATAGGTCTGGACGCTATAATATAGAAAAAGTTATAAAACCTTGTAAGAATCGTATTTTTAACACGATTGGTGAGTCATTTTTGTTTTGATGCATTTTGTTAACTGTATATCAATTCAGAGACATCGTTGCTAAAAATTTGGTATCGCTCCAATAAATAAATGCAATGGTTTTTCTCCACATTTAAATATTGCTCCTCATAACCCTGAGCGAATACAAAGTGTATGGCAGCCGATTATTTTTTCTATGTGCAGTCAGAATAATGCCTATCTATGAGGTAATTTCGGCACTCAACTCTTTTCTAATTTCGGCAGTGCCGAAATTTGCTCTAGGGTAGTGCCGAAATTACCATCCTGTCTTGCTTCAGTTGGCCACGTTTAAATAGACTTTTTAATTCTGTCAGCATCCGTTGCATAGTTAAAACGCATGAGTATTTGCACAGGTAAAATGGATGATTGGGTGAGATAACTGAGCCAAGCCTAAATGTATATGCTCAGTGGTCGAACAATGACATCGGTTAGCAGTAGGCCTAAAGGTTGTGCTTGTTGAAGAGCGTCCAAAGAAAATGGTCGCTAAGCAGCTTGGAATTCCACGCCAAACACTTCAGGACTATCTGACAAGAGCTTGCGTGGACGCTGCTGTCGACCAACTATCATAATGGCATGCAGAAGTCTTGAAAGGGTTACCCTACAAAAGACAGTTGGAGACGGAAGAGGCTGCAAAGAAGAAAACCCAACGAACGTGCACTAGAGAAGACGAACAAGAGGAAGAAGCGTGAATTCTGCAGTAGCGGCAGCTGCTGTCAAAGACAATGACAAGGCGAAACTCTAGCCCTCATCGAGTCACAGAACGGTTTGCAGCTAGTAGTTTCGTCGACACAACTCCATGCTTGTTTTGCAAGATTCCGTATTAGCCTATGACGTTGGTGTAGACGAGGCGAGAAATGGGTGTACGAAAACTCTAGATGTCGCAACTCACAAACGTCATGTTTATTGCACTGTTGGGCCTAAATGCTTCATAAATGTTTCCATTATGCTTGGTCATTTTTGTCGTCGTTAAATTGTTGACTTACTTTAGCTAGGATAAGGATTTGCGCAAAAGAAAAAACCGTAGAACTCTTGCATGATGGCAGTGGCCTCCACTCGCCCTTCCATTTGCACTAGGCTACTATGACTCGCGATTGTTTGAACAGTTTGTGAATTTTTAATAAATATAAGCTAAACATAGCATTGCGTGTTACAGTCTCTAACTGTAGAATGTAAACAAATGCAGGTAGGCTATGTATGTCCCCAGAGATATACATTCATAGTTTATGCCTATCTGCTCAATTTAGCTAGTCATAAATGTATGGCAATTTTCATATCGGTTAATTTCGTCACCCCTGCCGAAATTACCCTACCCTGTGGCCGAAATTACCCTACCCTGTGGGTAATTTCGGCTTTTGAATGTCTTCACTTCGCTTGTCATAACAGGAATTTGTGAAAGACGATTCACAGTTTGAAGGCGCCATTTCATAGCAGAGGGTTGCAGCAAACTGTGGAAACTTCAATGTGTCCTACAGATGTGATAGCATTTTAAATATTGAAGAAATTGCTTAAGGTGCCGAAATTACCCTATTTTACCCTATGTATAACGTTTATATATTCCCAATATTAAACCTGTTTAGGGCCAAGATATTCTTGGAACGGGGCTGCATCCACAGCTTGTGCCACACTGGATCTCTATTCCCACTACTGCGGGTTCGTAAACGTGATCGTGAACTCCAAATTTCAAAGACGCTACTCTAAAGCTAAGTGCAAAGAACCAGTGTATTCACGAGCGCCGCGTCGTATCAGAGATCGATGTCCAGTGGATGTCGGAGTGCGTTTTACAGAGGCAAGAGAGCTGTTACGGCGGGTTTCATTGAGGACGATAACACTTTGAAGGCAGAGAATCGGATGGAATTCTTGAAGAGGTGAAACAAACTTCAATGTGGAGTGGAAACCTGTGGGATAATGAGTAGAGGAGCCTGAGGTAGGCCTACATGGTGGTAAGTGAGTGCTAGCATTGGTGAAGCAACTGAGATTATGCGGAATTCAGGGGATGTTCGTTCTAGAGTCGAGGTGCAGTTTTGGATATGAATCGGTTGCAGAACTTGAGACGAGTAGTAACTGAGGTACGAGAGAGTGAGATATGGGATGATTGGGTAGACCCGGGTGGCTGGATGGTAAAGAGTTCACGAAGGTACTTAGGCTTAGAGTAATGATTTGAGTTGTAGGTTAGAGACAGAACTTTGAGGTGGATGAGCTCAGAGATTTTCAGCCAGAGGAGCGATTTAAGAGCTGGTGACAGCTCTAACAAAAAATTTTGGATGAGTTGTAGACACATCCGGGGTGAGTTTTAGATGAATTTTGGATGAGTCGAATAGGGCCTACGAAATTTGGATGAGTTCATGAGCTATCTCCGTGTAACGAACCTAGGAAATTACACTTTTGTCAGCGGGCAAAAGAATTTGGTAATGGTGCAACCTGGGAAATAAATAGGTTCCTATCATAATATAGACTTTTGCATTTCGGCCACAACACGCATATAGGCATCAGAAAAACAAATGCTTACCTACCCAGGTTCAACATGAGATACGGTGCGGTTCGTTTCTCAAAAAGAGAAACCTAAAACATTGAGTTTCGCTAGCTCTTGGAAAGCATCTGACTCGATTAAGGATTGCTAAGGCGATGAAAATTCAATTTCCATTTTTTTCTTTTTTTTAAATTTAGACTTTTAACTGACTAAATTATTGTCCCTGTTTAATGTCAGCGTGAGACCATGAGCCGAGTTGTGTGTTAATATTTAACCAAAATCAAGGAGGAGGGATAGAATACTGGGGAGGGGGATAGAGTAATGGTAACACTCAAGATCAGGAGAGTATTATATCGCGGTTCGATACCCGTAACCCCCTCTAGAGCGGCGCCTTGTTTGGCTGCCAAACCGTGTGTTGAATTAAGTTCTTGATTGTACTGTCAAGTTTCAATGTAATCTTACTGCGTTTGTCAGTTTGAATTAATTAAGATTATTATTATTATTATTATTATTATTATTATTATTATTATTATTATTATTATTATTATTATTATTATTATTATTATTATTATTATTATTATTATTATCATTATTATCATTATTATATTTTTTTGGCCCTCTGTACTTCGTATTATTATTATTATTATTATTATTATTATTATTATTATTATTATTATTATTTATTTATTTTATTATTGTTATTGTTGTTGTTGTAGTAACGCACACGTTTTAGCATCAGGAAACATCAAAGATATCAGAAAGAATTATACTTTATTACTGAGACTTTAGTGGCAATTTTAAGTCACATAAGAATAAATTTCAATGTAGATATTACTCAATAACCTGGTTCAGGAGTAGTGACTGGTGGTGTATACGTTGTTTGCGTGAAACCCGGTGTACCAGCCATAGTTGTAGTCTCTGTAAGTATCGTAATTTGTATTTATTATAAATTAAGTTAACGTAAATAATACTTACGTCCAGGGGCGTCTATCCCGCCCCCCCAAGTCATTGGAGCAACTTCCCATTCCCCTCTTTTCCCCCTCCGTCTTCCTTTCCCCCTAAAATGGTGGCACACACACTGACAGATCTCCCCCTATTTCTTGGATGGAGCATTTGCTCCACGGTTTCTATGGTGTAGACGCCCCCTGTTTACGTCACTATGCAGAGATGAACTAATGTACCCAATGTTCCACTTCACGGTTTGGTTCGAGAATTGCATTAGCAAGTAACTGTCTCTGATGATGACAGTTATTATGATTATCATTACAATTATCATGGTAACGACGATGATGATGATGATGATGATGATGATGATGATGATGATGATGATGATGATGATGATGATGATGATGATGATGATGATGATGATGATGATGATGATGATGATGATGATGATGATGATGATGATGATGATGATGATGATGATGATGATGATGATGATGATGATGATGATGATGATGATGATGATGATGATGATGATGATGATGATGATGATGATGATGATGATGATGATGATGATGATGACGATGAGAATGGTGAACACCTGAATGACGGGGCTGTCACGCGGCGAATACAGTTCACCATTCAGTTAGCCTGACCCACAGCCTAGTAGGTGTCTTCGGAAGAATAAGTCTGTAGAAGACACTGAGAGAAATAAATAAATCTATTAGGGCGACATGCCACGTGGACCCTCAGCCAGTCAATTACTCCATACTTTACTGGCGAATGGCTTGAAAAATCTTTACCCGAAGAGTTCTCCATTATGTAGTAACGAGACGTTGACGCTGATAATAATAATTTGTTCGAGGTCTTAATTCAGTGGCCGTAGGCAAAATAATGCTCAGAATGTTTTAGAGGGTCACCAGAGTCTGGGAAATACACACCCGAGGAGTCCAACCAACGTTGATAAATGGCATCATGTTCAGAGTCTTTGGGAAAAGATGCGTCGACAGTTTGGGCAAATGGCAAGCGCCACCTTTAGTCACTGGTGGCGCTTCGATCATAGATAGGTACGTACACTATGCATATAGGCATATATTTATACATTTATATATGTATGATAATCGTTTGTATATATGTATCCATGTATGTGTTTTCGACTGAACGTGTGTAGGCATGCACACATGTATTTTATGCCATCGGATCTGCGGTGGGCGACATCCTTCGCAGCCAGCAATCGGCCGTAGAGTGCCTCCACAGCAGTGTGTCTGCAGAACTGTTCCAAGGATTTCTTGGTCTTTATGAATTCAGTGTACGTAGGTATTTTCACGATGCAGAATCGTGCTTTTTTAGTGGTGGGCCCGACGTCATGGGACGTGCTTTCCCCGGAGCTAAGTTACACCTGCTCCACAGAACTCCATCTGATACGTTCCGCAATAGACTGAAAACTGTCTGGAGTAGGAGACACCTCTCAGTAGGCCATTGACGTGCTATATAAATACATAGTTGAATGAATGATTTAGCAGGCGGAGGATTAGATGAGTCTGGGTAAGAGTTCATGAAAAGAGAAGACTTCAGTTTTAAGTGGAAAGTCCGGGGGTGATAGATAGAGGAACATGGATAGGAGGATAGACGACGGATTGGAACGACGATGGAGGAACCGAGAATCTGCGGAACTCAGAAGGGAGATCGTTCCAGAGGCGCGACGCTGTGCTGGATATGGGACGTTTGGAGAACTTGGAAAGTAGTGACCAGGGGTCGATAAAGACTGAGCTAGGAGGATGATCGGGTGGAGCAGGTTGCCTGGATGGTGAAGATATCACGGAGATACTTGGACTGGGAATATTGCAGGGAGTTGCAGGTTAGTGATAGGACTTGCTCTGGTATTTCTAACCAATGAAGTGATTTGAGGATAGATGTGATATGCTGTTGTTTGGGCGCTCTAGTGAGAACTCTGGAGAGTGAGTTTTGGATAAGCTGCAGTGGCTTAATTTGGGTGTATTCAAGGTTGAGGCAGTGGCAGTAGCAGTAATCAAGCTTTGAATGAACAATGGATTTAGCAATGGTGTTGGCAGTTTCAAGGTCGAGCACAGGCCGGTTGTGGCGGAAGTCACGAATGTGCACGAAGCTTTAGCGCGAAAGGCTCGAGTTGTGGTTAGAGAAGTAGACGTGTGGATCAAAAGCAATACCAAGATTGCGGACAGGGGAGTCGGAGGTGAAGGTAAGAGACGAAGAGTTTGTCGATAGGTGTACGGAATGGCCAGGGATTTTATTGATTTTATCAGGAAGGCCTAGGGTGATGAATTCTGTTTTGGAAGGGTTGAGGCAGAGGAGATTGGATAACATACATTGATAAATTTGGTTAGCCACATTGAGTAAATATGTGGTGGAGGTGCATATAGATCTCGGGATGGGTATGAAGAGTTGGGTGTAATTTGCGTAGGGATGGTAATCAACAGAGGAGGTTTATATGAGATGGCTAAAAGTTGTGGTATACAAAATAATGATGAGTGGACTCAGGACGGATCCTTGAGGGACATCACAGCAAAGAGAAAGGGGTTGCCAGATTGGTGAGGGATGAGGAGTGAATTAGAAGAGAGGTAGTCGTTTAGCCGGACAAGTAAATTCGTTCAGTTAGCTTACATAGAAAGTGGGGTGAGTAGGCCTACAGGGTCAAGTTCACATTGCTTGCTGGAAAGAAATTTTAAGAGAAGTGAGACTTTTGCTTCGGTGGCGTGAGAAAGAATTGGGTGCGATGTGTGTTTAAAAGAGCTTATTATGTTTAGCAAAGGAATGAGATTTCTTCAGAGAAAATGAACAGAAGGTGTCAGCGATAGAGCTGGAGGGAAGGGAGATTGGCAGTGTGGAGGGAGATTTGCGATGGCGAACAAGGTGCGACCGTACGTACTGTACGTACGTTATTTTTTCCATAACGTACGTACAGTACGCGTACGTTATTATGCCGTACGTTACCGTACGTTCACATCAATTCATGACGAAAATAAGTACATAACATTATGCACAACAAAAGTCAATAATAGTTGGTGATTGACGGTCGTAACCGATTTTAACCATTACATCAGTCATCTGTGGCTGTTCAATGATCTCTACTTTCAAACTGTTAAAATCCAAATTGGTAATATTCTGTCTAATGTGAAGAATATTAAGATTTTACGGCACACTTTATAGGATGGTCATTTTATTGATAATACTAAATTTCCGTACCGTTCGTAAATAAATATGCCTGCGTACGGAGAGACTAATACTGTAGAGTTAAACTGATCATTTTGACGTACGCGTACGGTACGCGTAACGTATAAGACCATAGTTATATTGAGGTTCTTTGTGAATGACCAGATAAATTTGTGGCATTTTTACCGTACGCGTACGGTACGCGTACGTTATGTTTTTCGATAACGTACGTACAGTACGCGTACGTTATTCCGGGAGGTAACGTACGGTCGCACTATGATGGCGAGAGTTGACAGTTCTCCAAAGATGTCTTGGATTGGAGGAGCTGGAATAGATGAGGAATAACGCTGCTTAACAAGTTTTAAATTTTTGTTCTCCTGGGTTTTTATTGTTATTTCCTAATTGCTCTGCCTCAAACGTATAGAAAATGGCCATTATTCCCAATAACTTTGCTTTTGTGACCAGGAGATTGATATTCTGAAATTTTACTACTTCTTCGGAACATTCAATAGGAATTCAGTGCTGAGAAAACTTGAAGTAGCTGCTTGAACTTTCTACAACTTTCGAGAATATTCTAGAATGTGCGAGAACCTTCCAAAAATATAACATAACATAACATAACATCTGTCTTTATTGCATCCAATGACAACATCTGACAATCATTTACAACAACCAAATTTTTATATAATTAGTACAGAATCTGTAAACTCAGTAACTATGAATTACAAGGCAAAAAGAATTAATACTTATGCAACTTCCCATTTCCTCATATCCACTTCTAACAGGTGAGTTTATGCAGTTGATTGAATTCTTGCAGTCCTGTAATACTAATGGCCTAGCTGAGTTTATGCAGTTAATTGAGTTCTTGTAGTCACAAGAGGCAATGGGCGCCCCTAAGGGACCTAGATCCCGCTGAACGGGGATGCCCTGCTAATAACTAATTACAATTTCAAAGGATGGCACAGCATGGTTGCTCGCCTCACAGTAGCACAATCCAGTACCTGGCTCAATCGTCTTACTCCCTCCCCGCTTGGAGGCGCTTAATACTTATGGCTTAAATAAACTTAACTAAACTTAACTAACAAACCTTAAGTGACAACACTCACGAGCCGGGCCCCGTCTCCACGAATCCACTAAAGTCAAAATCACATCGTGCTTTTTGGTTATTTATCCAGTATCGTTACATGCGACAGAAGAAAGCTTTTTATTTGCTTCTTAAACAAATGCCTGTTCTGTAACGAACGAATTTCAATATCAATATCAGTATAAGCCCACCAGTTCAGTTTTTGTTCTAGCTCCCTAAGTGGCTAGCCTACATATATGGGATGGCATCAGGAGGCTGCAAGTATCCGTCAGACGCGTTTTGCTATGTCTGCGGGCAATTTATCAAGACAAGAGCGAAAAAGTACTCTGTGGAAGCATCTGCTAACGTGTGTGAGGCCTACAAGGCATATTTCGGCATGCCTGTCGGGGATCAAGACAAAACCTGGGCACCTCATTTCACCTGCGAGCAATGCAAAAAAAATGCTAGAAGGTGAGATGGGACTGTTGATATTCACATAGATGTAGTCATTTTACTTTCTTTAAATTGTCAATGTATTGAACAAGTAATATTATGTCATATATGACTTATGTTGCGAGAATGTTTTACACATTAGTCATGGGTGAAAAACATTTATGATCACAATTTTTTTTTGCAAGATGGTACAGAAGGGGAAAAGAGAGAGCCATGAAGTTTGCTATCCCAAGAATTTGGCAATAACCCAGTGACCACTCAAGCAATTGCTACTTTTGCATGGTGGATCCCTCCAAACGTCGGACTGGCAAGAATGCAGCTGCTATCGTATATCCGGACTTTCTTCATCCATGGCCCCGGTGCCACACTGCCCTGAGCTTCCCGTACCCAATCCTCCGGAACGAAAGTAGTCGTCTTCATAAGAACACAGTATGTCAGAGAGCGAGGAAGACATTGGAGATCCAGATTACAATTTCCGAGCTGAGGAGAGAAACCCATACTATCCAAACCAGAAAGACCTCAACGACTTGATCAGAGATCTTGGTCTCACCAAGTCCAATGCAGAACTGTTGACGTCTAGACTCAACCAGTGGAACTTGTTGGATGAAAGCGTGCAAATCGCAAATCAGAGGAAGCGTCACTAAGATTTTTCCAGCTTTTTCACCAGTCAAGACTCTGCTTCTGCCACAACGTGACTGGTCTTTTCGAGGCAATTAGAATCAACTGTAACCCGAACGAGTGGCGTCTCTTCATTGACAGTTCATCTAGGAACCTCAAAGCCGTGCTGGAACAAGTATCCGTCTCTTCCTCTGGCTCACTTGGTGCACCTCAAATAGGATTACAACAGCGTCAAAACCTTGACAGACGCCTTGAAGTTTGATGAGTACGGCTGTGATGTCATCGGAGACTTCAAAATGGTAGCATTCCTGATAGGTCTCCAAGGTGGTTTTACCAAGTGTCCCTGCTATCTTTGCCTTTGGAACAGCAGGGACAACAAGGCCCTACCACAGGCCCAGCGGACAGAATTTTCTGTGGAGAGCAAAAAGGTCAAGTGGGAGACACTGGTGGACCCTCAGAAAGTGATGATGCCACCACTGCTCATCAAATTGGGCCTTATGAAACAATTTGTCACAGCTCTAGATAAGGAATCGGCAGCTTTCAAGTACCTTCAAGACTTCTTCCCTTGAGGCTGTCTGAGGCAATGGTCAAAGCCGGTGTTTTCGTCGGACCACGGATAAAAAAAATCCTGGAGTACAAGGAATCCCCCAAAAAGCTCACTAGAAAGGAGAAAGCGGCTTGGAACGGCTTTGTCGCAGTGGTTAGAGGCTTCCTGGGCAATAACAAGGCCGAAAACTATGTAGGGCTGGTTGAGACTCTAGTGAACTACGGCAAAATGGGCTGCAGGATGTCTCTCAAAGTTCATATCCTTGATACTCACCTTGATAACTTCAATGAGAACATGGGAGCATACTCGGAGGAACAAGGCGAGCGCTTCCACCAGGATATACTAGACTTATGAACGTCACTACCAAGGACAGTATAACGAGAACATGATGGGAGATTACATTTGGGGGCTGATTCGTGAAAGTGATTTACAGTATAACCGCAAATCTCGAGAAACTACGCATTTCTAAATCTCGTATGGTCGTTTTTGTGTCACTGTAGTGTTAATACATGTTCATTTTTTTTATTAATAATGTGGTTTCTTCTGACTTATATTGTGTTTTTCTTACTTTACGTGAAGAAAATGAGGCAAATTCGCTCGTTTCTTTTGGAAATAGGTAAATTTCAAATATGATGGTCCTGGTCACAAAAGCAAAGTTTAAAGTGAATAACAACCATTTTCTATACTTTTGAGGCATAAGTAAGCAGGAAATGACACTCATTGCCCATGAACAAAAATCGTGTTACATAGTGTAATGTTTCTTTTGGGAGCAGCGATGACTTTATGGTATTTATTTGTGATCATCATCATCATCATCATCATCATCATCATCATCATCATCATCATCATCATCATCATCATCATCGTCGTCGTCGTCGTCGTCGTCGTCGTCGTCGTCGTCGTCGTAATCATCATCATCATCATCATCATCATCATCATCATCATCATCATCATCATCATCATCATCATCATCATCATCATCATCATCATCATCATTTAGGACTTTCTATGGCGCCACTCAACCTGTGTTCAGTGGCGCCTCACAAGAAGCGTTAGCAGAAGGCTAAGCTAAGTTAAGTTGTGTGGCTCATTTTAGGGTAGTGAAGGCTTTTGCTCTAGCTGTGGAGTCGGTGGTGTGCTGGTAGATGTGTTCAAGGCGTCCGCGGAAAGTTTTAAAGGCTTGGAGGTAGGAAGATAACCAGTTGTTGCTGGTGTGTGAACCAGTGTGAACTGTGCTTGGTGATAGGTGGCGCATGAATATTAATTAAGGAGGTTGGATAGTGTGGAAATGTAAAAAGAAAGGAGGTCATCAAGGGAAGAGGCCCAGGGTTAAGTACCAGTTGGGAGTGTCACAAAAGTGAGTATTATCAAGTAATGCGCTAAAGGAATTCAGTAGAAGGAGAGAATGCGTAAGCAGTAATGCGCTAAAGAAATTCAGTAGAAGAGTGGTAGTTACAGAAAGCAGGTGGAGACGAAGAAGGCAAATGGCGCTGCAGGCGATGCAAAATTAAGAATCTGCTTTCAAACGTATTCTACTCGACTTCGAGCCGAACGAGACTGATGCTTACCAAGAGTAAAAGCATCTTAGGTATGTATTGTTTGGTGTTATGAAATTGAGAACTTTTTGGCAGAGTTTGTGTAATTGAGATGTAAGGGGCGAAAGCCACGTTGTCATCTACCTCCTCTCCTATTGCGACATCCTTCACTCCTTCCTTCCACTCGAAAGGCATCCTGGTAAACAAAGAAAGAAAAAGGAGAGCGAGCCAGTTACAAGTTGGTACTCAGAAGTGGGCTAGAGATCATCACAACGTGAGGAAGAAGAACAAGGCCGGTCCCGCTACAATTTAGGTCCAATAAGTGGGGTGAGCAAGAAATATATACGGACAGCACAAGAGGAACGAGCGGGTTCGCTACAGTATGTATTGTGTCGTATTTGGTATTTTTGAGTCAAGATTTAAAAAGTCTGAAGGGAAAATTACGTCAAAGCTTGATGTATAACTTGAATTACGATTCATGCTGAAGAGTTCTGAAAATAGTAGTTAAGAAGTGTAAATATTAGTTAAGGGTTACATTGATGCAGTGTGTTGTGAATATATGATGAAAAAAGGTGCATTGTGTGTTGAAGAATAGACACTGTCTAGGGATAATAGACTATGGCCAATCCTATCACATTGTAGTTTGACAGGGATAGATCCCGCAGCTAGGGCAGGAAAGTAGAAGCCTATGTGTGTTTAGTAGAAGCACGTATAACTATACATGTAAGTACAAACGTGACAGGGAGTCAAGAATATTATGGGGGAAGGCCTGACGATCAATGGACACGGTAAGACGAAAAGAATGAGTCGAAATGGCTTGAACTGAGTAGATAGTGGTCAGTAATGTTGAGAACAGAGTGTCATAGTTTGGGAGATAAGAAGGACGCGGTGGAGATGATTAGGTTTCTAGACATGTTTCGCGAAGTGGACGTGTTGAATGAGATTTATTGAGGAGAGCAGGTTCAGGAAGTCGGAGGGTCATAGGGATTGTCTAGATGCATTTTAAAGTCGCCGTTTAGTAAGAACTCGTTGGGAGTAGTAGCAGCGAGAGCGAGGAGGGAGCCGAATTCATCAAGAAAATACAGCGTTTGTAGAAGTAGGGGGGCGAAGTGGAAGGGCGGTAGATGTTGACAACAATGAGTATGTCGTGGGCAAGGTGAAGAGTTTTGGAAGAGCATTCAAACGAGCGGAAAGTATGTCGAGAAAAAATTTGGACGCAGCCGGTTCACGGACCAAGAAGGCGGTGCGCCACCAGAGATTTATGCAGAGTTTCAGGAGGAGGTGATGCGAGGAAAGCTTTGCAGGGAGTATTCAAGAGGAATGCAATCAAAGACATGGGAGTTAGAAGACGAAGTGGAGATCAAGTTTTCTTGAAGGGCAATGAGATCGGGTGGGCGACAGCAGGTCATAAGATCACTCAGAGCTATGAAGTTTTTGGTGTTGAGAAATGACCGAAAATTGAGGGAATAGAGTAGGAATTTCTTGTTGAAAGACCTGGATGTGCGAAGTGAGGAGTTTGTGTTGGGAACCGGATTTGTTTTATATCACCGGAAAGTAATATAGCAAGCAGGATTTACCAGTGGTTGATGGCAGAAAATTAACTGTGGAACGGCGAGTGAAACGGAATGATTTGGAAGGGGTAGTGTTGAAATGAGAATACTGTGCAGTGGCGGTCGATAGTGCCGAACCGGAGCACGAGAGGTTATTATGTACGAAGGAATTGAGCGAGAAGCGGATGAGCAGGACCGGTAGTAATATTGAAAATGGGTCAAGAAAGCAGTTGAACAGGTTATCAGAATCGAGCTCTCCGAACTGTTGAAGGAAGATCCCCCACTTCAAACACTATCAATAAATTCTACTACCTTCGGATTTTAGACATTAAGAAATTAATAAACTGCAAATTAGCGAATTTTTTTACAGATTTATACATAAATTCGCTAATATCCAGTTTATTAATTTGCTCGATGTCCAATATTTAACTTTCTTCCGCTTTTCTATATCACTTTTCCAGTATATCTGATCTTCATGCTAAACATACTAGATCCACGGGAACCTACCTGGAAGTGCTGTTTGAAATAACTTGCCTATATTGTTTTCTTCAAAATGTCAATTCATGCTTACTTTAATAGACAAAATAAAAAGTCTTTTTTATATGATTCTTCATTTGTTAGTTGCGGTTTTTTGTTCTGTTGTGATTGCTTTGTCTACATCTTGTCGTTCCTTTATTTCTTGACGCTTTTTACCTGTTCTATCTGACTTAACTTGATGTATGTAGGCATATGTATGCAATCAGGTTTCTTTCTTGCCTGAGAGAGCCTCCTTGCGATCCTCGGCACGTGGTCTTTTGGTTGTTCCATGTATAGACTCTTCCACGGCCCAATCAAGGAGCTTTGCCTATGTGGGTTTTTCAGCCTGGAACAATCTTCCTCAGTCCCTCCGCCAAGAGCTTCTCGCCCTCTCTATTCTTCAGTTCCGTAGACGCTTGAAAACCTTTGTTTTTGCTGGGTCGAGAGCGCCGCTGATCTGAGTGGCGCTATATATGTTCGGTTACCATTACAATTACAACTATGCAATCTGCATTTGTGTATGTGTGCATGCATAGATGTAAGTTTATGCCGAATCCTAAAACAGCGTCATAAACCTCTCAAAGCACTGCAGCATATTTAGAATACCTTTTACACCGACCTGTATCCGAGTAGATGGTGTACTGGATATTGAATCCTGGACTTTCTCTATAACTATCGGTGCGGAACCGCAGAAGCACCTGACTGCATCCGTGGATGTACATGTTTGCGGAATCACAATTTGTTTGACAACATTTATATGGACCATAGTCAGAGTTGTCGATACATCTTATCTAGGACAAGAATGATTAGACAGACACAATTGAACAAATCCATTGTCTTCAGTTGTTTAGAGCAATGTTTCCTGACCTGAGTACCGCGGCACCAAAGGGTATCGTGAACCTGTTCTAGCGATGTCGTGGCTGGATAATATTTTTGCTGCTTTTTCTATAAAAAAAATGTGAAAAACTACTGATCGTCATTACTGACAGCGGCCTATAGAAAAAATTTTAACTTTAAATAAGCAGGAACACTCTTCGGTGCAATACAAGAAACGTTGCTCCTCCTGGAAAGAGAAGTTACTGGAATTTAAAAAAAAGAAATTAAGGCCAGGTGCCTTGCACTACATGACTTTTAATAAGGCTGCATTTTTCTGAAAAAGGTTGTGAACCACCGGTTTAGTGTAGTCGAACATTATGTGATGTGACTACGGTAAAGCATGCATCGGATCTTCCTATATATAGGCCTACGAGGAATCTTCTTTAGCAAATTATTTTTGAACTGATTGAGCTTAAAACATATTTTCTGTCTACGCTAAGCCGCACTTGTTTAGACCAGTTACTTTGCCATGTATGAAGCGCTCTTGGGAGGTGATAGAGGGGCGCTACAAAAATGGTTTGTTACATTACATTACACTCAAACCCTTTTGATGTCTAAGAATGGACATCACGTACGTTAAAGTATGATAAAGGCAATTGTCATAACCTCAGTGATGGGAAGTCAGTCGGAATGCAGTGTCGAATTACCAGTGATCTTATTTTTAATTGTTTTCCTTTTTCTATTGATATGATTCTAAGCGTAGTGTATTGAACTCCAGGTTCAACTCGATGTAACATTTTGTGGATATAATGACGCTGGTAATGTCTACGTTGTGCGAGGTATGTAAGGGATTCTGAGAGGTCATTTCTTGCCTTTGACCCGAAAACAATGGCTCATGAACAGTTGACTATTAGTAGTCAATACAAATCTTTCTTAAAGAAAGATAGCGTGACAACCGTGCTATGGAATTCAACGGCAAAGGTCAGCAAGTTTAAATCTCAGATGTGAGACGGGTATTCATACCTCTAGCCAATCGCAACCGCAGCAGCTGTCTAGGTAGAAAGTCTCAAAGTAAAGGTTGAACGTGCTTCGCTGTGGAGCCCAGATGATGTTGACGCAATCCTGATAGTATCCGTAGTAACTCGGATAATTCGGAGACATCACATATCCGTAGGAGTCACTGAATAGCGTGTTTCCACAGCCTACATTCAATTATCAAATTCAGACTTCGTGCACTAGTTCAGCAAGACCGAGAAAAGACCTTTAGAACCTGGTTATCAGGTAGAAGACAAAAGGTGGGCATAGGTGATAAACATTCTGAAAGACAGTGCTAAGTGAAGTGCCACAAGGATCAGTGCTTGGGCCACTGCTTTTCGTACTTTTTATTAATGACATAGACGATGGGATTTTATCTAAAATTTCTAAGTTTGCGGATGATACAAAACTATGTAGAGCAGTGGATGATGAAGAAGAAGCAGAGATACTGCGGGAAGAAATAAGAAGAATGTTCAGATGGTCACAAGACTGGCAAATGCTCTTCAATTTGGAAAAGTGCTCAGTGATGCATATGGGGAGGAGAAACAACGAGTTTTCATATGAAATGGGGGGCACGGTGTTGAAAGTGAGTGATGAAGAAAGGGACTTGGGAGTGATTATGCACAAGACTGCAAAACCTTCAAGGCAATGTGCTGAAGCAGCAAAAAAGGCTAATTCAACTTTAGGTATGATAAAAAGGACAATAGTCACCAGAGACAAAGATATAATAATAAGGTTGTACAAATCACTGGTTAGGCCACAGTTGGAATACTGCATCCAGGTATGGAATCCATACCTGAAACAGGACATGGAAAAACTGGAGAAAGTACAAAGAAGAGCTACGAAAATGATTTGGGGCTACAAGGATCTGAGCTATGAAGAAAGGTTGAAAAGGTGTGGACTAACAACATTGGAGAAAAGGAGGAGCAGAGGAGATCTGATTGAAGCTTATAAGATTATCACTGGAAAGGAAGCACTGCAGTGGGAGAGGTTCTTTGAATTAGCACCGAACAAGGCAACTCGGGGACACAGGTATAAATTGTTTAAGAGGCCGAAGGGAACATTAGGGGAGAAATTCTTTAGTGCAAGAGTTGTAGACCTGTGGAATGGTTTGGACGATAGTACTGTCTCAGTGGACACTATAACAGCTTTTAAGAAGAAGCTAGGAAAATTGGGCTATTAAGAGTTCGAGGTAAATTTGCAGTGGTTCTAACACAGACTACACGTCTTCTGAACCACTTAAAACCCTTGTTATGTTATGTTATGTTATGTTATGTTATGTTATGATGTTTACGGTAAATTGGAGCTGAACTCTCCAGTTAACTATATGCAACACTCGAGGAATTTTTGCATATAATGAATGGTTACATTTAAATAAACCGAGTTATTAATCTTCAAAATTCTAGATTTAAACGATACACTTAGCGCATTGGATAACATCTGGCGTAGAGTGCGAGAGGTACAGAGATCGAGTCCCATAGGTGGACATGCTTTGTAGGCTGCAATTTGCGCCGTGTATTGCAGGCTGTCTGTTCTGTTAGTAGTTAAGATTTATCGCATAACATGTACATGTACAGCGCATTGCGTTTGCAGGCGCTAATTAAAGAATAAATATTATTATTATTATTATAAAAGACATTAACTAGTCAATGCTTTCATCTGCATCTAGCCAGTCTGTATAGGCCTAACCGGCATAAAAAAACTTTAAATTCCGCCCAACATTAAACACCACGTATGGTAGCTGTAGCAGTCTTTGTATTTTCGATCGGAATCGAACCCGATCATTCCTGCCTCGCTGACATTGCTGTGAATAAGAGTCTATGAATAAACTGGTTTCCAAAACGTAGCTTTTCACTGAGTGTTTGCAATCACGATCTTGTCCATTCCTATTAAAGTTACAATGTCACCATGCGTTTATTCCTACTTCCTGCCATCCTTACTCCAACGATATCCCAAACGTTATTTCTCTCTATCTCAACACCCATGCAATTATATCTTTCCTTGTTTCTATGTCAATATAAACAGACTAAATATCAATTACCGTTCGAAGTACTATCGAAAACCATTACCTCCTACACTGACATAGTAACTGAGGCTGAATCCACCAAAGGCAATGGAGTAGTCGGTGCGAAAGTTGACTAATCCTTGGCTGCACCATGGAATTGATACGGCTTCAGGTAAGGAATGTCCGGAATATGTTTGTGGAGGAAAACTAGAGTTGGTTAGGCAACTGATCTGTCGTACAAAACGTAAATGTTTTTAATTTGTCACTTCGAAATACACTGTAAAATGACCTATGCTGGTGAACGTTGCCGTACACACAAAAACCTATACAAATGTGTCGCAACTCATAATAAAACGAAAAGATATGTACACATCAAAAACCAAACAGTAAAATATAATAAATTCGAGCAAAATTTATTATTATTATTATTATTATTATTATTATTATTATTATTATTATTATTATTATTATTATTATTATTATTATTATTATTATTATTATTATTATTATTATAATCCGAGAAATCGTGTCTAGGTTCTGTTCACTCTCAAAACGAGTTTCCCGCCGCTACCTCCGTTAAGAAGGCGATGTATAAAGACGGGTTTGTTGTTCTTTGGCTCCGGGCAGCTTTGACATAGCGCCTTGGAAGGTCACTGCGTTGAAGCGCTGCACCATCACTGAAAGACTCTCTCTTGAATAGGAAGTTTGATTCGCGGGAGTCATCGGTGGTTTTCGACAGCCGGCGACCAAGTTCGGATAGAAAGGCAAGGCCTTCTCTGTTGAGGGGACCGAAGGTTTCCACCGCTACAGGTATGAAAATGTATCTCCTCTGTAGTTCAGAGTACTTGATGTTCTTTCTCGTAGCAGCCACCTCCGCCGCCCCTCCTGCCGCGGCCGCCGTTTCCGTGATATAAGAGGCAGCCACCGTGTCTACCACCGTCGCGTCCCACAATAAGGACAGCCCGCCGCTCCACGGTATTAGGGTCTGGCCATCCGGTCTCTTTCCATCCGACCTGGATAGGCCGGACGGCTCCTTGACTGCCGGGATGCCGGCTCTGTTGAGGCTGCGGTGGATGAGGTCGTTGATGCTGCTGTGCCGAGCTTGTGGGCCGAACCCCAGTGAGCATGACAGCCCATACGCGCCTCTGGACGAGACGTAGGCACCGCATGCGCATTTGTGCGGTTCGCAGATTGCCAGACCAAATCGTAGGTCTACCGCTACCCTCATTGTCTCGTCATCCACTCTGAGGCCGCGAGCAGCGATCGGGAGGGCGTGTAGCCAGTCCGAGGCGTGCGGTGACTGCGACGCCTTCAGTCTCGCCTGGTCGTAGGGATCAAGCAGTTTATCATCGAGCGTCGAGAGGGCTGCGTGTAGTAACGGACCGTCCCAGTGTCTCTGTCCACGACCGGGCGTGACCGTCGGGATCGGAACCCCAGAAAGCTGAAGCCAGGTAGTCTTCGCCGAGTCATGTGCCGCGTCAGGGGTCACCGAAATAGTACCCAAGATGAGGGACTGGGTTTGGAGGTTGCCCGAGTCCGAAGCCAAGAAGGCGGGAAGTGCCAGCGAGGACACCCTCCTTACTCCCAATCCCCCCATCCTAATCGGAAGAGAGGCCTGAGACAATTGGTCGTCGTTCATCGAGACGTTAAGCATCCGGCCGACTCCTGTCCGTAGCAGCTCATCATAAACCTCCAGACGTGGTTGATCGTGGCAGGGGGTGCTTCTCAATATGTGCATGAGCCTCGGCGAGCCGAGGGAGCATCTGAGTATCAGCAGAGCACCCTGTCTGTCGATGTGTTGGAGTTTGTCGAGCGCCCTCCTGAGGTTGGCCACGCAGGTGTCGAGGGTAGAGGAGAGGGCCTCCATTGATGAAAGTGGGGCCCCTAGGAGTGTGGCTGTTGTTGGGCTCACGCGGACGAACTGCATCAGGGCGTTCTCGGCGCTGATTTCGGGGCCCGCGGTGATAAGTTCGCACTTGGTGCGGTTGAGCGAGAGGCCCAGGACTGAGCAACCTCTCTCGATTTGATCCACGTCCTCTTCCACCCCGTCAGGACTGCCGCCCAAGGTGAGGTCGTCCAGATATCCGAAGGCCAGAGGAGATTCTAGCCTGGCCAGAATCGGCTGGAGTGGTAAGCAGAAAAGCAGGGGCCCGAGGGGATCTCGCTGCTGTGCGCCTTCTTGCGATAGAATGGTGTATCGGCCGAATTGGAGGAACGAGGGCTCGGCGTAGGCTAGGTTGCAGTACGCTGCCAGTTCCGGAATTATCTCGGTGACCGATGTCAACATGCTGTCCCGGTGTAGGCTGTTGAATGCATTTGATAGGTCCAACTTGACTATTATAGCTTCCGAGCTCATGTTGGCCAGAAAACGTCTAGTGGCGTGAATCGCCGCCTCGCAACCCCCGGGAACGCCCACTCCCAACTGTCTGGGGCACAGGTACGGTGTAATCTTCGGAATGGCGTGTGCGTTGGCACATTTAGAAGCCAATCTGCGCCAAACGTATCCAATGGCTATCGGTCTCAGGCCGCCAGACTTTTTACGCAGAGCGAACAGCGTGCCACCGAACAGGACGGAGCGCATCTCCTGCGGGCAGGTGCCGGCAAGTAAGAGATTAACGAGCGCCGTCAGCGCCCCAAGCAAACCAGGCCCTGCATCCGGGTCGCTCGTTAGTTCCGTCACGTGTTGGGGTCTTAGGCCGTCCGGACCCCCTGATGAACCCATGGGGAAAGAACGTAGCATGGATCGTATTTCCGTCTCGGTGGTCTGGAGAGGCGTCGAGGTCGGGCAGAGGATGACTGGGCGGTCGAGCGGTGGAGCCGGATGTTTCTGACGCAGAAGCTCCAATGTTTCCTCGTTGATAGGTGCCGGAACGTCATCTGAGCAGAGGATGCGGGCCGCCGCAGTGATGTTTCCGTCCTCAAGTTTTGCGGCTACCGCCGCCGCCAACGCCTCATCCGAGCTTAAGGTCGGAGGCTTGCGCTGATTGGAGGTTTCCTCGGGCGGCGAGGAGAGGGTCTCATGTATGCTTAGCCAGATGTCGTGGAAGCAGTCGACGCGTCTTTTGACCTGTTGTGTGAGGTTGCGGCGTCGGCCACCTCTCAATGGCACCTCCAAAATCCCAGCTCCGAAGACTAGTAGGCGCCTCCAATTATCAAGTTTCTGTGGGTCCAGTAGGATGGATTCGATGATTTCGGTGAGGAGGCGGCCAACGCACGACCTGGCACCTCTGGGTATGTGCCTGAGCAAGCCCCTCGGAAGGTTAGGATGTCCTGTTGTTCTCGTAGCCTCTGGTGCACCCCGGACACGGGCTCTGACCAACTTAATAATAATAATAATAATAATAATAATAATAATAATAATAATAATAATAATAATAATAATAATAATAATAATAATAATAATAATAATAATAATAATAATAAGGTAGCATGGATCGTATTTCCGTCTCGGTGGTCTGGAGAGGCGTCGAGGTCGGGCAGAGGATGACTGGGCGGTCGAGCGTCTCACCTTATTATTATTATTATTATTATTATTATTATTATTATTATTATTATTATTATTATTATTATTATTATTATTATTATTATTATTATTATTATTATTATTATTAGGTTCTTTGGACATGTTACGCGATCTGATGGTCTGGAGAAGGAAATGATGCTGGCGTGTGGTGAGGGGAGGAGAAGACGGGGTCGCCCAAGGAGGAGATGGATGGATGAGATACAAGATGTAACTGGTATGAATTTGGCGGAATTACGGGACTTGTCATCGAATAGGAAGCAGTGGAGAGTGTTCACCATGACGATCGCTAGAGCTCCACGAGCTGACAGCACAAGGTATTATTATTATTATCATTATTATTATTATTATTATTATTATTATTATTATTATTATTATTATTATTATTATTATTATTATTATTATTATTATTATTATTATCATTATCATTATTACGACCACGAAACAACATCGAGTCTAACCTTACATTATAGTTCTGGAGACAGATAAGGCCTGCACAGGCAGGCAGCGGCGTATCCAGAAGCGTTTTCGTCGCCAATTTAAAACTTTCTAAGTTTGGTAATGAGCCCTCACCTTACCCCATTAGTTGTCGACTCCACAACTATTAGCAAATTTGCCTCTATCGCTGACACATTCTGTTCATTTTTCTCTGAAAAATCTCATCCTTCCGCTTCTCGTTACAATCTCTTCTAAACACACACCCGTCCTTGTCTCAACCAGTACTGATTCACTTCCTTCTCTCAACAAAATTCCTCCTGCCTATCAGTAATCGCTCCCAATTATCTCTACCGCCTCCGAAGCAGAAGTATCATTCCTCCTAAACTACCTTCTTGGTTTGGCGTCTCTGGCACTGCTCTACTCTGGTTCCAGTCCTACATGTCTTACCGATCCTTCTCCATCAAAGCCTCCAGCCACTGCTCGTAACTCCTCCCTCTCCAAGTGGTGGCACTTTACGCTTCGTCCTGGGTCCACTCCTCTTCATCATGTATACCACACCTTTAAGCCATCTCATAAAACTCCTCTTTTGACCACCATTTCTACGCAGATGACACCCAACTCTTCAAATCCTTCTACCCAAGCTCTTTTTTTTAACTTAATCACATAATTACTCAATGTGGTTAACCAAATTTCTCAATGGGTGTCATCCAAACTCCTCTACCTTAACCCTTTCAAAACCGAATTCATGATCCTAAGCATTTCTACATTAAGAAAATGTCTGACCCTTCTATCCACAAACTCTTCGACTCTAACTGTAACCTCTGACTTCCCTGTCCGAAATTTTGGTATTACTTTTGATCCACATCTCTCCTCTAACCACATCTCTAGCCTGTCCCGCTGATGCTTCATGCACATTCGTGAACTCCGCCGCATCAGGCCCCTGCTCGACCTTAAAACTGCCTCCATAATTATTGCTACCTCCATTGTTCATTCAAAGCCCGATTACGGCCATTTCCTCTTCCTCGACCATGAATCCACCTAAATCAATCGTCTGCAGATTTTCGCTTTCACTTTCTCGTCTAGCGTTCGTGATTTAGGAATGATCCTTGACAATTCTCTCACCTTTACTGAACACATTCCACAACTCACCCGCACTGCCTATTTTCACCTAAGGTGCCTTAGGGCTATCCGTCGCTCTGTTTCATCTCCAATTTTCACTTCGAGCATTTGTCTACTCTAGACTTGACTACTGCAGTTCCCTCCTCATTGGTCTTCCCAAGGTCCGTGTTGCTTCTATTCAGTCCGTTTTCAATGCTGCTGCTAGACTAGTTTCTCGTCTACTAATTTCTCGTCTTTCTCGATTCTCTCATATCACCACCTTTATGGCATAAGAACTCCACTGGCTCCCGCTTTCTGCCCGCATCCAATTCAAAGCCCTCATCCTTATCTCTAAGGCTCAACTTGGTTTTGCTCCGAAATATTTATGTGACTTAATTCATCGCCCTCACTCTGCTGCTTCTCTTCTTCCTCTTCGTTCCTGACCGTTTCGACCTCCTCGTTCCCCGTGTCAGAACTTCACTGGCTCAATCTAGGTCTTTTGCTTCCATTGGCCCTGCTCTTTGGAATGAGCTTCTTTTGTCCGTTCGTTCTTCTATTCTCTCAGGTAACGTCTCCCCCTCTTTTAAGTTTTTTAAAACTTGATTCTTCTCTCGGGGTGTCTCGCACTGGGAGCGCTTCTGAATGGCCCTCCCGCTAGAAGCGCTTTATAAATATCCAAATACAATAAAATACAATACAGCTTATCTAAAGCTCACTAGCCAGAGTCGTCAATAGAACGCCCTAATCATCATTATCCAGTGCTTTTTTCTGGAAGAAAAGGTTCCGGAACGGAACAATAGGTTCCGGAACGAAATATTTGTGGGCGGGCTAAAATCCCAAGGAAAACGGGATTGGGGGTTGGGAGGGGTCTCAATAAGCACTGAAAACAGTTCAAAACACTTAAATTAAATTAAAATAGCTAAATTATTGTTTTTATTATTAAAATAAATAACTTATTTCTTAGTACCTGAAAAAAGGTGCCGGAACGCCGTTCCGGCGCGTTCCGGCTGAAAAAAAGCACTGTCATTATCACTCCGATTTTCAAATCACCCCATTGGATAAAAATCCCAGAGCGAATCCACTTCGAAGTCCTATCACTAACCTACAACTACTTACAATATTCCCAGCCCAAGTATCTCCGGTATCTTTTTACCATCCATGCAACTCGCTCCATCTGGCATCCTTTCTCGACCCCCGGTCACTACTCAACTCAAGTTCTCCAACCGAGACGCATCCAGCACAGCACCACACCTCTGGAACGATCTCCCTTTAGAGTTCCGCAGATTTTCGGATCCTCCATCGTCATTCCAACCCGTCCTCCATCATCCTCCTCCTGCTCCTCCATCCATCACCTCGTGTTTTCCACTCCAAAACTGGTCTCACCTTTTCAAGAACTCCTACCCTGACTTCTCTGATCCTCCGCCTTCCAATTCTTCTCACCCTAACAAAACATCCGCCTTAACAGCTGCTCTGCCTCCTCTCTTGATATGCCCCATCGTAACCTGACTCGGACTTCCTCTGGACTACTCTTTGTAAAACCCGCTCTGATTTGAAAGTGTTCGTGAATAGACTGGTGCCCTGCACTTGGCCTTCCAGTGGCGCCTTAGAAGTTTGGAGATTACGATTACGATTACGAACATAGCTCTAACTAGTTTATGGGCTACTCCATGTTGGTACCTGTCCAAAACTCAGAAGAAACAATGGCCGGATTGACGCTTCCAAGTATGCAATTAAATGCATGCAACAGAGGCTCTTCTGCGTGTAACGATCAGGCATTGGATTTTATGCCCGTTACTCAAGATTTGCCCCAATTTTCAACAATGTCATTGGCTACATAAATTGGCCAACGTATGTCACACGGCACTTCAAGTTATGATTATTTAATTATAGAAAAAGTTAGATATGAACGCTAAAACCTCACTCGTACACATAAAATATACCATCAAGTTCTTTAGATACGAGTTAGGCCTACTATTCTATTAAAGTAGGCCTACATGTAATCAAAGATATTCCTTTGTCTCTGGATTACTTGTTTTGACGAAAGAGCGTGTAGCGACCATCACTCGACTGGTCTTCTCTCAATGAACATCTTCATTGATTTTCCCATTTCTCCAATTCAATATTAACACTTTAACGATGGGCGTGTACTGAATTGTATGGAAACTAATTCCTCTCATCATTAAAGGCAACTAACTTCTTCAAAAATTTAACATTCGTTTGTTGACCAGCGTGGAACCAACTTCACTCATCTCACCGTCCCTTTCTCTTCTTCAATTCGACGAAGCGCTCGACTGTTACCAAAGGGTCAAAAAATAGCTTACGTCACCGTAACTCGGTTGGCCTAAAGTTCAATTCTTTCGATAGTCCCTTCGTCAAGTCGAATCGCATGATCAAACTACTCTCATTTTATTCCGATCTTCGACTTAGACTGGTCAAGCCAAGATTGACCAGTCTAAGCCAAGCTACTACGAAACGATAAGGATGGGTAAATTGCATTGTACAACGTAGCTTCCAGTTACACCAGCAGTCCCCTATCTCCAAATAGTCTCAAACTTTACGGCAACACTACCCTCAAACGCGAAATCTTTCACCCTGCCACAGCCAATCACAAGCCAACCGTTGACTTTGAATTTGCCCAGCTTAGTTCTCTGCTTTACATCGATTCATTCACGCGGCAAACGTCTCCCAAATCCTATTTAAGTATTATAAGGTCCTATGGTGCTGGTTTCTTAGATACTGGTAATTAACTGCGATTTAATTTAACCATATTACCACACACATACTGTATTCCAACTTCTATCATATCAAATCAACATAACTCAATTGCACATAATAAGACGCCATGCACAAAATAAGGACATCGTCACAGTGCGAAAATTTATATAAGACATGAAGTCATTCTGCGTCAGCCGATAGCAGCTTACTTTAGGCTGTCATATTAAGAATTCATTTATCGCTCCAACGGTTTCTTATCGTATCGTATATATAAATGCACATTGGGTTCATAGGCAGTATAAAGGTTAAAAGTTTTAGGTAGTCTCTGAGACCCAGAGGCTATTTAAATGCACACAATTTCTCAACACACTGCAATAGTGAGGAAGTGAAACACACTATCGGAAATATTAGAAAACATGGCGGCGATGACCGTGAAATCGTTCTACGGTAAAAAAAAGGTAACCCATTATTTTTCTTAGACGTATAATAATTTAAATTATTTGTGTGAGTAAACTTGATGATTATTATGCGTATAAACGAACTGTAGTATTAGTTTGAGAAATTTGAGTGTGACGAATGCAAAACGGCCTTCGTAGCCATAGTGCATTATAATGCACACTGGGTCCATACGTGATTCCGTTTGAAACCAAAACATTCAGCCGTCGATGCAGAAATCAAGGATGTTCAAACAGAACCAAAGTGAAATGTTCTTATTGTGGTGTATTTCTGTGTCTGACCGCAAGCCGCAATTGTTTCAAGAGCTTTCATTCTAGAAAGTAGTGACTTTACATTACTGTTAAGGGTGACTGATGAAGGTGCTACAGACCCAGTGTGCATTATAATGCACATAAAAAAAAATTCAAATTCTTCATCATAAAAATATTACAAAATTTACATGTGTTTTAGATGTGTCTTAATGTTATATAATCAGTAAAATATCTGGGAAAACTTGTGTAGATATTGCATGGGTCTCAGGAGGATAGGCATTTATAAATCGCCTCTTGCGGGATAAACCATTCAGAGGCGCTCGTTTGACAATTAAGCTGCCAAGGAGAGTGATTACGTAGCACCCATCAGAGTAGCTTCATTCGTTCCCCAGTAACAAACCATAACCTAGAACAATATCGTCAAATACTAACTGTCACATAATCGTAGACGTCTTCAACGTCGATCGATTTGAAGATGAACGACAACGAACTTCCATTCGAAGCGTAAATGATGTAATCACAATTGAGATTGTCGTAGTAATCGCCAGGGTAGTTAGGGGAACTGATGAATCCGGTCGGACCGTAGTAGGAAATGTCACCGCAGCCTGCGGCAACTAAATCGTTCAACAAAAATTATCTTCAACTGCAACGCCAGATATTCGGTAATAAATAACTTACAATGCAACACCTCGATTTATCTTTCTGTGCCTATGAAGCAAAATAATAATTGAGCATTATCGTAAACCCTACCGTATGATGTGACATTATAAATGAGGCTGAATCCAGTGTAGTCGTCGCCGCCGAAGCTTTCGGTGCGAAAGTTGACTAATCCATGACTGCACCACGGCATCCATACAGGGCCAGGTAATAAATTTCCCGAAAATTCTTCTGCAGGAATACTCGAGTTGGCTGGGCAACTGATCTATTGCACAGAAAGAAGACTTTTTGTCACTTCGCAAATTACAATGCAATGCTCAAAATAATATACGTTGAAACCAAATATCGTGGCTGAATTTGTTGTAGGAAAAAGTTAACCAGTAGAAGTTTGTTACAGATTTTGACTTAGAAAAGCACAACAATGAGTTGAGTGACGATTATTATGAATGATTATGAACCATCAACTTACACTTTTATACATGTATGGTTCAGTACAATGAGCATTCTGGACACGCAGGCACGTGCATATACAGACGTCTTTTTGTCACCAGTTTCACTTTCCAAGTTTAGTAAACAGCCATAACTTTAAAACATAGCCTTATCAGCGCTGAAGCAACCAAATGATTTGCCCTTTTCCCATACTCTAAAGGATGACAAGAACGTATACAGCTTCATAGTCCGTTCTTGTAAGTGAATTATTTAAGAGATACTAAGTCATTCTGCCACAATATAGAGCAACTTAGTTGAGACTGTTTTCATTTATTTTTCCAATGGTGTGGCAATGTTCAAAACTGACAAGGAGAGTGTCCATGCAACACCCAAGAAATAGCTTAAGAATTACTTGTTACTTTCGTGTTTATATGTTGACGGTGAACAATAAAAGCATTTGATGATGATGATGATGATGATGATGATGATGATGATGATGATGATGATGACTATGAAGATCATGATGATGATGATGATGATGATGATGATGATGATGATGATGATGATGATGATGATGATGATGATGATGATAACGATGTTGATCAGTCCTTTTTTCTAGAAAAAAGGATCCGGAACGGAGCAATAGGTTCTGGAACGTAACAATTATGGGCGGGCTAAAATCCTGAGAAAAACGGGATTGGGAGGGGTATCAATAAACGCTGAAAACAGTTCAAAACACTGAAATTAAATTAAAATAACTAAATTATTGTTTTTATTATTAAAATAAATAAAATACTTTTAATAGCTGAAAAAGGTGCCGGAACGCCATTCCGGTGCTTTGCGGCTGAAAAAAGCACTGATGATGATGATGATGATGATGATGATGATGATGATGATGATGATGATGATGATGATGATGATGATGATGATGATGATGATGATGATGACGATGATGATGATTATGATGATGATGATGATGATGATGATGATGATAATGATGATGATGATGATGATGATGATGATGATGAATTAATCTACTAACTAAAACCAATTAACAACGAAATCGTCCAACACTAACTGTCACAACATCGTAAATTTCGTAAGTGTCGAGCGATTGGAAGACGAACGACAAAGAATTTCCCGTTGAAGCGTAAACATTATAATCGCAGTTGAGATCGTCGTAGTAATCTCCAGGGTAGTTGGGAGAACTGATGACTCCGGACGGACCGTAGTAGGAGATGTTACCGCAGCCTGTAGCGACAAAAACATTCAGCAGAATAATTTCTGTAACTATCCCGCAAGGTGTTCTGGAAAAATAAATTACGATACAACATCTCGATTAAACTCTAAGTCAAAGAATAACCGAGAGGTTTTTCATTACAGTTTTTGAAGAAACAAGAGTTTAAGATATTTCATAAAACCTAAAAGAGATTCTACGAAAGTTATGTTACATTGTGTGTCAAGAAACTGATGCCTATGAACTAATCAAATTAGCAACGATTAGGAATTATATATTAATTGATTTAGATGAGACGAACAACAGTGCACTATGTCAGAAGCTACTGTGCATTACAATTATACTGGAAGAGTGCGATCTGTGACTGAAAACAATTGGATGAAAGACGCAAGCAAAGCAGCTAAATAAATGGGGCAAACTGTCATATATATATATATGTGTGTGCTGGATTTGCCGTGTATGCGTCATGCATAGCACGCAATCTTTTAAGCTTGAAACAATGAACTAGTTTGCTCTTAAAACTTCTAGGGATGCGCGACAACCTAGTGGTAAGTTTCCAGGAATGCATTGGCTCCGTGACCAGAACCTTGAGATTTGTCAATGGACATCTCTCCTGCGTTTCAATGAGGACCTGAGAACTTGATTTGAATCCCATAATCAGCTGGTTCATTTATCCGGTGGGCATAATAGCAGGGCTAAATAAACAGCGCCGCTACTAAAACTGGATTCTCTTCTAACGTAACTTTTTCTTGGCGCTGAGAATATTCAAAGATTTTAGTCGTTTTACATTTACATTTTTGCTTGTCGGAACAATGGAAGGCTAGGAAATGCTAATTGTTACATTATTATTTGTTTTAAGGGGTTATGCTTCGTCTAATAGTTCGTTTCGACGTCTATTATGGAAGCAAATAATAATTGAGCACTATCGTAAACCCTACCGGATGATGAGACATTATAAATGATGCTGAATCCAGCGTTGACAACGGAGCCGTTGGTGCGAAAGTTGACTAATCCATGACTGCACCACGGCATCCATACAGGGCCAGGTAATGAATTTCCCGAATATTCTTGTGGAGGAATACTCGAGTTGGATGGGCAACTGATCTATCGCACAGAAGAAGACTGTTTGTCACTTGGCAAATTACAATACAATGCTCAAAATAACTATACGTTGAAACCAAATATCGTGGCTAAATTTGTTGTAGGAAAAAGTTAACCAGTAGAAGTTTGTTGAGTTAGAAAAGCACTACAGTAACCAATGAGTTGAGTGACGATTATTATGAATGATTATGAACCATCAACTTAAACTTCTATACATGTATGGTTCAGTACAATGAGCATTCTGAACACGCAGGCACGTGCACATGTACAGACGTCTTTTTGTCACCACTATTACTTTCCAAGTTTAGTAAACAGCCATAACTTTAAAACATAGCCTTATCAGCGCTGAAGCAACCAAACGATTTGCCCTTTTCCCAAACTCAGAAGGATGACAAGAACGGATATACATTCAAAGTCCATCCTTGTAAGTGAATTATTTGAGAGACATTAAGTCATTCTGCCACAATAGAAAGTAACTTAGTTGAGACTGTATTCATTTATTTCTCCAATGGTGTGGCAATAAAACCAACAAGAAGAGTGTCCATGCAACACCCAAGAAATTGCTTAAGAATTACTTGTTACTTTCGTGTCTATATGTTGACTGTGAACAATAAAAGCATATGATGATGATGATGATGATGATGATGATGATGATGATGATGATGATGATGATGATGATGATGATGATGATCAGTGCTTTATTCTAGAAAAAAAGGATCCGGAACGGAGCATAGGTTCCGGAACGGAACATATTATGGGCGGGCTAAAATCCCGAGAAAAACGGGATTGGATGTGATATCAATTAACACTGAAAACAGTTCAAAACACTGAAATTAAATTTAAAAAACTAAATTATTGTTTTTATTATTAAAATAAATAAAATATTTTTAGTAGCTGAAAAAAGGTGCCGGAAAGGGGTTCCCGCGCTTTGCGGCTGAAAAAAGCACTGATGGTGATGATGATGAATTAATCTACTAACTAAAACCAATTAACAATGAAACCGTCCAACACTAACTGTCACATGATCGCAACAGGCTTCGGTGTCGAACGATTCGAAAACGAACAACAAAGAATTTCCCGTTTCAGCGTAAACATGGTTATCGCAGTTGAGATCGTTGTAGTAATCGCCAGGATAGTTGGGAGAACGGATGACTCCGGTCGGACCGTAGTAGCAACATTCACCGCAGCCTGTAGCGACAAAAACATTCAGCAGAATAATTTCTTTAACTATCCCGCAATGTGTTCTGGAAAAATAAATTACGATACAACATCTCGATTAAACTCTAAGTCAAAGAATAACCGAGAGGTTTTCTATTACAGTTTTTGAAGAAATAACAGTTTAAGATATTTCATAAAACCTAAAAGAGATTCCAAGAAAGTTATGTTACATTGTTTGTCATGAAACTGATGCCTATGAACTAATCAAATTAGCAACGATTAGGAATTATATATTAACTGAATTCGATGAGATTAACAACAATGCACTATGTCAGAAGCTAATGTGTATAACAATAATACTTGGGGAGTGCGATCTGTGATTGAAAGCATTTGGATGAAAAATTTGAGCAAGGCAGCTAAATAAATGGGACAAAAAAATGTCACATTATGTGCCAAATTTTCCATGTATGGGTCAATTGCTTCAAGCACGCAATCTATAAAGCTTGAAACAATGAACTAATTTGAGAGTGAAGCTTCTCGGGATGCGCCACAATCTAGTGGTAAATTTCCAGGAATGCATTGGCTCCGTGTCCAGAACCTTGGGATTCGTCGGATAGGGTCAATGGACATCTCTTCTACGTTTCACTGAGGACATGCGAACTTTATTTTATTGGGGTTTGAATCTCATAATCATTTACTTCATTTATCCGGTGGTCATAATAGCAGGGCTAATTAAACAGCGCCGCTATAAAAATTGGGTTCTCCTCTAACGCGGTTTTTGTTGTCGCTGAGAATACTCAAAGATTTACCTTCGTGCTTAGTGCGTGATGGATCATTTATACGACCCTAAAGAGTGGGCATTGAGCGCCATTCCTAAATTACACCGTGGGCATGGAAGTTTAATTTCTTTTATACTGAGAATTTTTGTCACCTTCGTTGATTGGAGTTGTCTGGGCAGCAGCTGTTGTTACCAGGCACACGACGAAAACAAGCGAAAACGCCATATCTGAAATAAGAGTCTTGTAATAAATTACTGGGAAAATGAAGAGACTAAGCAGAATAGTGATTCACTAAACATAGTCTGTGGAACTCTGGCCGTTATTCACATGCGTGCGGCTTATGTATGTATGTATGTTTGTATATATGTATGTATGTGTGTATGTACGTATATATGTATGTACATGTATGTATGCATGTATGTATGTATGTACAGATGTAGGTGGGGTTGTTTATGTATAGATTCCACATACATTTACTACCAAAAAGCTTTGATCATGGTTTAGGAAGAGAATCTTGAAGTACATGACCATGAGACGCGTTCCTCTAATAAATATCATTTATGTAGTATACACGCCAAGATCAGACAATTTAGCATCAGAACTTATGGTCCGTCGTTTTGGAACATTTTACCGTTGGAATTAACGAATCACTTAAAAGCTTATTTATTGAATGCATTGTAACTGTAAATCAACCATTCCTGTGACCTTTTAATTAACTTTAGATAAGTGGCTAAGATCCGGTTATGCACTGTCTTGTTTGTAAACTATTTCTCTTCAGTATGTTATGTGATTATTATGTGATGTCTTATTATGGAATGCACAACTTTTGTAGGACCAGCAGCCATACCTAATTGTTGCTAATGCTGGGGGCGGGATGATAGAAGGAGTGTATGTGTTGGGTGTGATACACCGTTGAACTTTTGAAGTTAGAGGTTTTCAACTGGGTCTGTTGACTGTGTTTATAATTGCTGTTCTACTGCTTGAATTGGTCTTAAAAATGTTAGAGCTGGTCTGAAGCGGTGTGTTTATACTCGCTGTTTATGCACATAATGCTGGACAATTGGGGTTGATGGAGTGGGTTTGTTTTGGTGTTGCTATAAATAACAATTTAACGAACTGCTCCACTGGTTGTAATGATTTATTGTAACTAGGGGGCCCTGTTAGCCCATTGTTAGTTTCGTGTCTGTATGTTTACGGTGATCAATAAAACATTATGATGATGATGTATGTATGTATGTATGTATGTATGTATGTATGTATGTATGTATGTATGTATGTATGTAGGTAGGTAAGTAGATAGGTTGGTAGGCAGGTATGTTGTTTGTATGGGCATTTTGAGGAATTGGTTTTTAGTTGCGTGCATCTAATGTCCAGGCTCTAAAAGGATGGTTACATTGGTTAGTTCCCTCTGATTAGCTGTTGTTAGGGTGCATTAACTCTTTGGCCATCCGACTAGAAACTAACTCCATATAAGCTTAACGCTTACTATATAGTTATAGGATCGAAGAGCTTGGCATTTAGGTTTTAGTCTGATGAGACCTTGTTTTGATGTAAGTCCGCCAAGGAGATTATTGTGAAGGGAAACCAATAAGGTTACTCTTCTAGTTAGACTCTTTGGCTGAAATTCGGGTCGATAGTGGCCTTGTGAAGGGAGTGATTTTGGGGTATTTCTGTCCTAGTGGGAAGCAATTAGCCTTAGACAGAGAACCGCTAAGTGTTGGGGTTATCACTAGAGCCAAGACTGGGCTCTAGTTATAACCGCGCACGCGGATAGAGCAGCAGCAGATAGAACGGTGACTCAGGATCAACTGCGACGTTGAATGTGTGCGATGATGCGTGTACGAATTTCCTGAATGACGATTTAGCTCGTTTGTTTGAAGAAGATAGAGATAAGACTTGTGATGTGCAGGATTCTGTTTCACTAGGGGAGAGTTGCCATAAATGGACCACCTAAGGGAAACCGAGGTTTACTGAAGGAATGCTACCGAATTTCTAAAAGGAAATTATGCCATATGATGGGCTGATTAGTCAAATATGTGGTTCAGAATCAAGGGACAGATAGTATTCATGCATTGATGAAAAATAACTAAAACAGCTTGAGCTCTGATAGGTCCAATCAAGGCAACCTGTTTCCTTAAATGGACCGCATGGTGTCCTTGATTGGACCAGTTGCCCTGAATGGAACATATTATTTTAAAGACGTTTTTTAAAGATAATTTGCAATAAAAAACACTTTAAACGTTTTAAAACACTTATTGTCTAAAACTTGCGATAAAGACGTCTGTATCTAACTGTCAAAATACTATAAAAGTAGTAGAAATCAACTTAATATGACTAACATAACCACTGCCAGTAAACATATTAGGTGTACATTGTCAGAATTACCAGTTAAATAAAGATTATACATAGTTAACTATAGACTATTTAATTACGACTAAATTATTAGTTAAGTCTTTTATTAATGCTTAGTTACAATCATTTGTATCTAACACTTAACAATTAATAGGAGCCTACTTAGAGGAATTACACACAGTTTGCACAGAGGAACACATCATCATCAAGCAGTCCCCGCATTTTCTTTTACTCGTAGACATCTACATATACAACTGAAAGAAAATGGTGTTCGACATAATACAAGCCAATGGAACTTATTATTGTATAATTAAGCACCTCAAACACAGTATAACATTGCAAGTGCCGGTGTCCTTAAATGGACCACCCCAAATTATGGGTCCAATTCAGGAAACTAAGTGTGGTCCATTCCAAGCAACACGGACTACTTCTGCTTACACTGCGATAGTTCAACTCACGTCAGTCTTACATGTAGCCTAAAATAACTTATTGTCGCTGAAACATGAAACCTGGCTATAGCTAAAACAAATTTGATTACATTTTTAAAAGCTGATCTTAAATATATATCCTCGTTGTTAGGTACGGCTAAAAATAGATCAGAACTACATGAAATAGAGTTTTAACCGCAATTTAATAAATGTTTAGAATTACGTAAAACTGCCTTTACCGATACGATCAATATTCAACTGCGCAAGAATACAACAGTTGAAAACGAGATTAAATGGGTATCTAGGGTGTAAATCGGCTGTGGTCCAATTAAGGCAACGGTCCAATTGGGGCAACTCTCCCCTACTTGAGTTAAGTCGCTTACAACGCGCTGATAGTGATTTGACACCTTTGTTTGTACTTGCTGAGACTCGAAGGATGGTCGCAGATGAAAGTCACTATCGACTTGTGTTTTGGTTCGTCGCTGGTGTGATAAACACCCCAAGGTTTGGGTATTACTCAGATTGTTATTCCTCAGCATTTGGCGGGCAAAGTTATTGCGTGTGTCACATGATATTCCGGCTCCAGGGCATTTGGGTACGCAGAAAACTTTGGCTGCTGTAACATTTCTGGTGGCCAGTTGCGAACAAACCGTCCGTGAGTATTTTCGTACATGTGATATTTGTCAGAGGATGGGTAAGAGCGCTATACAAATAAGAGCCCCTTCGTGTGAAAAGGTATATCCGCATGTTCATAGTTATTAAATAGTATTTTGCTAAATTCTGGGACTCCATTCCATTTCAAGGCAGTAACTGCAAAAACCAACATGCCATAATCTATTTATCTATAATGCATGGCCTTAGGAATTGGAAGAAATATGAAACAAATGAGATATTAGGCCTACTCCCGACCTAAACGACATCACATAACCAGGAAAATACGTGATGACTCCGTGCAAGCATGTGGGTGTCTCGTATGTATACATATATATTACTTGCACATACATATGTGTAGGTGCATAATATATATAATGTGTTTACTAATTTGTTTTCCTCAAAAGAAATTTCTATATACAGGAACACATCTTACCTGGATAGTCTTCTGCGTAGCTTTGAAACCTAACGGAATCACGAACGATGTCCAATCGTCCAAATTGAAGATTAGGGGCCTATCTTTGGGTGGCCATGTCAATGTCAACTTCTCGGACTTGTCCCTTGATCCGCAGATACTCGGGCCAATTAATTGTTCATCGCGATAAATTTTATTAATTGCCAATTTTTAATTTAAATTGCAATTTAGTTTACTTATTAATTGTATCGAAATTGATAAGGTGTGCAGTCGAGCTACCCAAAAGTGATTTGTAACCATCGAGAAAAGCTTTGACCTATAAATAGATGCAGATGTCAAGAAATATAGAGATAATGAGATGTTGAACAATCGCTCGCGGTTTTTTATACGTACAACGTACATCCTATACGCACTAAACCACCTGGATTCGTTCACGGCGTGGGGCCTACACATTTATGCGAATATGTGCGCACGTGCTTAAGTACATACATACATACAAACAACATACATACATAAGCACATACATACATACATACATACATACATACATACATACATACATACATACATACATACATACATACATACATACATACATACATACATACATACATACATACATACATACATACATCCATACATACATACATACATACATACATACATACATACATACATACATACATACATACATACATACATACATACATACATACATACGTACACGCATACACGCATACATGCATCCATGCATACATGCAAACATATATAAACGTACTTCTATATATAAACACATACTTGCGTACATAAATATATACGTATACATTCATAATCAGGAAAATTGCAAATCTGCTCATTTTCATATTGAGTCATCAAAATATGATCAGTTAGGCTAAAACTAGGGCTGTACCGAATAGGTCATTGTCACTATTCGGCCGTATACGAATAATTGGACCAACTATTCGGCCGAATACGAATACGAATAGTTACAAAATAGGTCTACCGACAACATTCAAAATTTCAAATGTAAGCAACAGTTTTAGTTAAGTTAATTTAATACATAAACTAAAAGTAAACAGTTAACTACATGTATTTTTTGCATCCTTCTGCCTGTCTGTGTAAACTGGGAATGGAACTAAATTAGTTAAACTTGGAGATTGTCACTTACCTAACGTTCACTCCACTCGCTATATCTGTCGGATATGCAGAAACAGATGTCACGTGACCACTATTCGTATTCGGTCCTACTGCTACTATTCGGCCGAATACCGAATAACCATTTGGCCCACTATTCGGCCCCGAAGCGAATACGAAGCGAACATTCGGTACAGCCCTACCTAAAACTCGGAATGTCCCCTTAAACTATCTCGCCGGTGGGAGGAAGGGGACGGACTATGCCACTCGGAGAAATGTTGAACTCCTTGCGGAAGACTGGTCAGGCCATTATCAGGTGGTGGCTGGTAGTTTAACACTCGCATAGACCTACAGAAAGTTAATGACAACGACATAGAATTACGTAACCAATGGCATGTAAGTGTCCAGGCAGGGCAGGCAATGTCATTTTCTTTCGAGAAGCATATGTAATCGTTGGGGCGTTGGCCATCGAATAATGTGAGCTTCCGATCGAGGGGGCATTGCGCGACGGATATTGTATGTCCTATATAAATTATGGCGATTTTGTACAGTCCTGGAAACGAACAAACGGACAGATAGCGATAGCATGTGGTCACATAGACAGCCATTAACCAACATAAACCCATTTAGAACACTTAGACCTACGTGATATTACAGATGGTCTTATCAGATATTGATTCGGCATATAATGGATGTCTACGAGACGCAGTGGTACGGTCCCTGATCGATACATTTCAACGAAGCCTCATTAGATGTCATTTCGCTAAACAGACTTTGATCGCCATTGTTCACAAAACGAACCAACGTGATAAGCAGTTCGTTTTACATCTGTTAACGAAAGCACTAGTTGTAGCTTTAGCAGTAGTAGTTGAAATAGTAACAGTAGGTTGTGGTGTGTAGTAGTGGTAGTAACTGTAGCACTAGTACAGCGCTTGTAAAGTACTAAAATGCATTGCGTTAATTGTCCTGATACCCAGTAGTATTACTTTTACTGCTATAATATTGTTGTTATTTTTGTTGGAACATTATTTACATGGAAATGAATTATACTATTTGTTTCTTGACGTGGTATCTTGGACGGATGGATGAATAGAATGAGGGAGAGAGGTCTGGATGGAGAGCGAAAGGGACGGGCCGTAGCCTTCGAGGGTATGCTGAACTATTTCGGCAGACTGTACAGGCCACCTCTTCCCCCGGTCCTTTGCCCTGACCCAGCTGCTGGATGCAGCGCAGGCACAGTGTGTGGGCGCATGGCAGAAGCTTCGGATTAGAGTAGACCTCAGTAAAGATGCAACACTCTATAATCTCTCTCAAATGCTCCATCACATTCTGTGTCCCCGCCATGACATTAACTGTCAGGCAAAACTACATATGAATTAACATGTGGCAAAAAACATGATCGGAGCTAACAGGTAATACAAGACGCCTTCTTGAGGTTCTCCAAATGCAGCATTAATGTTCTCATGCGCCATCCAACGACCCCCATCATCAACAATTTCCAACGTAGCACCATGCTATCTCCAAGTCATGACATCCCTGGATTCTCACCTGGAACCGAAAGGACAAAACAACCTGGCTACAGCGGACTTGATTTTGATAAATAAAGCGCCCTTGTATAGGCTGACTAGGCTTAATAATTGTGTGGCGATGATAAATTTCATGGATTTACATTACATTACTTATTCATGAACTGCATATCGTCCTTATTTATAATTGTTATTGTATGTGAAATATATATATATATATATATATATATATATATATATATATATATATATATATATATATATATATATATATATAGCACTACTTCAGCGTAAACCAATAGGAACCATTATTAACGCAGCAAAATCTTAACATATAATCCCCGTGCTTAAATCTTTGTTTTGGCTTCTGGTTCAGCAAAGAAATGTTTTAACACTGGGGCTCATAGTTTATAAACAATAGAACTCTGTTTCTATTCTCAAGCATTATTGAACTTGTTTATCGGTTTATATTTCCACCTAAAACTAGAATTGCTTTTGATGAACGAGCTTTTTCGGATGCTGAACCTAGATTTTGGAACTCTCCCTGTATCTGTCCGTTCTGCTCGGTCCCTTATAATCATTACGTTCTCAAAAGTAATTGCACATCTAGCACAGGCTGCCTCTCTGTCTGATTTTCAGGATATTGATTCGGTGTCTTGCGCATTAGATATCGGCAGGATAGAATTTGTTAAATTGCAATTTATAAAGTGGATGCGCTTTCTGAGCTTGCCTACATGATGTTAGATGTCATAAAGAAAAAATTGAACCAGTAGGTATAGGCAAAACGATGAAAAGAAAACCAGAAGAATCACCAGTATCTTCTCACGATTACACACGCAGCCAATCAACGAGTCGGAGCATGCTATCTGTCAACTGCTGTCAACTGCAGTTGACAGATAGCATGCTCCGACTCGGAACATGCTCGGAACTTCCGAGTTTCTACGCTGATAGTTTGGAACGACAACAGGTGACAGCTCGCAATACACGGTGACGCGGCCGCTGAGCAGTTCCTCATTTGCAGAAGATGACGCAAGTTCGGCTATTCATCGAGTTGCCAAGTGCACGAGGATCGTAATCGTTATCGTAATCTCCAATTTTCTAAAGCGCCACTGTAAAGCCTAGCTCAGAGCACCAGCTTATTCACGAGCGCTGTGAAAAGTCTCGATATTGCAAAACAGTACAGAAGAGTACTAAGTCCAAATATTATTCACCAGGTGGCGCTATTTGGAAATACCATAAAGCAGGCGATTACAAATTTAATTTGGATAATAACGAGCCAAACACCGCTATAATATTCCAACCCATTCTCCAGATATTACAATGAATTACAATTAGCCCGGACCCCATATTGGGCATTCGAGTACCAAAAAGTAACTTGGGAACTCGAGGATTAAAGTATGATGTATAGGCCTATATGATATACATCTAAAATATATAAGTATATATGTGTGTATAACTCTATATATATGGTGCATCGCATATCACAAATTACACATAAGCTCCTGTATCAAGTGTTTCTTAATATTTGGTGCAGGAGCTAAAAGCAAACAGATTGTCAAACTTCATAACACATAACAAAAGAAACGGAGGAGGTTATATACACTTGTCTCAGGACTGGTGTCAAATTCCGTTCACAGAACCATTTGGCAATATATAATCAACTCAGTCATTAGGTTTCAATCAATAACACATACACTATTCAGAATTTATTAGCTTTAACATAGTGTTTGCGTTATTTTAGCCTAATAATTGTACACATTATTATTATAGACATAATTCTAACATAATTATATATGGCGACTGATTTTATAACTTTTCTCCTTTGCTTTGATATCACTGTTGTTACGCCGTACAAATAGAATTAGCACATTCTGATTGATTTCCTTTTCCATTCATTTATCGGGCATTGTTTTGGAATGTACAAACATTCAATGACCTACAAGAAGAAACGAAGAAACTACTGGCGTGTATAATTACGAAGAAATAAATTGATGCCATCGATCAAATCTTCCGATCTCATGTATACTCTACCACAGGAACTGAAGTTTCTTGATGGCAATCATATTTATCATTCGTATTAATGAACCATGGGTCTCAATAATTATAATTTCCAATGTGAAAATGTACAAGAACACGTTTTTATATTACGACCATATGGCCTCGACCCTGTTCATTTTTCAATGAATTGATGGGTCAAGATGCTTCACCAGTGCTGCTCGTTTGAATAGGCGTGTTCGTCAGTTTGGTTTACTTGACATATAGGTGGTTCACATCATTACAAATTATATATATATATATATATGTACGCTTTGATATCAAGTGCATCCTAGCATTTGATGCAGGAGCTAAAGTCTGTCAGATCATCACCATCGAAGGAGGTTGTATACACTTGCCTCAGGCTTAGTATCTAGTTTTAAAAGAAAACAAACTACTAACCATGGCCATTATTTTTATCACTCATATTAATGAACCCTATTATCATAAATTATTACAATTTCCAATGTGAATGTAAAATGTAAACGTACAAGTTTTATATCAATCACTCAATCAATTCATCAATTTCTTTTTATTGGTCCAGAGGAATATAAGTAATGCAAAGTCAATACATTAGTTCGTAAAGTGCATGTTCTAGTGGGCACAAAAAGGGAGCCCAGATGGGACGAGAGTCCCGCTAGGTTAAGGCCACCGATGTAAAACTATGATACTTGCCGACATTCAGTAATACCATTAACCATAAATTCATTGAACATTATAGTGCATAGTCTCATTGAAGTCATTAGAATGTTTTTATCTTAACTATACATCCTAACTACATAATGGTTAGCATTAAGCACAAGATAAGAAAAGAAGGTTGAATCTAAAATTCTAATTAAAATTCATCAACCACAAAGTGTAAGGTGATTTCTCAATAAATTACGGTTGGATATGACACTGTGTCGAAGTTCATAAGAACGCGAACAAAAAAATTTAATCGAGAACTTTCGTGAGTTAGTACGAACATAATCACTTCTGTATGAATTTAAGAGCGGAAGTCTGAAGTTAACTTTAAGTAATTGTTGTAGAGATCTGGTAGCGCGTTATAATTATAGTGATGCATGTGTTCATTTATATGTAATTTGTTAATTTGATCAACTCTTAACAGGCCCAATTGTTTAAACGTATCAGCAGTAAGAGTTATATGGAAGGTACGTTATATAACGACCGTATGGCCTCGACCCTGTTCATTTTTCAATGAACTGATCGGATAAGATCCTTCACCAGAGCTGCACGTTTGAATAGTTTGATAGTCATCAGTTTCGTTTACTTGACAGGGACTGTGCAAGAATTCCTAATACAGTTACTCCCTTCTGAAAGAGGATCGGATGAAGGCTGCCCAATAAACTATGCAAACATGTAGCGCTGTTTCTCGACGCTATGTGATAACAAAGGTAGACAAAAAACTAAACATGTCAATAAAATTTATAAACTTATTAAAAAACTCGTAAAATTGAAAGAGAAACGAAGTCATACTATCAAGCGAATCAGCAATAATCGATATAAAGATGGTCATAAAAAACAAAATTATCTGTTAACTAAAACGCAATGGAGGAAGAACTTATCATCCTATTTCCCCTTTCTTCTTTCCTCTGCATTCAGCTTTCCATTGCTGGAAACGTTTTCTGCTGCCTTCAGCTTTCTCTTCATGGGCACTTTCTCTGCTGCATTTGGCTTTCCATTGCTGGGAACTTTCTCCGCTGCATCCGTCTTTCCATTGATGGGCACTTTCTCTGCTGCATCTGGCTTTCCATTGCTGGGCACATACTCTGCTTGATTAGGCTTTCCATTGATGGACACTTTCTCTGCTGGATATGACTTTCCATTGATGGAAACTTTCTCTCCTGCAACCGACGTTCCATTGATGGGGACTTTGCTGTCATCTGTAACATATTCAAAAAGAGAGATTGCCAAATCTGCAGCCACACAAACCCACGTTCGAGCACTCTGCGGATATGCATACATTCATCCTTACATACATCAGCCTTCAAATATAGACCAGAACCTAAAAATTGGCTTCAGCATATAGATATTTAAATTTATTACATAAATTGATATAATGTGAGGAAATTTTGATTTCATACACGTTTGCAAATACATGCAAAATGTTCTAACAAGACTAGTGCAGCCATGTGTGAGAAAGAACACATGGACAATAGTTCAAAAATAGAATACCTTCCCATAGTGCTTTAAGTATGTCAGCGAACTGCAAATTTCTCTCTTACACTCTAAACCCGGACCTTGATATAGAACTGAGATTTGAGCCCGCGACAAGATGTTTTTGTGTGGTGCTGAAATACTTCGAATAATTACATTACATTACAAAGTATCATGTTGAAAGATAAACTAGTTTTCTGTCCAACATTACAAGCTTAAACGAGCAACTCTTCTACTCACCTGATTCCAAAGTAACAAAGTATTCTAATTGGAATCCGCCGAGCACAATTGATTCATCACTGAAAAACCAGACGAGAACTTGGGTACATTGGGGGATGTTCTGCGTCGGTGGAATGGTGGCTCCACTAAATCTTTGCGTACCGTAGTCTGCGTTGTCAAGGCAACGGAGCTAAATAAGAGCAACATACAAGCTTCACATGTAAATGTGACATATGTTTGAATTGGTAACCACCGCGGTGGGTGGAATTTGAAGAAAGGAAGGTATGCCCCTCATTAATTCGACCTCTCTCGACTGACCCATCATTTGCCTCATACATTTCGTTAATCTGCGTCGGAACCCACTTGTTCAGACAAATTTCCATTGAAGATACACAGTTCCCTCATGTCCGTAGGTCTTACCCCAACTGAATTAGTAATTCAGTTAGGGTAAATGCGTATGTATATATGCTGCCATGAGTCACTGATTGACAGTCTGAGCCTGTTGAGGAAGAGACATGTACATGAACCAGAAGCGATTTGTATGTGGAAAATTTAACTTTGCGACCTCAGTCGGAGATGGTTAGGACCAGTTAATTGAGACCTACGGACATGAGGAACTGTGTATCTTCAATGGAAATTTGTCTGAACCAGTGGGTTCCGACGCAGATTGCTCCTGTCCGTAGGTCTTGCCCCAACTGAATTAGACTCTCACTCTTTCCATACATATTTTCTTCATACGTTTAGTTCCTGTACATACCTCCAATCAGTAATCGAAGCGTGATAACTACTATTGAAAATCGGTAAATTCAGGTAATATGGTTAAATCATGTAGCAGTAACGTCTGGATATGTATGTATGTATGTATGTATGTATGCATGCATGCAATCATGTAGCAGTAACGTCTGGATATGTATGTATGTATGTATGTATGTATGTATGTATGTGTATGTGTGTGTGTGTGTGTGTGTGTATGTATGTATGTATGTATGTATGTATGTATGTGTGTGTGTGTATGTATGTATGTATGTATGTATGTATGTATGTATGTATGTACGTACGTACGTACGTACGTACGTACGTACGTATGTATGTATGTATATACAAGGACCGAGCAGCAATGGTCAACTCTACCAGTGCATGAACTAAGATCACTGCAGCATCATGGGAGAGGGACCTCAGTACAACACGCAACTGCCGGAGCTGATAATAACAGTTCCGAGTGACCAAGTTAACATGCTGAGAGAGACTAAGCTCTCGATCCAGCGTAAGACCTTGGTCACGAACAGTAAGGGAGAAAGTGATATGGGGAAAGGTTTCAGTCAATAGGTGTAGGTCAACCCTCGCCAGCTGTCTACGACCACCAAGCCAAATGAATTGAGTTTTAGACGGGTTCAGAAGCAACCGGTTTGAGGCCATCTAAGCTGAGAGGGCATCAATAGCGCGGCACATCAACCCAACAGAAGCCACTGCATCAGCTGCGCAGCAGTGGACATATGCTTGGATGTCGTCAACATAAAGCTGATGAAGCAGCCCACATGACTGTAGCAAGGAACTAATATCAGAAGTAAACAAAACATAAAGTAGCGGGCCAAGGACGGACCCCTGGGGTACACCAAAGAGGGCGGGGACCCAGCGGAACCTGGAGGAACAAGCAGTAACACAGTTAGTGCGACCAGTAAGATAGGATGATAGCCAGTCTAGCGGTTTGCCAACCAGCCCAAAGGAAACAGAGAGGCGCTGTAGAGGTATAGCATGATCGACAGAGTCGAATGCCGAGCTAACATCAAAAAGGGCTAAAAGGGTAATCTGACCACAGTCCATGGCGCCATATAAATCCGACAGGAGGCGGACCAGTAAAGTTTCAGTGGAATGATTCCTCCGAAAACCCGACTGGAGGATTGGGAGTAAACCATTTATATTTAGATAACCAATTAGGTGATTTGCAACAATGCGCTCCAATATTTTGGAGAGGAATGTCACATTTGCTATCGGGCGGTAGTTTGCAGGATCACTTGAGTCCAGCCCGTCTCGTTTCATGGCCGGAATGAGAATTGACCGCTTCTGAGAAGTAGGTAGATGGGCCTCCTGGATCGACCGATTGCAGAGCAGGGTGAGGAACGGCAGGAGATCGTCGACCAGTTCCTGGACAAGGAACGTAGGCACCGGGTCCAGCTCACAAGTCTTTGGTGCTGCGGCTAGGATGAGACATCGTAGCTCTAGACTAGTTATCTCCTTGAGGACGGATAACCGAGCATCAGTAGTGGAGAAATCTGGCAGAGAAGAAGCGGAAGTAGCAGTTCGGATAGACGCAATTTTGGCAGTCAAATGTTCCAAGAATGCTTCAGCAGTAAAAGACGGAGAAGCCTGCGTCTGACGGTCACTCCAAGGGCCTAATGGGGCGACTTGACCGGGTCCTTCGTTCTGCTGCTAGACTTATTGGTCGCATTCCAAAATATGCCCCAGTCTCTGCCTATATGCGTGACGTCTTACATTGGCTTCCTGCCTCTGAGCGCATCTCCTACAGGATAGCAGCACTAGTTTGGCGGTGTCTCATAGGTAGCGCCCCATCCTACCTGTCTGAACTCTGTTGCCCGATTTCTGACTTAGCTTCTCGCAGAGCTTTGCGCTCTGCGACTAATGGGGAGCTATTGGTTCCTCGGACCCGCTCCGCAGTCAGGCAACGCCGAGCCTTCTCGGTTGTTGGCCCGTCTACCTGGAATGGTCTTCTGATATCCTTACGCTGCTTCCCCCGGAATAATTCACCTGTTTTCTTACGACAACTCAAGACCTATCTGTTTAGCCGTGGCTGGGCTGGGAGCGCCTCTGAGTAGGTCTCTTGAAGAAGCGCTATATAAATTTCCAGAATGAATGAATGAAATGAATGAATATGTATGTATGTATGTATGTATGTGTGTGTATGTATGTATGTATGTATGTATTTATGTATGTATGTATGTATGTATGTATGTATGTATTCATGTATGTACACTGTTAGAAAATTCCCGTAAAATAACGGTGAAAGGCATGGCAACTTTGTTGCCATGCCTTTCACCGTTATTTTACGGGGGTCCCGTTATCTCATTTACGGCCGACCCGTGAATTTACGGCCAATCCCAGTTTTATTTTACGGAGACTTCCCGTTTTTTTACGGCGACTCTACATATTTTACGGAGATTCCCGGTATTTTACACGGCAATTCAGCGTATTTTAACGTTGAATATCTGTTTTTAAGGGAGATTTTGACGGCGATTTACCGTTATCTTACGGTAAATGACCTTTTATTAACGGTTAATTGCCGGTTTTTAACGGTTAATCGCCTGCTATTTACGGTTAATATACCTTAGTTTCACGCCGTTTTTTAACGGCTAATTTGCCTTATTTTTAATTACCTTTTCAACATATTATTGCTTTATTTTACAGTAAGTTACCGTTTATTAAAGGTTATTTCCTTCATTCTTCTGTTCCAGACCATGCAATAACATATTTATATGGTAGGTCACACAAAATAGAATAGGAACTTATGGCAAAACCCGATCAAGCTCATTATCACACGCTTTTGGACTACATTATACATATATCAAACAAATGTTTGGATTAACACCAAGAAATCTTCACATCGAAATACATTTTATTTGGAAAAATTAAAAGTGCAATTGAACTGTAATTCATTGTGGGTCATCCAAATGCGGATCACTGTGGACAGTGCAAGGCTTCATTCTCAGCGCATGCCATGCCAACTAATTCATGACAAGCACATTATTTCATTACATTCTTTATTTGAAACAAGACTGGTGGAGACTAAAAATTAGATTTTAAATTGGCATGCAAGCACGTATAAAAATATAAGGCACCTTCACTCAATCAGCACAAGAACTGAAGCATATTAATAAGCAATTTAAGCACCTCTAGTAATATTAACTATCAAACTGGTACTTCTAGAAAGAAAACAATACAGTGTATTGAATACACAAAGTTTATGTCGTTGAAAAATTTAGCATAATGTAAAGCTATTCAATCTCATCTAAAAGTCAATCATAATGAATTCGAGAAGCCAGGTAGAAATCTGACAAAGTCAGAAAAACCAGAAATCAAGCCTTGGGGCAAGCAAGCTGAAACAGACGAGTTTTATGCTTAGTTTTGAAGAATATAAACACTTTAACAACGACTGTGCACTAAAATGTACGAAAGAAACAAATCCCTCTCGTCGCTAAAGAGTTAAAGAACTGACAGAATGCACAAAACACGGAAACAGGGCAGTGGTAATAGTTTAGGTTGTCCGTAACTCTGCAGATGGAAAATTCCGACTCTTTGATTATGTACTTTTTGTGCCACGTGTTGAAGTTCACTGCAACAGAAAAACCAACAGCACAATTAATCAAAGAACATAATCTCTATAGCCCTTACCAGCACTGGCACTGTTAATGCGGCATAACCATAAATGATCCCTTTAAGCATATTAAACTTTAAACATGGAACAATATAGTACAAGTAGAACACCACTTAGTTTCAAAATCCAACATGAAATTGCAATTTGTATTTGGTAACGTCTATCGTGCCGGTGTTTAATGCACAAGCAATTATCCGATTGCGTTCGAAATACAGGAAGCATTCATTGCCATCATAAACTCTCAGTGGACTGATCTTCTGGGATGATGCCTTCCTTGTGCATTAGGCATCGCCACAACAGAAATTAACAAATACAATGAAAACTAATTATATGTTTGATTTTGATGCTTTCTGGTGTCCTACATGTGCTGATCAACAGCTACACATTTTGTATAGTGGCACTAAAGGAATAAAAAAAATCGTATAATACTGGTCATACTTATAATCTGCAGTTAACTTACATGAGAAATTCTTTGGGCGTCTAAATTATGCCTCGTGTAGTTATTGTGATGTCTAATCCCAATCTTCCGTAACCTAACATAACATAACCGATCTCCACTGCTGGATGTCCTCAAATCGCCTCTCTCTTAATTCTGTAAAAACTCAGCTGATCTGGTTTGGCACTCGCCAGCAGCTCCTCAAGCTTGATTATGCAACTCTCGCCAAGCGGTTTCCGCTCTTCTCTTTCTCGACAAGTGTTCGGGACTTGGGTGTCATTCTTGACAGTACTCTTTCATTTGCCGACCACATCTCAAGCCTCTCTCGGTCTAGTTTTTATCATCTAAGGCGTCTTCGTGCTGTCCGGCGTTCTGTTCCTTCCTCCACTTTCACCTCCATGGTTCATGCCTTTATCTGCTCACGCATTGACTACTGTAATGCATTACTCATTGGTCTCCCAAAATCCCGTCTGTCTCCACTTCAATCGGTCTTAAACGCAGCTGCTCGTCTGATTGCCCGCCTTCCACGCTACTCTCATATCTCGACTTTTATGTCTGAGCAATTGCATTGGCTTCCGCTCACCGCGCGTATCCAGTTTAAAATTCTTTTTCTTACCTCTCGAGCGTTCCAGGGCAAAGCTCCTCGTTACCTTTGTGACCTTATCTGTCGACCTCTGTCGGTTGCCTCTGGTCGTCCTCTCCGCTCTTTTGACCGACATGACCTCTTGGTCCCTCGGACCCGGACTTCTATGGCTCAACACCGTGCCTACGCATCTGCTGGCCCGTCCCTTTGGAATGATCTTCCTCCTATGACTCGTTCTCAGATTCTAACTGGGGGAATTTCTGCTACTACTCGATGTCTGAAGACTTTTCTTTTCTCACGAAGCTCTGCGCACTGGGAGCGCCTCTGATTAGGTTGTACTGCGAGAGGCGCTTTACAAATGCATAAATACAATACAATACAATACAATAACAATGATAACATAACATAATATTTTATTGATCCAACTCAAAAGTACATAATTTGTAACAGATTGATCTGGGTAACAGTTCCCAGATTACTAGAGAAAAAGAAATATATAAACTTAAACAAATGCAGAATACATTCCTGGGTCAACATACACATAAGTCCAAATTTCATGTCAAATCTGACAGGTCCAGGAGTAAACTGCCAGTAATGCCACACTCAAAAAGAGTGCCTTTGAATATAAACCAATGAAAAGAAAAAAACCTAATTGTGCTGTCGAAGATTATTGGCAACATTGTATGTTTCTGCATAAACAACATGAGCAGTTTATGATAGAACTAATACACAGTTGCTAGACAAAACAAGAGCTTAAGGGGATGCTTAATTTAATAGAATCATAAGTCAAAGTTAAGACAGCAATATACAGGAAATTATATTTACCACTGAAACAAATTTCAAGCTGTTCTCACTGGATGCTGGATATGTGTGTGCACTGAAACAGAAAAAGACACTTAACAAATAATCATCACTATATCTTCCCACCACTGGCACTACAAGTGTGGCATAACCATAATACATGGGTGTAGCTATATGCAAGTTTCACCTTAGGCATATGCAAACTTCAACATGGAAGATTTCTCAGGCATCACTACAATAGGCTGTCTGTCTCATAGGACTAATCTTCTGCATACTGACCTTATTTAGGCTTCATTTTGGTGCATCACCAGTTGATGACTTGTCCGATAGGAGTTACTAATAACAATCACATGCTTTTGACACTGTGTGGTGTTGTAAATGGGCTCAGAATCTACATTACAGCTACACATGTAGTATAGTGGCGCTATATAATAAAAATAAATAATCGTAATCGAACGTTTAAACAGCACCACTCGATGATTCAGAGGCACTCCCGACCCAAGTCAGTGCTGAAATAACAATAGAATATCGTCCATTGGATGCACTGTCTATGGTAGTTATGCCACATTGGTAGTGTCAGCGTTCTCTGTTTATATTAATAATAAAGCATGTGCATATTCTGCAGTTACCTCTACACCTCACTCACTAGCTCTAGAGGCCTCTAATATATGCCATTGTGTGGCTAGTGTGAGGTTTAGTAGTACTCTCCTAGAAGTCAATTGTGTAACAAAAGATCAACAGCAACATTAAATTATTTCTGTTCAGACAACATAGACAGTTTTTGGTATGAGCAATGCATTGACATTTCAATAATTGCAAGGTTGCTTGACAAAACCAGAGCATAAAGAGATATATGGTAGCCGACTGATTAGACCGCTCACCCTGTAACTTGGGGAGAAGGGGTTTGAGTCTCCCTGAAAGTTACTGTGTAGGGACCTTTAGCCATTATTAAGTAGTGGCGTTTCATAAATGCATAAATTAATTTCAATGATATCAGGACTAATAAATATAATAATATGGCTGAAAATGAGATACTTACGACGTGTGTCCAAAATATGAGAGCTGGTGTTTTTGACTGCACTACATGTCAATCTGGAGAGCAAGATGCATGTTGCTCTTCTCAAACGCCAGAGATTGAACAACTGTTTTAAACAAAACAAAATTAATTACAAACAAAATTATTTAATTCAATCAAATCTCAAAACTTCTATAGCGCCTTGCAACACAAACAGCATGGATGGGTTCAAGCCTCACAAGATGGTTACTTTGTATGGACCTTCTGCAAGTCCTTCTTGAAATTAAAATAGCTCAGCACCATCAATTGATGCTTGATCAATAGATAGAGTGCTCAATAATAATAATAATAATAATAATAATAATAATAATAATAATAATAATAATAATAATAATAATAATAATAATAATAAATTAATAATAATAATAAATTAATAATAATAATAATAACAATTGCTCACTATGAGCTATATTCTGTCTCAGCCATGTGTAAAGTTGAACCGTGTTGTGTCAAAATAAAGATGATTAGCCTCACCCTAACCCTTTTTCCTGAGTTGGGACTGGTAACAGCCAAAAACAAGTGCCACAATTAAAACTTTGTATGGACCTTATGCAAGTCCTCTTTGAAGTTACAATTGCTCAGCACCATCGATTGATGCTTGATCAATAGATAAAGTGCTAAAATAATAATAATAATAATAACAATAATAATAATTTTACCAAATCGCTTCCCACGATCAAAGAAATATAACAGTTTCAGATCAACAATAATAATAATAATAATAATCTTTATTAATTCAAACTGACAAGTACGCAGTAAGATTACATTTTATAATAATAATAATAATAATAATAATAATAATAATAATAATAATAATAATAATAATAATAATAATAATAATAATAACAATAATAACAATTGCTCAATGTGAACTATATTCTGTCACAGCCATGTGTGTGAAGTTTAACTGTGTTGTGTCAAAACAAGGATGATCAGCATCAGTCCAACCCTTTGTCCAGTGTTGGGACTGGTAACAGCAAGAAAAAGACAGGGCCACAGTTAAAACAAGCACTTATGTTGGCTGCAGTGGGCCTACATTAGTTGCCATGCGTAGCACAATGCAGGTCAACTGTGCACACAACTGACTTCTGCATTGCGTCTTCATGCATACCTGCCATGGTACCATGAATTTTAATTTAAAGAAATTTAATTCTAGTAATGTGAGCTCACATATAAAAGAGTAGAAAAGATAATAAAAACGATTAAGAACAAAATTTTTAAATACATACATACATATATACATACATGATACCAGATACATGTGGAAACCTTTAACTTACCCGATCCTGTACTCGATGACTTTTCGTGGAGCGTTTCCACAGGGTTGGGTAAGGTATTGCTACAATGTAGATATATTGGGCAAGACCTTCTTCACTCATTACTATTATTTCTACATATTTTTTCTAATGATCAGGCATTAATTGATGACACTGAGCAACTGATGTCATCAAATAATGCCTGGTCATTATATTGCAGCACTTAAAAATACGAAACAATAATAATAATATTAATAATAACAATAACAATAACAATAATAATAATAATAATAATAATAATAATAATAATAATAATAATAATAATAATAATAATAATAATAATAATAATAATAATAATAATAATCAATTAAAAAATATTAAGCAATTTTGAGCAAAATATTAAATGACAAAGCAATACCCTGGACATTCTACTTACAGTTTGAGTGAAGTCCAAGATATCACACTGTTTCCAGGATATGCCGCACTGAAGACGTAGTAAGTGGCAAACAGAGCACAAACCGCAGTCACAGAGTCACATGGCTACAAAGCACTGATGTTGATGGCCACATGGTTATTATGAAATTGCAGATCGATGTTCGTTGAACACACCACCTCCTGAAAATGCAACACAGACTGCCAAAGAGAGTACATTCGATAACACATAAATATTTTAAGACAACCAGAGAAACCAAATATCATAGCTAGAACTGTGGTCAGTGATTGATTCTATGCAAATGACGCAAGCCACGTGCAATATTTCAAGTCAATTGGCCCTTTAAGTTTAATATTAAAGGCGATTTCTCCATCAAAGTTATGTCTTCAGTAGAGAAAAAATTGCAATGTGTGATATGAATTTACAATTATAATTACTTACTTGATTCGTCAGAATTTCGCATAATTCCGTGACCGATACATTTCCGCCATTTTCATTTAGAGTCACCAGCCCGGCCATAATACATGAATATTAATTAGGTCAAAGTTAGTAATTAAGTAAGTAGTTGCTGAAAAGCTGCACTCCGGGGCTCAAAATGTCAAAAGCATATACAGAATCAGTAAGGATAATGGTATTCTTCCTATAGGCCTAATGGTTTTTCTCGTATTATTATTATTGTCTACAAGTTCAGGACCCTGTCGTGAGAACGTGGTTGGAGAGAATATGGTGTGGGCTTTCTAATTTGTTAGCAGCTTGTGTAAAACATGGCCTGGGTTTCAGAACTGCTAAGAAGAGACCATTATTAGCCTGCCGGCAGAGCTGGTCAAACGTGATACTGTCACAAGGGATCAACCATTCTGATCAACTATCATTTATCAACTAAGATAGCCTATATGGATTAACTTTCAGTCGGATTAACCTGCCTATGATGGACTGAAACGTTTTTTTTATCCTGCTGTCGAGCAAAACGACACCACGCAGGGCTCGCATGCAGCATGATGGCACGAATCACATCGAATAGCAGAAGTGACAGAATTTCTAGTGACAGAATTCCTTGGTTATAATACTTGGTTTCCAATTAATGAGTTATCTTGGAAAACCTATTTATTTGGTGTATCTATCAGAGAATTTGTATAGAGCCCTTTCAGTAACTCACAAGGGCGCTCCGGCACAGCTACCTAGAAATCATCGAACAAATTGTTCTATATGTAATGACATGTGAGCGTGTCAAATGTTATGAGAGACTACGTACTTACTAATTAATTTTGCTTGCACCTGTACGACACACACATTTAAGCACTGAAACACACCAGACGTTTAAATATACTGGAAAAGTAAGGAATAGGTTAAAAGTCCGTCTGGAACCTCGTGGAAAGAAAGTAACAAATTAAACAACTACCCTAGGCCTACTGTCAATTAGATTTGCTACGGTGTCTATTAAAAAAGGTTTATACAGAGGCTCGAACCTGGGACCTAGTAGTCTGGTTCATGAATTTACCCACCTTCTCTATCAGGTGAGCTAAATAGCCCAAGCTACCAGCGAATATTAAAACTCGTATTAAAACCCCGATCTAAACGCTAGATTTATCTCAGAAGCGTGTATCTAACTGCATCTGCTTAAATGTCCTACTGTCTAACTCCGTTTGGAAAATTTGTCTTATGCTGAATGACCGCCCATTGTGGTTCAAGGGTCTTGTTAGTTCGATGTAGGCCTAATATTCCCTACGTTTAGTAAGCATTCGCCAGAGTGATGCGGCTGTTCAGAAAGCTGTTACCTTCCCGGGTATATTTTCAGTTTTAGCCAAACTTGAATAGCCTAAGTTAAAAGTACGTCTGGAAAGAAAGCTATAGCTTAAACACTTAATGTCTAAAAGTGTTTGCTACTATTTTATTTAATAAAAATAAAAAAGGTGGCCGAGCCAGGTTTCGAACCCGCGCTTCTAGGTCATAAATTGGGTTGGCACCTTAACCATGTGAGCTAAACTGCACGCACTATAGGCCTAATATTAAAACCCATACAATTCGTAAAATTTGTCTCAGTAGTGTGTTGGTAACTGTATCTGCCTACATGTCCGTCCGTTTAAAAATGATCGTGTTAGTCTTATTTCCTGTGAGCTTTGGCGTCTGCATCTTTTTTTCAATGTGTCGTCGCCTACAATATTTCTTATGCACGCTGACCCTACATTGTTAAGGTTCCTGCTCTGTTAAGGTATTAATGCGCATTCGTGTCTAAGTAATGCGGCTGTTCAGAAAGTTATGAACTTATAATAGTAATTTTCCACCTTTATTTACACTTGTAGACAAAGGTGAATGTTTAATCAGTTTTTATAATCATTTTGTAATTTTATAGGCGGTTATTACCAGGGTTGTACGAGAACTACATTTTCCATAAGCTGATGCAATACTACGCCGTGAGCGAATTTCCGAAAAATGAGCGCTTTCACCGTAAAAGAGCGTGGGTTCACCGTTATAAGTCCTCAGACGCATTCCACCGGTACTTTACGTAGAAACGTCGTTTAATAACGTAAACACTCCCTTATAAAAACGGTATTTTTTTACAGTGTATGTATGTATGTATGTATGTATGTATGTATGTATTTATGTATGTATGTATGTATGTATGTATGTATGTATGTATGTATGTATGTATGTATGTATTCATTCCCAAGATTGGTCATATCTCTTGATTTATGCTGGAGCAGCGCCACCGGGTTCCAATTCCAGAGCGCATTCCATTCAAGGATTCTGATCGCCGGGCTACATAAAGGAACTCTGTGTCCTATTTTCCACTAGATCTGTAATATAATATAATTTATTGCGTGTGGTATTAATTGGACAGGCTTCAATTGCTAATTTTTGGTCAAACGTATATAATTTATATAGTGCCAATATACTTGCGTTTGCTATGATTTCTGACGCAAGCGCCATATAGAGAGGCGTGGGTGTGCAATGACTCAATCATAGCTCAGAAAGCGCGCCAAACCTTTCTTTGTTCCCGCCAATTGCTAGCAGTTTCCCGCCAATTTTTTTAGCAGTTCCCGACTAGAGGAAGAGGCGCGTGCCTATATAAACTGAGTCACCCAGTTAGCGCTTTGCAGTCCAGATCGGCCTGTTGCAGTACAGATCAGCCAGTGAAGTCAATCGTAAAGTTAGTCAGTCCGAGAGTGAGTCGAATCGATTGCGCAGAAATTACGTTAGAAATTGGAAAGTTGCGTCTAGATCTTAGCGAGGAAATACAGTTGCTACATGTATATTTATAACCATTAACCATATTACAGTCGCTACATGTATATATGACCAAATTGCAATGGCTATGTTATGTATGTATAACCATATTACAGACGCTACATGTATGTTATAACCATATTACAGACGCTAAATGTGTGCATAACCATATTACAGACGCTTGTAAAGCGTTGACTTGAGAAATATGTTCGAAGAAGAAGTTTTGGATTTATTCGGTTTTCGTTCGACTTGGATTTAACGACTTCGATGTAATTCTTGGATGTGCCTCTGTTGGAGTTAAAGCTGAAGATAAACGATGGAATGCTGCAACCGCTCCCCGCTCAGGGACATTCAGTAACGAAGTCGGCCTTGCATTAGCACAGTTAGACTTAAATCAAGCCATTTACATTTTCCTCTATGATATTTACCTGTCTGATTGCATGTAATGTAGTATTACAAATGCTAGAATGTCCATATAAATGTGCATTGTACCTACGAATTAAGAGATATACTCGGTTCTGCTCAGTGTATGTACTTTGAGTGTTACCTGTAGATTTTTGTATTTAGTTGATTTGAGAAATAACCTTAAAACTATGACTCATCTTTCTGTAGACTTAGGCGCAGAACTACACAGAGAAACAGAAGGTGAGGAAAGGCCAATCAGTTCTAGTTTTCACTTGGTTTCGACATTGAATGGAATAATGGACAGATTAGAAGCCCTAGCAGCCGCACAAGCACACCTAGCTGACAGACAAGGAGATATAGGAGAAATTAGAGCCCGCTTAGATAACCTAACGGCAGGACTGTCCGTACTAGGAGAGATAAGAAACCGTCTAGACAATCTAGATGCAAAACAATCGGAATTAGGACAGATAAGAAAACTACTGAGACTGCTTAGATCAATCCGACGCTCTGTCTCCTTCATCTGCTCCAGAATTGACTACTGTAATTCTCTTTTGATTGGGCTACCAAAAGTCCGTCTTTCCCCCCTTCAGACTGTTTAAAATGCTGCGGCCAGATTAATAGCCCGACTTCCTCGCTGGTCTCATATTTCCTCTTTCATGTTCGATCATCTTCATTGGCTTCCCCTTACTGCTCGGATTCAGTTTAAGGTTCTCACTTTAGTCATTCAGTCTCATACAGGCTTAGCACCCAAGTACCTCGGTGACATCGTTGGTCTGCCAGTTTCAGCTACTTCCCTCCGTCCATTACCATCGCTTAATCGCCACGATCTTTTTGTGCCACGAGCCAGGACCACTATGGCCAAAACTCGAGCCTTTTCTTGCATTGATCCTACTCTATGGCATCAACTTCCTCCATTGACACGTGCCTCTTTATTAGCCGGTGGCCCAAGTGCCTCGTTCCGCTGTCTGAAAACCACTTTCTATTCACTAGGTCTTTCGCACTGGGAGCGCCTCTGTTTAGCGAACACTGTGAGAGGCGCTTTATAAATGTTTAGATAAAATGCAATACTAGAAAGCCTAGCGGCTCGACAATCTGACATGGGACAGATAAGAAATCGATTAGATGACATAGTCTAACTGCAATCTAAACTAGCGTATAGCCTTGCAGATGTTATACAGCGCTTTGATAGTTTAGAAACTTAAACCATATCCGAAACCAGACAACAAGCCCTCTGTAGTTGCCACACCCCTGCCGCCGCCCTTGCCACAGTGGACGGCGGAGCCCCAGAAATGAATAATGTAAGAAATGCTTGGGAAGCCAGTCTAATCCCGATCATTCTTCGATATAGTCAGCGCCTAATACGTCAGCCACGCCCGGATTATCGTTTGATTGGACTAGGATTTCAAACTATGCGTTGGCCTAAGAAAGTAATGAACCTAAGAGTTGAACCCCTGCTGCTGGAAGTTAGAACCACAAGGAAAAGCGAAACTGTCACGTCACAAAACAAAGCACCTGGAGTAGCGACCAGGTCGAGGGACGCGGAATTTATGTACCTGGCCGCCGTCCTCTACGATCGGTGGCACACGGAGAGCCGGTCATTCCCAAGACCCGAACTGCAGCCGCAAAGCGCTGCAGCTTCGCGGTTGTTGGTCTTGTCCTGTGAACTGCCCTCCCTGCTGGTCTCCGACGGGAGTTTATAATATTCCAATTACGTATACAATTTGGTAGGGGCCTATACAATTATCAATATACAGCTGTAACAAAATTATCGAGCTCGGACATACTTTTGTCACTTGGGATGTAAAACAGCTATGTTGTATCGCTTCTGTGGAGCTCATTCAAATCAGCAATTGCCACAATGAAAAAAATTGCAGTCGATTGAAAAATTTCTCTGCGCCAGATGTCGACGCTGTAGCAGCTATTTTTGAAGGATACAATTTGAGCATAATCCGACGGAGCGGAGATGTAACTAACGGCTTCACATCGTTTCTATGAATAAAATTTAAATAAATGATATATACTAAAAGAAAACTTCAGTATCAAACTATTGCTCAAATCGGAAATTATTTAAAAAATTATTATCATTTATAAAATAATAAAACTTTGATATAAGTCGCGTTGCCTGTAAACAACATCAGCAGTACCTTTAGTACTATACTAGAGTCGTGAATTCGGACCACTAGACTTGAGAAAAAAGTCTGATAAGCATAAACTACTTGCCTCAACAAAATCGCAGCATCCCTCCAGGTTTATGTAGAGAAAGGAGATAGAAAATGAAGTTGGCTGAGAGGCCCAGATGATGTTAGAGCAGTTCTGATTGTAACCGTAGTTGTTGGGATAATTCGGAGATGAAATATAACCCTGCGATTCAGTATACACGGTGTCACCACAACCTAAAGACGGTGGCAATAATTAATGTAATAAAACTGGTAGAGACGGAACTAGAGTTTTACGAGTATAAACATTTCAAGAACCTATAGGGAATTTTTCTAGCTTCTCTACACAAATAGTCACATTCACATAATTATGAAAAGCACCACCATTTGGAATTACTACTTACCTGTTTTATACAATCTGCTTTAATTTATTCGTTTGCTCCAATCATTTTATTGCTTTCTTATTTCTATAATTCTTTCCTTCGCTTATTAAGTTTTTCAGTCTCGTCGTCATTGTTTAGATCCAGCATCTGAAACTATTCGGTAATCCTGGGTTTTAGCGTCCGAAATATTCTTGTGTCGCAAACCCAGAAAATATTATACAATAAATAATCAGCGTTCATGCAACTTCTAGTTTCAGTTATATTTTCAACGATCATCCAGCATTTACTTTGAACCATATTTTCATCAAGCTTCCAACTTCTAGTTTGAGTTTTACAATGAACGGTTTTCATCGCTCATGCAATGTAAATAATTTCGGAGGCTAAACCCAGGATTATCAACTATACAATGCAGAAAGAATGCTAACACGCTGCATATTTGTCTAACAGGATGCGCTCAATATTATCTTAGGATGCGGTATTGTCGTGTCATCCATTCCTGGTTGCAGAATACCCGCATTTGCGCGCAGGTAGCCTCGTTTCTTCCAATGGAGCGATTTTTCAAGGCGTAGCTTTAAAACGTCGATATGGTCAATCCATTTGTTTGGAATAGCTTGCCTGGTATCTTCCGACGTGTACTCTTTGGCTTTTATCTACCTATTCTCCGTTAGTTCCTCGTACCTCTTAGTTCCTCGTCTCAGGACAACTATGGCTCAGTCCAGGTCCTTTGCCTGCATAGGTCCCTCACTATGGAACCGACTTCCTCCTTCTGTCCGCACCACCATTCTCTCTGGTAGCGTTGCTTCTTCCTTTTCTCACCTTAAATCCTGCTTTTTCTCTCGGGGTCTCGCGCACTGGGAGCGCCTTTGAATGGTCTATACCGCGAGAGGCGCTTTATAAATGCCCATACACAATACAATACAATATACTCCGTTCGCGTTTCAGAAACCATTCTGTTTGATTGTGGTATTTGTCATGAGATCGGAAGCACCTCAGAGGAGTTTCTCGTAGAGAAGCTACACAAATCCGCGATTACAATTCCAGTTAAACAGTTTAGAATATTTGAGGATGTAGAGTTCCTTTGATAATCCTCACCTCCAAGACTGACATAGTAATCCAGACTGAAACCAGTGGAGGCTACTGAACTATCAGTGCGAAAGTTGACTCTTCCATCACTGCACCATGGAATAGAAACTGGCTGAGGTATTGAATCTCCAGAATATGTCGCTGAAGGATAGCTCGAGTTTGTTGGACAGCTGACCTATTGCCGAAAATATAAAGGAAAAACATCGAAGAATTGAAAATTGAACTACGCATCTGAATTTTGAAACTGTAACGCCAGACAATGATAACGGGATTGACCTGTGATAAGATAATTGTTCCTAAATAATTTTGTGATACATTACAAACCTACATTTATATAGATACTAATGAAAAGATAAAATACTTGCTTGCTGTGCTTATCCTACAGTACATTTAATATTTCGCATTTAATAGGCGAGTGACTGTATTATATTGTCGGAAGCTATACGAATCAGTAATTTTTAGAGTAATGATACACGAACTGCAGTAAAAGTAATTGGATGCTCACAACAGTATCGATACTATAGCACTTCCATGCTTGAGAGCAGTGCAACAAGCAAGTATGCAAATTGCAATGGAATGAAGTGCAATAAATATTAAAAGAAAAACCTTGAAGAAAAATGTACTACCCATCTGATTTTCTTCTTCTTAAAAAGCAGAATTTTCAAACTGTAAAACTATAGACAGTGTATTGGTATTAACAATTGATCAGTGCTTTTCACAGCTGGAACGGCGTTCCGGCCCCTTTTTTCAGTAACTAAGAATAATTTATTTATTTTAATAAAAAAAACAATAATTTAGTTATTTTAATTTAATTTCAATGTTGTGAACTGTTTTCAGTGTTTACTGAGACCCCTCCCATCTCTCAATCCTGTTTTCCTCGGGATTTTTGACCTTCCATAATTGTTCAGTTCCGGAACCTATTGTTCAGTTCCGGAGCCTTTTCTTCTAAAAAATTACTGCTTCTGATAAGAGAAATGGTGCTAGATAACTTTTGATACATTGCAGACATACATTTATATGGATGCTAATGAAAAGATAAAGCAATTCCTTGCTGTGCTTAGCCTACAGTATAAAATGCATTTAAAAGGAGAATGATTGTATTATATTGTCGGAAGCTAAACGAATCATAAATCTTTAGAGTTGTGATACAGACAATGTAGTAAACGTAGTTGAATAAATGAATACTCACTTCAGTATCGACATCATAACACTTCTAAGGTTGACAGCAGAGCAACAAGCAGGTATACAAATTGAAATACAATAAATTAAAAACACTTTGGCAGAAACAAACTACGAATACTCTGGAAAAAGTACTCTGGAAAATATAAAATGCTTTAGAAAAGAAATATACTAACTGTCACAAAATCGCAGCACTCCTCAATGCTGAACGCTTGGAAAACGATAGCAATCGACCCGGATGACGATGTAGTGTAAATGTTGTAATCGCAGTAGAGACTGTCGTTGTAAATCCCAGGGTAGTTGGGAGAACTGATGACACCAGAGTCGTAGTAAGATTCGTCACCGCAGCCTATGACGATAAGCAATTTAGGTCTAAACTGTTTCTTCACGTTTTCTCATTATTCTGATTTGGTTAAATCGTCCTATCAGTAATTGTTAAGAAATATAGATAGCACATTCTAGGAAAATGTAATCAGAAATTTCATCAGTAAGAGCGAGCAGTGTAAGAGCGAAATTGCTGTAATTGCGTTAGTGCCTCGAACCACGCTTCTTGGCAGTTCGTGTTGAGTAGTGCAAATAGGATAAAATGTCGTTATCATAGGCGTAGACTCGGGGGAGGGCAGCCGGGGCACGTTCCCCCCAATAACTGAGATGGACTGTACAACCAATGTAATAAGGGTATAATGAATAACCAAATCCACCCATATTTTGGACAAGTTTACGCCAGCGGTCGTTATATTTCGTTTGATGGTAGCTCTCGTCGCGAGTTGACGTGTGTTCAGATGTTTCTATAGTCAAGTATCTCTTGCACATTGATAATTAGTTCTTTTTCGGCTGATCTATATAGAAGTCTCACGGTTTGTTCGACAGTCTGTTTCGATAGATCGTTTGCTCTGTTTTAAGCTAGAATAATCGCTGCGGTAGTAATCGTCGGTTTACTTTATTGGATGTTGGCGTCTACATGTAGGCCTACCCAGGTAGCACGTGCTGTGTGGCTGTTGGAAGGATGGGCTGCGCACCGTAAGTATGTTGGCGACTATTCGACCCTACATATGCTCGGTGTATGTTAAACTGGTTTAGACTGCTAGAGACTGCGAGTGACGGCGAGAGGCTGCCGTAGGTTTTGTGTTAGAAGCAGTCTGGTGTTTGGCCGATGTTGGAATTTTGGTCGTCCTCGTGGCTGACACTTGTTTTTTCGTACGGTCGACGCTGAAGGTCTTATTTGGACCTGTTGACTCGTGGTTGGTGGTTCTGACGGTGTTCTGTTCTTTGAGGCTGGTCTGCTGTCGCTGATGCTGTCGTTTGTGATGTCGTTTGGTTCGTCTTCTAGTTAAGGTATTATGTTTTTTGCTTGTACATGGCTTAATAAAATTCTTAAATCTTAAACCAGGGACGCATTATCTTTGCCCCTAGACAACTTCCTACATGTTTGTAGAGTAGAATTTTACGGAAAGTTCGGGAAGTTTGTTAAGGTGATTTCGAACGGAATTATAAGTCATTGCGTTTCTGCGGATTCTAAAATCTGCGCTGGAATATCTAAGGAATATATTTCGAAGCTGTCTTGGAATTATGCGTTATTGCGAATACCTCTGGCTATGACGACTCATGGAGGAAATGAAGTTGTTTCGGAAATAAACCAAATTACGGCCGCTACGTCTACCTCTCGATGGTCGCTGAGACACTTCTAATTTCAGTCGTGGCCCTACAGAAGTCCTGCGGGGGAAAACCAATTCGCCAAAGGAAAGTTTTTTATCAAGTCACTTTCTAAATGTTACTTTCCAAGAAGGTGATTCGATTGACGATGACTTGTCATCGGTTACCTGTTTAATCATGTTTTGCAGTACAGACTATAGTTGGAATTGTGTATAAAGTCAGTGTAAGGATCACAGCTTTGAGACCGATAGCGATTAGCGTTGAGATTATAATATCAGTTGTGTGTAATCTAGTAGTAAGGATTTTAATGATTGTGAACTCATTTGTGATAAATGACAGTAGTAAATATACTGATAATTAAACGTTGTGTAGATAAATCTGAAGACGTTCTACAGGGCCGTGGTGATGGTGAGTCGGCGAACGAGACCTCTATATTGCGTCTATCCAGATCGCCCTCAGCAGAAGAACTGAGTTGCAAAGGCATCAGTTTGAAATTCAATTAGAACAGTTGAGAAGAGATAGGGAAGATGCTGAAACGAGAAGACTGGAGCAGATGATTGAATTTGAAAGTGCAAGAAAAAGTGATGAAGAGGTACGTCAGCAACAGATCGAAGCGAAGAGAGTGCGTGAAGAAGAAAAAGAAAAGGCGCGAACGCTAGAGTTCAAACGCGCAGAACAGATTAGACAAGAAGAACTCAAACTTCAGAAAGAAAGTTTGGAAAAAGAAGAAACAGAAAGACAAGAACGTCTCAAAATGGAAAAACCAAAATTGGCGTTGAAAGAAACGCAAATAAGAGAAGAACGGGAAGCAGAAAGACGGAAACAGCAAGAAAGTTAAACTTTTGTGTCAAAAATTAAGAAAATAGGTGATGCAATGAGGCATGTATTGCCTATAATGTCAACTCATATGATGGAAGCGCCATTATATTTGGAAACAATCGAGAATGCGTTTCGTATTTTTTGCTGTGGAACGACCATTTTGGGTGAAATTATTACTACCCTTAACGACGCCGGAAGCTCGAACCGTTCTCAATGGATTGTCGTTTGATGATCTAGATAATTACGACAGAGTCAAGCAACATTTGTTTAAAGAATTTAAATTGACGCCGAGAGAGTACATATAAAAATGTGTGGATGCTAAGAAGACGACAGAAGAGACATGTACGATGTTTACGGCAAGACTGAAGAACTGGCTAAATTATTACGTGAGAAGTCGAAACATAAACAGAGAGTATGATACGCTCTTTGATTTGCCTGTAGTGGATAAGCTGAAAGAATGTTTACCGCCAGGTCCACTACAGTTTGTGTTGTCAAAGGAAGGAGCTGAATGTTTACAAGCTAGTGCAGTCGCAGACCTAGGAGACATTCATGTAAACAATCGAATTGGGTTTGCATTCTCACATACAACCAGTTATCCTTCCCAACGTTCAGGAAACCCAAGGCAGAGTGGAAAGTGGAAAAGCAATCCAGAAACAGGGAATCAGTTTAAAAGTAAAGAAGTAAAGGCTAGTGTTCCTGTACCCAATGAGAACAGAGAAGTGACGTTTGGTCGTCAGGGATATAACAAATCGCCACCGCCGTTTGCCAAGAAGGAAGGCAATACATCGTTTGCGCAGTATAAGAGAAATGAAGGAAATGAACAACGAGGTGTAGTTGTGAAGCGTTGTCACAACTGTGGTTGAGACAAGCATTTGGTTAAATTTTGCCCAGTTCCAGTGACAGCAACTAGTTCTAGCAGAAATCAGGAACACACAAGAGTGAGTCTGATTCAGGTGGTTAGTGATACAGACAATCAAACCACGGGTCAAGAAAACCAAGAGACTGAATTAAAGTCGGTAATGAAATGTGGTATTCAGAAAGAAATTCTATTGGATGATGGAATTCAGAGAGAAGTTGTGGAAAAAGATGGCAGTCGAATATTGAAGAAATCGTTCTTGCAGTATGTCGAGGTTGAAATTCGTGGAGTGGACGGAAAAGAGCCAGTGAAAGTGAAAGCATTGAGCGACTCAGGTGCAGAAATTCCGGTGATTAGTGAAGAATTGCTGGAAGGCATAAAGGTGGAACAAAATTGGAAAAGTGTATTTGTAATGTGTGGCAGGAGATGCCATTCCTGCGAAATTGATGAAGGTCGATGTTAGACTGTGTTGTAATGACGTGGAAGTAGAGGGATTTCCACGTAAATTCCAGTGTTCACTTACACCTTATGTCAAACTAATGTGTGCGAGTATTTCAAAAATGGGCAGTACTGAAAGATTCTTGCTGCATCCAGAGATAATTGCCGAATTAAAAGCCGTACCACAGATGAAAGTGAAAACGATACAAGGATATGTGAATGTACGAGCAAATGTAACGCCAAGAGCGCAGAGTCGGAAACAGGAAATGGTAGATGTTGACGAGAAGAGTGAAACTGGAAGTTCAGGTGATGAGGAAAACGAAAGTAATGAACAACGAAGCGAGATTGTGTAACATCAGAGATGAATGAACAAGAGATGGCTGCATGCGAGAATGGTGAATTAAATGAAACTGAAGAAGACAATGTGGAGATAGGAGATTTGTATAGAGATGAAGAGATGGAGGAAGAACAAAAGGTGAAGATTGCCGATTCGAAGAAGTTCGAAGAGCAAGAGAAAAGATGAATCGTTGAAGCCGAAGTTAGCACAAGAGAAAGAATCTGAATTCTGTGTGATCAACGGTTTATTGTACAAAAATATCAGATATTAGAGCAGATGATATATCAACTAGTATCAAAAAAAGAAAGACGAATTAAAGTGATGGAATTGGCACATGAATCGGTGTTTGGAGGAGAAGAGAAAACAAGAGAACGAATAAAGTTGAATAAAGTTTGCATGGCCAAAGATGAGAAGAGATATTGTGAAATTTTGTAAGTCTGGCGAGAAGTGTCAACTAAAGGCAAGAAGTCTAGTGATGGATAGAGTACCTATCGCTCCAGTTTCTATATACATTTGTCTATGGAAAAATTCCAAGAGGACCACTGGCAATATTAAAAGAGAGTTGGACTAGAGAAATAAACGAACCACCTCATTTTGGAGTTAAGCCAGAAAAGTATTTGAAAGAACTCAAAGAAAATATGGAGTAAGCATTATTGTTTGCAGAATCTTACTCTCGAGAAAAGCAATTACAATACACGAAATCAGTATAACAAGAGAGCAAAACACAAAGAATTTAAAAACAAACAAACAAACTTATTTCCCGATGGCATGGTCCATGTACGATCATACATCGAAGATCAAAGTACTCAAATTTAGTCGATATGCGTGAAAATGGTCGAAAAATAATTCACGCCGACAAGATCAAAAAATATGTTACTCAAGCGTTAAGTTGTGGTCTAATCGTTGAGGAAGATGAAGATTTTGGTTCAGTGGTTGAATTACCAATGAAGAATGAGGTTCAAGACGAAAAAAATTCACTTAACCTTGATCCTGAACAGATTAGCCATTTGACACTAACTCAAAAACAGTTTTTGAACGTTTTGAACAAATACTGTGACAGATTTTCAGAGAAACCCGGATTATGTACACTGGTCGAGCACGAAATTGAGCTGAAGCCAGGATTTCGTGGAAAGGAATTTGCGGTCTACCGAATTCCTTTGATTTATCGAGCAGAAGTGGAACGTCAGGTCAAAGAAATGTTGAAAACAAACATTATTAAATCATCATCGAGCAGAATGGCGAGCCCTTTGGTAATTGCTAAAAAGAAAGACGGAACTCTGAGACTTGCCTGTGACCACAGATACATCAACTCATTCACCGTGGATTGTAAATATCCGATGCCGATTGTCATAGACGTACTGAAAAAGTTGGAAAGTCTAATGTGATTTCCATTTTAGTCAGTCGAAGTGCATATTGGACTTGTCCTGTAAAACAATCTGATCAATAGAAGACAGCTTTTGTAACGCACAATGGATTGTATGAATTTACTCGAGTTCCTTTTGCAATGATACATTCAGGACGAGGCTTTTGTTAAAGTGAAAAATTTAGTTTTACAGCCTACAAATGATTTTGCAGAACCGTATGTTGATGACATTACTGTGCATTCTGACAGTTGGGAGGTTCATTTACAGCATTTAGATGCCTTTTTGAAGCAAATGCGATTGCATTTGATAAGATTGATTGGACTGTTGAACATCAGCAAGCATTTGATTTACTTAAAGAAGCTGTACGATCCAAAGTAGTGTTATGTGTTTTTAAAGTGGGAAATCCATTTAATTTGTACTGCGATAGTAGTGACTTCGCAGTTTGTGCTGTTTTAACACAGATGGACGACAAGGGAATAGAACGCCCTGGGCCTTTTTTGAGTCAGAAGTTGACTGATACCCAGAGGAGATGGGTCACTGTGGAAAAGGAAGCCTATGCTATTGTTTGGGCTCTAAACAAGTTGAAAGAAATGATTATTAGATCGAAAGTTTTCACATTTACTGATCACAATCCTTTGACTTATTTGACTGAGTCAATGTCTAAGTCTGCTAAACTTGTGCGTTGGGCGTTAGCCTTACAAACCTTTGATGTTGAAGTGAAATACAAGAAGGGCAGATTAAATGTTATTGCTGATTGTTTGTCAAGGTTATAAGTAATTATAAGTAAGCTTAAATATGTATTTTGTTAATTGGTATTTGTTTCATGCGTTTTGGTAATTTCGGAAATTTTAAAATCTAATTTACTCAATTCCAGAAAAAGATAGGAGGTAAATGTCAACTCAGTTTTGTGTACAAACTCTTTCGGTGTGAGATATTGCATTAGGCGTATATATTTAGTGCGCCTTACCTCAGTTTCGCACATATATGTATAGATGATATTATATAAGGTTTAGTTGTACTGTCGTAGTGAAGCACGTGGCTGGACCGGTACCGTTGCAACCGCGGCCGCGCGCTATATATATAATTAGATTTCGTTCAGGCTCAGCGCGCACCTGTCGAAGATTGGCGCGAAGATTTATGCTGACAACAGATTTTTGAATTTGTGTGTTATCTTTAGAAGTGTTGCTGACTATTTGAAATGTGAATTCATATATATGTTTAAAACAAAGATATTGAACACTGCGTTGGTATTCAGTCAAGGCTATGCTACACCGTAAATAATTAAGCTATTTATACGTAGACTTAGTGTGAAACAGTGAACATTAAGTAGGCGTAAGAACGGAGGAGACAAGTGAAGTTGTTTGAACTTTTGTCGACAGAGGGAAAGTGTTGACATATGATGACAAATATTACGTTTTAATAAAATTTGTTGTATGCAATAGCAAAGATTGCACCCAAAGAATATTTACAGACCAAATAAATTAATAAATCAATAAGTAACAAGTACAATGGTGTAACAAAATGCAGTACACAAGAAAACTGGAATAGATACGAAAGATTTCGATATTGCAGAAACTTTATTCATTTTGAGCACCCAGTAAATATTAACATAAATGCTGAAATTTTACACTGTTATTTTTACTGAACACAGGTAACAACTTCAGGGTGTACCACATCGAAAATTACGAACTTAAAATTTCATCACTGGTTCATATATGTTTATACAGCTATGCATAGCTTGTACTATAAAGATCTCATACAAAATTAGAGAAAATAGAGAAATATAATCTCCAAATTTATACTCGCATTCTCCAATTCATGTTATAACACAAGCATTACCATGCATGAGAATGCACGATACATTAATTGCTATTTAATAGTAGCCCTAACTGGTATGATGTAGTTCTTGTAAATTATATGGCGCATATTTTTACCTTTAAATCGATACACTTTTTGGCTTAGCTTTCGTATAAATACGTAGTACTTTAATGATGTCATCTTTGAACTAACCTAACTCCGGATAGACATTGTATACGAGGTCGAATCCCGGAGAGTTGTAATATCCATCGCTGTAGAACCTCACAAGGACTTGAGTGCAATGGTAGAAGTCATAGAGATATGGGATGTTATGACATATTACGATTTTGAACGCTGGGTTGTTGTCCAGGCAGCTGATCTAGAATATTATTCAGGTAATCAGTTAATTAGTTCATATTTTTCAACCGAACATAACTTGCGTGTGGCGAAGAAAGAGCAACTGATGAAAGAGCATGTGACAGAGTAGGATGTGAAAAGGTGCATATCAAAACAAAATATGAAATTTCAAAGCAGATATAAGCAGACATTTTTCTGATTTCAATCCGATTTGTTCAGGGGGAAATATTAAGCAGAAACATTTTTCTGTCAATTTATATACAAACATTGGTCAATAACAAGCTTCACAATCTGAGATTTTACAGTTACTGTTTATTCGAATTTTCACTGTGTTATTGGATCCAACGAAACATTATTAGGCCTATTATCAATATCTTACTGTAATATCGCTGAATGAAGGCAATATTTAAATACACAAAATTCACAATACGCAATTCCTTGCACGACAATTCCTCATCTGTAAATTGACGAACCACATTACTTCGAAAGGTGACAAGGAACACATTTTCAGAAATAGTAAATACCATAAAGGAGAAACAAATGTAATAAAAAGTCAATTGAATTAAACGCATGGATCATTAGCGCGATTAATGGTCTTTTATATAAGCAGACTTAACTCACTCTTTTCACCAAATCACGTGAAGCTATTAGTTACCTCGATCCCGTCACATTTACACGGCTGCCCACAACTTAGCATGAGATAATCAAAATGCAGATGGAAGTAGCTTGGTTGTGTGGCCCAGATGATGTTACTACAGTTAAGGTAGGGGTCGTAGAGGGACGGATGCCCCGGCGATGTCACATTTCCAACGGATCCGATGTACACGGTGTTACCACAGCCTGATGATGTAAAAGAAGCATTTGCAAAACTGATACACCCATGTATGTATACATGCATGCATGTATGTATGCATGTAATCAGGGAATGTATGCATGCATGTATGTACATGTATTAATGTATGCATGTACGTACGTACCTACGTATGCATGGGTGGATGTATGCATACTTGGGCGTCCGCGTGAATTTTTGTAGGGGGAACAAAATTTTTGTACGGTGAAGCACGATGATGTTTTTCAATGGAATAAGCTATTCATGAGCAGAGAATACGTGACAAGTTTAAAAATAAATAATGGTCAAGGACTTACCTAAATAATTAAGTGTTTTCCCATTGAAAATCGTGTTGGAACTGCTGTTGTAATAATCATAATAATCAAAAGATTTTATTTTTGTAAAATACGGACCATTTCCATGGGAAGCAAATGCTCCGCTTGCTACCCCTGCAGAAGCCCATGTATGTGTAGGCCTACTGTACGCATGCATGTGCGTTGGTACGTATGTACTTACGTATATAAATATGTTGGAAGGTATTATCAGTCCACCTTGTCTATTCAGGACAGACACTCACCAGTAGCCGGTCGCTTAGTCGTAAACATCACTGTCATTGTCGGTTGGGGAGAGCACTCCAAGTGTTTCTATGATCGCTTCTGTGTATGCCTACATGTGGGGCGTGGTGGCTCAGTGGTAAGTTCGGCGCCTTGTGACCTGAGGGTTGCAGGTTCGAATCCCACACTAGCCGCTTCGTACGGACCTTGGGCAAGTCCTTCACTCGCGATTGCTCGTGGCGCTTCGGCGTGAAAACTCCTACACAGTATCAGTGCTGTAGTCGGGAGCGCCTCTGAGTAGTAGTAGACTTGAGGAAGCGCTATAGAAATATCCGAAAAAAAATAATAACTTCATACACATCCATAGCTCCTGAAATTTCTAATATTTATGCTCCCTTTCATCGGAACGATAATTTTTTACACTGCTTTATTGGTCGAACTCCGTAAGACTAAAACTACTCCATAAATTGAGTGATCTCAGATAAAACAATACGATAAGTCGTAAAATAAATGGTTATGCAAGAAGTAAAACAAGCCTTTGTGTCATTTACTTAAAAAACATAAAAAAGTAAACAACTGTATTGTTACAATTATTGGTTATTTTAGTCACCTTCGTCATTGACATAGAAATCGATACTGAATCCAGAATAGACGGTGTCCTCGTCTGTGTGGAAGTAGAGACTTGCCTGACTGCACCATGGAATTGAAAGGGGTTGTGGTATCGTATGTCCTGAGTACTGTCTTTCAGGAAAGCTCGAATTGGTAGGGCAACTGATCTGTTGCATTAAGTATAATATTTTCATTTATTTAGTTTCACACTTTGATTTAGAAAAGCTACTTTTCGGTTACAGTCATATGTGTTGGAAGAATGAAAAATCGTTAACAGTGATAATATCTGGAATATCACTCTAAGTGTGCGTTGTAGAGAAAGTCTCTACAAATTGCATTGAGTTTGTACGACGTAGTTAGGTAATTAATTGCGCTAGGCCGGTGTAGATGGGCGCCTAATCACTGGACAGTGAATAGACATTCTGCCAAATCGCCGAAAGAGGGGCGAATTTTCTTTGTTCCTTGTGATTACATAAGTTACCTTGTTACCTTGTAGAAGCACGAGGAAAAGCAGGAATCAGTTTGAAGTTGTTGGTGATTCTCGAAGTAGAGAGATCTTGTTGTGTTCCGCTCTATGCCGGTGTCACGAAATAGAGTATCCCCTTACAAGTATATCCCCTTAGCAGAATGGAGTATCCGACCGGATGAATGTGAACGGGAGGGACTATCCCCCCTCGTGCAAAAGTATCCCCCATGAGTCGTATGAAATTATCCCCCTGTCAAAAAGTATCCCCTTCAACATAATTACAAATTGTTCGATTTAAGTCAGTTTAAAACTACATCAGTCGTGGTCATGGACAAAGCCATTATGCTACTTATTGTTCGCACGCGTGTGAAAAGAATCCAGTGAAGTCAATGATCCTCGCATTACTCTCTTTCTCAACTCTATACTCTATTATTTTACTCTTAGGCAAGTTGTGACATTGATATCGGTTGATTCGTATCACCAGCAAAACGAGGAAGACAAATTATCAGCAGTCACAAACGACAGTGTCATGAAAAGGGACTAAGGCGCTAATTAGGTGAATTTGTATAGCTCCCGCTTGATATCGGTCGATTCGTATCAATAGGTACACCAGCAAAGCCAGTGAAGCCTTTTGAGGCAATGGACCAACTTCAATTACCCTTGTGTTCTTTGTGGTGTTGTAATCTCACACAAATTAAACAATGTCTATTCGCATAATAAGTTGCGTGAAGGGTTTGTTGCGATGGATGTGTCTAAAACAAGGATCACAAATATCAGCAATCATAAACGACAGTGTCATGAAAGGGACTAAGGTGCTAATTAGGTGAATTGGTAGGCCCCTATATCTCGCGCTTGATATCGGTCGATTCGTATCTCGGCAAATCTCGGCCGACAATTGCGTCAGCTCTACACACGGCACCTAACCACATCGGGAACCTACATGTTAAAGTCCTCCCCTGCCAGCAGCCAATGGACTTCGTGTGGGCTGTACGCAGCTGCCTATCGCATTGAGATTGCTTCCGGTTCTGCCACGCTGGATGTTGACTTCGGTGAGCCTTCAGAAATGCGAAAATATCTTGAGAAATGTTTCAACGAGAAAGTATACTGTCTTTCCCTAAAATCCCTCTTAAGAAAAGGGAAGAAAGTCACATCTGCGTGTGGTTATCCTTCCTACTGTAACATCGGTTTGATGTGCTCTAAACATATCTTAGAAGACTTAGAACACTTAGAGTCAGTTGCTTTACCTGCTTCTCGTTTTGGATTTTGATTACAGCATAGATTTATCTCCCTTTTGCACTCCGCCGGGTCCCTATGACTCAATTTACCTTAAAGACTACTGTCTTTAGCTGTGGTTGAACTGGGAGCGCTCCTGAGTAGATCACCTTGAAGGGACTCCATTTAAAAGCTCCTTGATAATAATCATGATAATAAAAATAATAATAGTAATAATAATAATTATAATTATTATTATTAATTATATACGCATTTTCAATAATACCTTATGCCTGTGAATTTTTTTATCCCCCGGGGATGATTTTACACGATGGGGAATAGAAATGGTTTATCACCCGGATACTCTGTACCGGTAGATTTCATCCGGGGGGATAAATTTATTCATCCCCCCGGATAGTTTTAAGACGGATAGTCTGCCACGCGACACCGGCCGTGATGGTGTTTTTCGTAAATATGTTCATAATTATGTAATTGTTATTGTCTAGTTAAGAGACTTGAAACTGATCATAAATTTAGTCTGAGAATACGGGGATGGGGCATCCTCTCAACTTAACCCAGGGACGATATGGAGCAAATCTCTACAAATTGCATTTATTTTGCACGACGTGGTTACGTAATTAATTGCGCTAGGCCGATGTATGTGGCGGGCGCCTATCTTCTTCAGTTCGTTAGGTATAAACTTGTCCGGACATGTTTGGCCATCCTTGCAGGCCCTCCTCCCCGGACTTGTTGGGTTTATTGAGTGCATTAGAGACCCTCACAGTACATAGACCCTCACAGGTACAGAGACCCTCACAGGTACAGAGACCCTCACAGGACATAGACCCTCAGGTACAGGGACCCTCACAGGACACTGGTCTCTAGAGTCATTGAGTGCATTAGGGACCCTCCCAGGACATGGACCTTCACAGGACACTGGTCTGTAGAGTCATTGAGTGCATATGGCACCCTCACAGGTACAGGAACCCTCATAGGTACAGGAACCCTCACAGGTACAGGCAGGGCTGTAGTGGTAAAGTTTGAGGTGAGTATACGCTACCGGTATAGTTTTCCGAAACAAATTAGAGGTGAGTATACGCTACAGTATTTTGTGAGTATACGCTACTGTATTTCAGTACAAATAAATATAAATATTTTGTGAGGTGAGTATACGGTCTCTAGAGGTGAGTACACGCTATATACCCGCGTATACCCTCGACTACAGCCCTGGGTACAGGGACCATCACAGGACACCGGTAGAAGCTTCATAAGGGTCTGTGAGGACACAAAAAAGAAGAGAAGAAGGGTAGTTATGAAAGATCGGTCAGAAATATTGACGTTTTTTTTAGCACAACTAAGCAATTTCTTGCAATCGTCTTTATTAAGTTTTAGTATTGGTTCAGTGTTTTTTTTAGAATCCGTCTTTAGTCTCCGTAAAAGATCAGAGGTTTGTAAGATACGACATTGAAGTTTCTTCGCTAAAGAATTGGTAAATGTAACGTTGGAGAATTGTGGTAAGTTTAAGTAAGTTTAAGTAAGTCTGCTCTAACGAGAACTTCGACTTTAGATGTGAATCATCGAGATATCTGTATACGAAATCGTGAACACTTATCCTGGTGATTAGCTGTCCTTCTGTGAGTGAATTGGGACGGTCAGAGTACAGTCCTTCGAGAAACCCGCAGAGTAATTAATTATAGGATCGTTCTGGAACACTCAGAACATATAAGGGATCGTTCTGGAACACTGCAGAACATATAACGGTTTGATATGGAACACCTCAGAACATATAAGGGTATGATCTGGAACACTGCAGAACATATAAGGGTTCGTTCTGAAACACTTCAGAACATACAAGGGATCGTTCTGGAACACTCAGACCGTAGGGTTTCTATGAAGCCACAGTATCTAAACATAGTGTCACTTTGAGCATAATTCTTTCAATTATATATTTAATATATTTTAATTATATTTGAAATCTAATTTGTACACTAACACGACTTATTTTAATTATGTTATTGGAGCAGGATATTTCACATGTTGAATAAACTTATTTCTCGCAACAATTTTTAAATATTTTAGATATTTTAGAATGCTACATAGCCTAGTGGTTAGCGTGTTGGACTATCAACCCAGAGGTCGGCGGTTCAAACCCCCACCAGGGCAGAAAATTTTAGTCCAGATTTCTGTTCAACCCTAGCCAATTGAGATATGCCGAATATCATGTTTGTGGCGATATGAGAGCATCCCTCATATGCAGAGGCTAAGAAAATGCGTTAGATTCATGGTCAACTTCTTAAGTATTCTGAATTTCATTTGAGCCCTAGCCCGATTCGATTTGAGTGCGCGCAGCCTATAATTCTATACAACCGGTCAGGAAAAAGACCCCACATGCTCTACTGAACATATTCTAAAGCCCTTGTATACCCAATGACGCTGCATTTTCGATTCAAATATATATATATATATATATATATATATTATACGTATACATATAAATATATATGCACATGCTTACACCTGTAAATCTCGCATCATGTGCATGAAATGACTCGGCATTTTAACGCTTACAATACACACACACACACACACACACACACACACACACACACACACACACACACACACACACACACACACACACACACACACACACACACACACACACACACACACACACACACACACACACACACACACACACACACACACACACACACACACACACACACACACACACACACACACACACACACACACACACACACACACACACACACACACACACACACACACATATATATATATACATTGCATGTGCTCAGGAAGATATATATATATTCTAATTCAAGTATATATAGTTTACTCAGTGGTCACTTCTAACAAAACTCTCATACCAAAATCGCTATCCATTGAACATAACCATGCATATAAGATCCGTGAGGACCCTGACACAGGAAGATAGGCTACGGGGATGTGTAAACTATTGGAAACAGACGAGATTTGAGTCCTGACTTAAACGACAACAGAATAGCTGCCGACCGGACAGAAACAGCGAAATCCAAAGCTTTGGACCGGCGGCAGAAGAAGAGTCAAAGAAGAGTCAAAGAAGAGTCAAAGAAGAGTCAGAGCATCTACTGAGCGCATGATACCATTTAAAAGCGAGTGACAGTAATCAAGACAAATAAGAAGTAAAGCTGTTGCTAGTGAAAACAAGATATTTCAAGATATATGTTGTCTAATTATGCCCATGTTTCGTATATGAAAATAAACAGGGTTGCAAGTTGCTTGATTTTTACTATTGAGAAAGACATATCGGACTCAAATCAGGCGCCCAACTTACGTGATAATTCAGTGCGAGTGTATATGCGTATATTAGATGCAAGAGCGTATTCGTGCGTATGTCCGTATGTGTGCAAATAATAAGTACGGTATACAGTATATACACGCATATGCATTCATGTGCGTATTTTATTCATTTCATTTCATTCAGAGCACTTTATATAGCCCCTTCAAGATACATTATCAGAAGCGCTGAAGCCAAACTCCGGCGATAAGAACAATTTTCAAGTTTTCAAGTGCTTGCAAAAGGTTTATGCAGAGTCCCTAGTTAAAAGAACACGCAGATCTGAAGGAAGGTTATTGCATGTGCTCGGTCCAACACTGAAAAAGCATGACGCTGCATCTTCAAAGTGTGGGCAAAGGGAACAATAAGTTCACCGCGAGATGCAGAACGAAGATTTCCACGGCCAGCCAAACCCGAGGTGGTGCAACAGATCTCCCACATGTAGCCAGAGGCATTCCCTAACTGACACCGCCAGACTCAGGCTGCTATCCTCGAGAAATAGACAGCCAGTGGAGCATATCACGCATATAATGCGAGACATGGTCAAATTTTGGAATACAACCAACAAGCCTAGCAGCGGCGCGCAGCACACGCCCAAGCTACCCAATGGATCCAAGGAGAGCCCAACATAGATGGCACTGCAGTAGTCATTCCTAGTACAAACCAAAGCATAAACAAGGGCAAGTGCGGCATTTGGGTGAAGGTGTCGGCCACAGGAAATGACCTGTACTGTCGCAACTGAAAAAACCTTGGCCCTTTCCATGGCACCATAATTATACACCCTAAAGCAGGCGAACCAAGGGTTAATGAGTGGAATGGGTTTCTTAAAGCCTAACTGATTTACCGGGAGCAAGTTTTTGAAAGCCACGTGCAGTGTTATTTAACAGGTTAAACTATTTCATTGATTTTAGACAAGAACGTTGCATTAGATATATAGGTCAGTAGTTGACCATATCGCTCTTCTATATGGATGTAGCCTAATTCCATAACCATGTCGCTGTTGCGTATGGTGTTTAATAATTTGTTGTACTGATATGAAATTTCTTTACACAGGTACATCACTTACCTGGATCGTCTTTTCTTCGTATCTTTTAAACAAAACAGCCCAACTGAATTAGACTCAACTCACAAATGAAGACCAAGCACTAAAACTGAGGATTAATCTTTCTTTGACCATATCAACTGCACCTTATCGGTCTTGCTGTTTGATCCTTGGACAGTGAGGCAAATCAGACAACCATTGTCATCGATGTTATTAATTGACAATCGTCGCAATTATTCTTACGCTTCAATTGCAATTCAGTTTGAATTGAAACAGATATTAATTATGTAGTGATTAATTATGTACTATCGAACTGTGCAAAGATAATTTTTTACATTCAGAAGCAGAGCGCCCTGAATGATAAATAGATGGAGTTACAACAATGAGACAGAGATAATATTGTAATAGATCCCGCCTATTTATAGGCCTATACGTACATGTACGTGCTTACGCACGTACGTACATCACATACATCATATACACCTCTCACCTTGCCCTGCTCCTTGCGGAACATGGTGCCCTAGCCCAGCTCTATGCATATGACACGCAGGCATACATGCATTGCCCGCCGCATGATGCTGCTTTTGATGTAGTGGATATGGCCCAGACACAGACTGATTTGGAGATGTGGATGGCGTCAAACCATCTCCGCTTAAACTCTTCTAAGACTAAATTTATGTGGCTGGGCACCCGTCAGCAATTGGCAAAACTCAGCCTTTCCTCGCTCTCTCTCTCTCTCTCTCTCTCTCTCTCTCTCTCTCTCTCTCTCTCTCTCTCTCTCTCTCTCTCTCTCTCTCTCTCTCTCTCTCTCTCTCTCTCTCTCTCTCTCTCTCTCTCTCTCTCTCTCTCTCTCTCTCTCTGTCTGTCTCTCTCCACCGAGTTTCCTGACTGCTTTTCTGCCTCGGCCCCGACCTTTGGCATTCTACTGGACCAGGAGCTAACTTTTGCGTCACACCTTCATCGCCTTGGCCGAGGCTACTTTCACAAGCTCAGTCAGCTTCGAACTGTCGCTCGCCCTCTATCAGCAGGAGCTGCAACTACACATGCGCTCTCTTTCGACTATTGCCCAACCTTAACGCTGGCCTCGCTTCTGCACGCCGAAACTGCCCTGACCGCATCTTGCGCTCTTCTGCGCGCCTTATTGGCCAAATACCATATTTTGGTCATGTGTCAAACTATGTGCTTAAGGTCCTGCATTGGCTCCCTGTACGACAGCGCACTGAGTATTAGATAGCCTCCTTGGGTTGGCGGTGTCAACTGAGTCTCGCTCCATCTTACTTAATCGACCTCTTCCGACGTGTGTCGGCTTCTCGGACTGCTCGAGTCCTCCGCTCGGTGGGGAGGGGGCGCACTCCGTCCCGTTTGCCCGTACTGCTATGATGCAAACTCGCGCCTTCTCGGTGATCGACCCAACCATAATTATGGACTGGACTTGCTCTTGAGCTGCGCTTACATCCTAGGTCTTCCTCTGGCACCTTCTATGCCACCGGAAAACTGTTCTTTTTGGCCGTGCTGGAGTCGGGAGCGCCTCTGAGTAGTTCTCTTGAAAAGGTGCCATATAACTCTATGAATGAATGAAAAAATAAATGAATGAATATATACATGCATAAATACATAAACATACACAGATATATAGACAAAAATGCATGAAGACTACTTGTACTTTGGATTATCTTGACTCCCTAAATAACGCGGTGCGACATGCTCACGTTGTGAGTGGTGGTTTAACACTCGAATAGCTAACGAAAAAGAGGTAAATTAACAAAATCGATGGTATGTTAAGTGCCAGGTAGACAGAAGACAGTTTCAACTTTTGTAGAGAGGCGTATATTGCCCGTTGGCGTTTTGTTCATGGACTTACGTAAGGTTCTCACTGATGGCGATTTGTCCGAAGGACCTTGTCCTACAGGGATTTTGTTCTAGTTCGAGAACCCCGAGAAACGAACGAGCGGACACACAGCGATGACAACAGTTATGTAGACAGTCACTCATCCAAACAAACCTATTTACAACACTTCTAGGCCTACGTGAGATGTAATATGGGCTTATCAGAAATTAAGTCGGTATCCCAAGGATGCTTTCGAGACGGAGTGTCTGGTCCGTGATCGAAACGTTTCAATTAATCTTTAGATGTGCTTTTCGATAAACAGACTTTGATCGCGATTGTACACGTAAACGATCAAACTTGATAAGCAATTCGTTATATCTATGTTGACGCAAGCATTTTTATAATTGTACTAGAAATTTAACCCAGTGTCATTTAGCACAATAGTTTTACATGATTCATAGTTGATTAATGACGAGAGTGTACTAAAAGTGACTGGGAAACCAATGCAGCTCGTCGTTAAAGTGCTCATTGCCGATGATATGTAGATTTGGCTAAGGCCGGCGTTTTCTAACTAGAATAATGCTCCGAAAATTGTATTTGACTCTCATTTGATGTTATAGCTGATCTTCGTTGTCTACACAGGGTTTCTTTATGCTTCAAGCAGGTTCTCGTCAAAAGAAAAGCGCATGTAAAATGTTTCGTAACCATGGCTACACATTGTAGCTCTATTAAATCCAGATCCTCTCTTTGACCCTCATCTACTGAAAAGTATCTTGTTTCTGGTGCACGTCTTTTCGATTTCCATCGTTCCTTCAGAGTTGCTGGTCCTCCGTTCTGCCTTTCGCTCTAAACTAAAACTTAGATATTCCACTGTGTTTACAACACCTAACGATTGAACGGATTCAACGTGTCGCTTCTGAATTTTGTAAGGTGGACATTATAAAAATAGTGACATGTATTTTGTAATGTAAGACCGGATCTCTCGAATGATCCACGCGTGATCTCGAACAATGGGTGTGATTTGGGGCAGCACAAAGGAAAAGATCCGTATGAAATCTACCATACATATCTGTGAATGAATGTTAAGTCTGCCTTAGATTATGACCTTAGAACCTAACCTTATCACACAGGTCTGCGTCGCCGACTTTTATTAGCCGCCTGTGAATAAGCCGGTATTCCTGACTTAGCAACCTGGTTTCTCCAACGAATTGATTTTCTGTTGCGATTTCAGACGAAGTGACGAATAGCAGCTATTTAGACACTAAGAAAACGGCGCTATAGAAGTCAATATATTTGCATTGGATTAGATTAGACTAGTTTACAGCACGCGACCTCGCTGCTCCCAAGCACAAGATGTTTACAGATTTTATAGAAAATACAAAACGTTGCAGCAGATAGTTCTGTACGGTTGTGATACATGACACACGCGATTTTCAGTTGATCGAATCACCCAAGCAACGCGCGAAATAAATAGGCTACCACATGAGTGTCAATATTATTATTTTTGAGTTTAATTAAAAGTTTAATTTATTACTAGGTATTTATTTTATTTAACTGAAACGGTTAATTTATAATGAGTTATATTTATTTTTAATATTTTTGTAATTTCTTCATCCTGTACATTTTCATTTATATTTTATATTAAAAAATTGTTTCATTATTTTATTTAAATTAATTTTTTTGAATTCTTTGTTTATATCGGATTATTTATTAATTTCTTCTTATTTACATTTTTGCCAAAATAAGCTGATATTAACAACTAGTTTAATAATTATAGGTACATTATTATGTCCAGCTGTAGATGTGAATTCCGTTCTTGTGGCCAACGAGATGTCCAGTGCTTCTTCATACCAGTGCATTGACGGCTGCTTCCCGCGTCATCCCTCTTAAGAAGGGCCTTTGAGAGCACGACTGAGTGCTTTAGACGCCAGCCTTTATGCTGTTTAAATGTCGACAAGAACAGAAATTTTACCAGTAAGCAAAACAATAAACAGAAACTAGAAGAGTCACCAATTTAGGCGCATGAGCACATGCGAAGCTCAGTCAACGGGTATCCGTTTAGAGTCACCAAATAGCATCAACATCCAAGTCATTGTGCATGAAGTTACGTCGAGATTTTGCAGTGACTACAAGTGGCAGCCTTCGCAGCACACTACGACGCTGAGGTAGAGTATTTCTCTTTCCAGAAGATGATACAAGTCCGGCTATTCATCGAGGCGCCAGGTGCACATAGAGCAGCCATTTGTAGCGTGCCATTCGGTCCATTGAAGCGTCACTACTGAGTAACGGTCGGAGTAACTCCAAGGACCAGCGTCGCTACTCTTCTGCCGACAAGTTGGCCTACCCGGTCGCATACCTAAATGGATTCTGCAAGATATTGGAATTGGCTACGCCAGCAAACACTCACCCACGCGTAGAATCCGACTGTGCGACTGCCAAAGGAGCCCTCTCTGCAATTGGCTGTAACTTGAATGCCAGTTTCGTTTCGAGAGGTGTACATGTTTGTTACTAGGGGTTGAGATAAAACGTGAACTCTTAGAAATTCATGGGTGAAATAAGGGCGCCCAAAGGCATCACGCCCTTGACATTTAACTCATCTTGGGCTTCAGATTAGCGGTCTCATGTGCCCTACGCAGGTCAGTTAGATGCGCCTTGATGACTTAATCCAGTTCTTCGCTTCTAACATCACAAATTAATTTCATACAGTAAAGGACATATATTATATTATTATACCTTGACTTAAAATCCTGTTAGTATGTATGTATGTATATATATATATATATATATATATATATATATATATATATATATATATATATATATATATATATATATATATATATATATATACACATTGCTTTTTTCAGCCGGAACGCGCCGGAACGGCGTTCCGGCACCTTTTTCAGCTAATAAAAAATAATTTTGTTATTTTAATAATAAAAACAATAATTTAGTTATTTAAATTTATTTTCATTGTTGTGAAATATTTTGTGTTTATTAAGACCCCTCCTAACCCCGAATCCCGCTTTCTCTGGATTTTAGCCCTTCTATAATTGTTCAGTTGCAGATCCTTTTTCTAGAAAAAGCACTGATTATTATATATATGAGATGCACCTACATTGTATAGACCTATATATTTATATCTATGCAGGTGCACATCATTTAACCAACTAAATATGTGACGACTCAGCGCGAGTATATGTAGCCTATGTAATTATGAATTATATGTAATTACATATTTGCGTGTGTGTTCGTATGTATGCAAATACACGGTGGTTCAATGAAAAGTAAGCCAAACTCTACAGACAAATTTATTATAACTTGAACTATATTTTATTAATAATATTTTCAAAATAAAAATATGCATATACTTACTTTTTTATTTTAATGACTTCCGGTTTTTACTTCCTACTAAAAAAAGGCAGGTTACTGTAAACAGACTGTTGCCTACGCGTACCCATTTCAGCAAGTCTGTTATGGTGTCCGTTGCGGTTTCGACGCTTGGTCGTTCCCATTTGGTCTTCATTGATCCTGGAGTAAAAATTAACGGAGCCTATTATCGCGATGTTCTGCTGTCACAACATCTTCTACCTGTTATCATAAATCTAGCCCCAGAAGGCAATCCATGATCTCAGCGATCTGAAGCAACGCTTGCTGGAAGTGTGGGATGGTCTGGATCAGAGGATAATCGACGATGCTGTTGCCCAATGGCGCCAGCGCCTCTAGGCTTGGGTGCAAGCAGAAGGAGGACATTTTGAACATCTTCTTTAATTAAATAATCAAACTATGCTACTGAGATTTTTTCACAAAAAATATTAAATCCTGTTTTCATGTTAGAAGTACTTATATGAAATAAAAAGTTTGGCTTACTTTTTATTGAACCACCGTGTATATGTATACACACGAACTTGCTTATTCATACGTGTGCGTGCGTACCGTATAATTATAATGTGTTTATTTATTTGTTGTCCTCAAAAGAAATTTCTTTGTACAAGTACACAGCTTACCTGAATTGTCTTGTTCTGCGTTGCACTGAAACCAAAAATCGGTTTTTTAGACTCTACGGAAGAATGGTGGTTTTGTCAACTGCGCCTTCTTGGACCTTCCCTTTGATCCGCAGTTAATAGAGGCCAATCAGTTGTTCATCGCAATAAATTTTAGTAATTGACAATCGGTTGTATCTCAATTCATTTTTTTGCTCAATTGTATCGAAACTGCGTTTGTTTATTCCTCTATCCGGTTCATAGGCGCCGAGTTGACCAAAAAAGTGTGAGTGCCCAAAGAGCGTAAAAGAAATTATTTTTGACCTTTTTTGTTAGAATGTTACAAAACGGACCTGCCGTGGTTCTCTCCAGTATCAATTTTCAATTCTTGTTTTATAATTATAATCTCTCGTCCAGTGTCAATTCTTAATTTTTTTACCATTTTTTTATTTTCCATATTTTTGCTTTGCTTGATTTGGTTAGGACACACTTATTGAAATTATCCCTTTGACAGTAGAATCTGCATTGCAATCTACACAGAGGCGGCGATCTTGTTTGACAGGTATGGGGATACTTTTGAAATGGGTTAATACTTATTCGCGCGCGAGCGCGAAAAACTTTTTTGTCCGCTATTTTTGTGCACGAAAATGTGTTTAAAAGGCAAGGCCGCGGGCGAGCACTTTATAACGACATGTAGATATAATTAGTTTAATAAAATTGTATGATCACATGCAAACTAATTTAAATCTAAATTTAACTGATTTTTATTAGTTAGTAACATAGTGCGATATAGTATAAACAGAATAATAATAAACAAAACTCATTAATTTTTGTTAGTTGTTGGTGGCAACGTGTTGACTTGTCAGCTAGCTGCCTGGTCTCAGTGGTCAAGTTTCCAAATTATTTAGCAAAAACAGCAATCAAAAAGTTTCTTTAGAAATGGGGGACAACTTTATACTGTGGCCCCATCACTGTTAAAGGTGGAGGGGACTTATCTCACTCGTCTCCCCCGGGATCGCCGCCCGTGGGTTTTTTACCTACAGAAAGAACTCTAGGATTCTAGGAGCATTATGCTTTAATATAGGCCTATCCATCAGCTAATTAGGTCAACAAAGTCAAATTTCGCACAAAAAACATCAGATGAACTATTTTCTCAGAATTATATCATAAGCCAAATTATGAAATTGGGTTTAAGTCTATATAAAGATAAATTTCATAAGCCTAGAGAGCATTTAAAAAAACAAGTTCAGGAAGATATAACCTGAAACTAATTTAGCCTAAATTATTATTGAAATGGCGTCTTTCCAAAATTCCAATGGAATGTTAGAATGCTAAGAAAAATGCCATGGTTCTCTCCAGTATCAATTCTTAATTCTTTTGTTCTATAACTATATGTGCTTATATGTTACAATGAATCACACAACTCTCGCTTCTCTCTCAGGCTCTCTGGCATTTAAGAAAATTGCAAATTTCTTTTTGCAAAGGCTGTACGTTGCAGGAGTTCAAATCGTTGCAGATTTTTTCAAGCGACAAGCTAACAGTTTCTTTCCTGTGACAGTATAATATATACCATAGACAAGTGCGTCAATCGCTTTTCGGACATGATCGACCTTAGATAATAGAGCTTAAAATATAGAGTTATGCTCCTGAAATTGATCCTTGCTCATCAATTTTCGGAAAATTATCTCTTAAAAAGCCCATTTTCCGGGCTGATTTCTGGTGGTGCCCAGGCATAGGCGGGCCTCGCATGGCCTATTTCTGGTGGTGCTGGGCACTCACGGGCCTCGCAGAGTCGGCGCCCATGATCCGGTTGATGCTTTGTGCATCATACAATGGCGCAACAGAAGTTACTAATTACAGTTATAATGTCAATTTCTTTAGAGACGCAAATACACCCCGTGTGGTTTTGATTGAGGGTGATTATTTTGTCCGAGGGATTGCGTCCTAAGGGTATTTTGTCCAGCTCGGGGAACAAACAAACGGACAGACAGCTATATATGACAAGCAGTCATGTAGACAACCACTAACCCATAAAACTTATTTAGAACACTATTAGGCCTACGTGAGATGAGACGAATTTATCAGAAATTAAGTCGACAGACGTGATCGAGACTTTTTAATTAATCCTTACATGTGCTGGCTAAACAGATTTAGATCGCGGTTGTTCACATAAACGAATCGACTTGATAAGCAGTTCGTTTTGCATCAGTTGAAGAAAACACAAGTGGCATCGGTAGTAAGAGTACATGTATAGCAGTAGTAGAGGAAGTCGCAGTAGTTAAAAGTAGTAGTTGTAGTTGTAGGTGGTAGTGGTAGTGGTAGACTGGTAGTAATAGTATAACTAGTACAGCGCTTGTGGAGTACCTAAATGTGCTGTATTATTTGTCCTGATACATTGTAATAATAGTAATAAGACGATTTATATAGCGCCGTTGCTGAAAGTGACTGAAGAAAAGGGCGATGTAGATGAGTTACAAAAATTAATGACAGTCACATGAAAATTTAATAAGATAGGTTTTCAGCTAGAATTTAAATGTCTCAAGAGATGGCGCATTCTTCACATGGCCGGAAAGACTTTTCCATGCAGTGAGTCCAGCGACAGAGAAGGTTTTCAGTTGATATTTAGATTGGGGTCGTAACAGACATATGTTCCGGTTGTCTGTTACACGAATGCAGAAGTCGGATATGTAGTCCGATATAAGATTATGCAGTGCTTTATAGGCGATCAAGTACAGTTTGTAAGTTATTCACTGAGGAACACTCTGCCAGTGAAGGTTGTCGCGCAGCAAATGGGTGACATGATCAGAGACTGCCAGTAGAGTTAAGCACCGACTGTATTCGATCTAGATGACAAGTCGGCAGACCCGCCAGTAGGCTGTTTCAGTAGTCAATCCTGGAGACATGAAGCGGTTGACCAAGATAACGGTGGTTGAGGTTGGAATCAATCTGCGCATAGTTTTAATGCGACGCACTTGGCAAAAACGGTTCCACGACATATGATTCACGACAAATAGTTCACCGACAAATGGTTCATGGACAAATGGTTCACGAACTTCCACCTTCTAGTTTGAGCTATATTTTCATCATTACTCATCCATTTTCCAGTTTGAGCTATATTTTTCGTACATCCAGCCTCTAGTTTGTGTTTTTTTTATATTGGACTACGAAGAAGCATTTTTATCACTATTCTCATCATAGTATAAGCTGGCTGAGGGATGAAAATATAGCTTAAACTAGAGGCTGGAAGATCGATGAAAATAGAGCTCAAACTAGAAGTCGAAATCTCGATGAAATATAGCTCAAATTAGCAGCTGGAAGATCGTGAACCATTTGTCCGTGAACCAGTTGTCGGTGAACCATTTGTCCGTGAACCATTTGTCGTGACACAGGCAAAAACAGCCTCGAATGAGTTCAATCACATGGGCCGTCATGGTCATACAGCTGTAAGAGTCGAATTTCTGCATCATCAAGGACAAAGGTACTTTCGTCAAGTAGACGAGGACGTTGGAGAGTGGTGCACCATATAAACTCAGATTTCGATGGATTGAGTTTCAGATGGTTAGATGCCTTCCGATCTCAAATGCGTTCGGTATACAGCAGCACTGTCTGTTTCAGTTTGAGCGGTTTGTGATGGTTCACTGAAAAGGTAAACCTGTGCGTCATCCGCATAGCAGTAGTGAAAGAGACCACGTGCTTTGTGATTATCTCCACATCGGCCGTATATATAATACAAATAGTAGAGGGCCAGGCACTGTTCCTTGTGGAGCATCGCATGTCACTAGCCTAGATGGCGTTTCCTCTCCTGCCAAAAGGACGGATTATGTGTGCCTCTTACAGTTCCCAAACTGGGGTACTTAAATGTTGCATTGGCTTCTGATTCAGTAAAGAATTTGTTTCAAATTAAGGCTCACAGTTTATAAGCATTGATATCTGTCCTTATTCTCCAGGATTACCATTATTGAACATGGTAATCTGGTTATATTTTCATAATAATACCTTAAACCAGAATTGCTTTTGGTGAACGAGCTTTTGCAGAACATAGATTTTGGAACTCTCTCCCTGTGTCTGTAAGTTCCGCTCAGTCGCGTATGTCAATTCGTTCTCAACTTAATGGCACATTCATCACAATGTCTTAATGACTGATTTTCAGGATACTGATTTGATTAAGACTTAGTTTTGGTGAGCCATCGCGTCGCCTGAGAATTATATTGCTCTATCTTATATTTTGACGAAACCGAGTAAAACGACTTCAAAGTTTGGTCACTATTATAGGCCAAGAATTCTAAACTGGATTGTTTTGCAGGATAATACTATTATTTGTATGTACCCGCTAGTGACCTGTTTTGAAAAAGAATATGTTTTTTCGACAAAGAAAGGTCTAAAATATAGAAAATAACAAAAAATGATGCAAAAATGCATGTTACAGCAATATAATTCCAACGGAAAGGTAAACGTAATTGTAATAATGCTCTAAGTTAAAGATGAGGCAGTTTCCGAAATCGCGTCCTGAGTATTATAATGCTCTATCATCCAGTTTAGTATAATATTGCTGTAACATGACAGAATTTATAATGACAGCATTTCACACAGTATTTATTTACTACACAACAATTATATCGAATTATATTGCTTTATTTTGGTTATTTATGCATGATACGTTTGTAATAATTATATTACCTTGCCAGTACAGTGTACCTTTGGTGAAACTCAGAATAGTCCCGAGTACGTATGATAGAGCGTTTTACCACTAATACTATTCAGTGCAATATTGCTGTAACATGACGAAAGCAGGTCTGTGATTGGATGCTAATCATACAGCAATATAATACCAACTATGCTTCGAAAATTTACAGCTTCATAAGATAGAGCATTTAAATATTGCCCTATATCTTTGAAACGGCTGCTTAAACCTGCTTGCCTTTACGTCTAATGATAGAGCAAATGTTGCACTGAAGAAATTGATACCGAACTCAATTTTTACAAAAAATCATGATAGAGCATTATAATTCTCAGGCGACGATCGGTTGATATCTCGCATTAACAACGGCACGATTGAAATGAATAATTAATAATGCCAGATAGAATCTTTTAAATTGCAATTTACAATAATGATAGGGGCTATCGGCGCTAGACTATATGATGTTAAAATTAATAATTAATGTAATTAAGAATGGTAGTTTAATAAGTAAACAAAATAATGCACAGATAAAATTATTGAAAGAGTCACCAATATTGGCTCATGCCCATACGTGGAGCACAACAAACTCAAACCCATTGATAAATAGCAACATGTTCCGAGTCTCTGGAATAAAATGCGCCGACAGCTTGGTGCTACTACAGGTGGCAGCACACGTTAACGATGTGGTTGAGCAGTTCTTAATCTAAGATGACGCTCCTTCAGCGCAAGGTGCACCCAGTAAGTAAGTAAGCAGTTTATTCGCCACCAAATAAAGCAATATCGCAATATCAACACTTATACTAATATAGTGGCAGGCTACCGGTGAAGTATCATTGGAGTCATTTCGTCGATCGCCCAAACAATACAAATACAATCGTATGCTCATAATAACAAAACACTCGACACCTACACACGAGACTTTTAAATGGCAATCATAGCACTAACAGTCACCATTGCAAACAAACCAACAAGTCTTATGATCGTTTTACTAGCTGTAACCTATTTCGACACTGTATATTAGGGCGAAGTGAAAATGGCCCCCAAAATTTTTTTTATGCAAACGTTTTCCAATAGCGATGGAAAGTTGCCAGCATGTGAGTGTAAATAGTGCACAAAATATTGTTGATTTTTCTTTGCGTCTTCTGCCCTCTACCGGCGGTAAAATATTTACCATATAAAATTCTTCGAATAACGTCAATGTGGTGCATTATTTTTATTTTTCTTCAACTGACTGTCTTCGAACGGTTACAATTCATGAAATACACGCTCGAATCAGTTGCGGAAATCGCCTCTGGTGTGTTACAGGATTATATAATTGTAACTAGGGACGTAACTTTGGTCTAAAAAGTGGGGGGTACCAATTTCTTACATGCTGGAAGAAAGGCGTTGACTGCGATCTCTGGGAAGGCAAAAATAATAAAATATTGATTGGCATTGTTCATAAAGTGGGGGTACGGTACCCCAGCAGAAAGAGTGGGGTGGGGTACGGTTATCCCTCGTTCCTCCGACAAATTACGCCTATGATTGTAACGCCTAATGAATTCAGCGACATTACTGAAAGGAAGAAAATTAGGAGAGAACGAAAGAAGTACCAAAGCTCTGTTCAAGCAGGATGCGCCAGCATACGACTGTGAGTGTTGAGGGGTTTTCCAGAGAGTAATCCAAAAGAGGTCCGAGTCTGGTTTCGGGGGGGGAGGCAGATCAAGAGAGGAAGCAGCTTTGAAGGCGGGTGTTATTTAGGGCGAGGAGAATTGGAAGGCAGAGGATCAAATGAGTCAGGGTAGGAGTAGGCCCTACTTGAAAAGGTGAGACTTCAGTTTGGGGTGGAAAGACCGGAGATAGGTAGAGGAACATGAGGAGAAGGATGGAAGACGGGTTGGAATGATGATGGAGGAACCAAGAATCTGCGGAATTCAAAGGGGAGATCGTTGCAGAGGCGTGGTGCTCTGTTGGATATGGCTGGGTTGGAGAACTTGAGATAAGTTGTGACTGGAGATCGAGAAAGACTTAAATAGGAGGAGGATCGGGTGGAGCGGGTTGCCTGGATGGTGAAGAGACCACGGAGGTATTTGGGCTGGATATATTGTATGGTGTTATAGGTTAGTGATAGGCCTTTGAAGTGGATTCACTCTTGGATTTTTAGCCAATGTAGTGATTTGAGGATGAGGGTGGTATGATGATGTTTGGGCATTCTCGTGACAGCCCTGGCTAGTGAATTTTGGATAGTTGCAGACGCTTGATTTGGGTGGATTCAAGATTGAGGAAGAGGGAATTGCTGTAATCAATGAACAATAGAGGTAACAATGGTAGAGGCAGTTTTAAGGTTGATCTTGGGCCGGATCTGACGAAGGTCACAAATGTGTCTGAAGCAGGAGCGCGAGAGGTTGGAGATGTGGTTAGAGAAGGAGAGGTTTGGATCACAAGTAAGCTGGTGATGGACGGGGGAGTCCGATGTGAAAGGTAAGAAGCGATGAGTTAGTCGATGGGTATATGGAAGGGTTAGGGCTTTTCTTGATATGATCAGGAAGGCCTAGGATTATGAATTCTGTTTTGGAAAGGTTAAGCCAGAGGAGATTGGATGACATCCAAATATTGGACAGTTGCTCAGTTTTCTCTGATGTCTTAAGCGACTTTCAGCCATGTTATTTCTGCAGTTTGTTAAGAAAATGAAATTTTATTTGAATGTATTTAAAGAATATTACATAATAGTTTAGGTCACGTCACGATGATAGAATTCTATCACTTTGGTTGACGTTAATATGAAATATTGCAGGCTAAAATGCCTGACAGTACTGAACATCAATATGGCGTCCTTAAATCGTCCGGTAGAGGGCAGAAGACGTCAACATAGGAATGTCAAATTTTTTGTAGCAATTCTGTGATACCATAGGCAACTTTTAATCACTATTGGAATTAGAAATTCGAGAAAAAAAATTTCACTCCACCCTACTGTATATATACTCAGTGTATCAATCAAAGACAATTTAAACAGGTTTCTAAATCTTTTTAATCTCACATGTGTTCGTGAAGTCGGTAGTCTGAAGCGCCAGCAGAGTCTAACTGTCAGTGTCACTCCAAAGATCCGCGTCGCCCCTCCTCTGTGGAGAAGTACCCAGATGTATACGACGTAAAGCAATGAAACAACATTTACTCCTCTAATGAAATCTGCAACAAGAAATTGGAACTGGCCACGCCAGCGATCAGTCGCCTACACGCAGAATCCGACTGGCAAAAGAAGCGCTCTCGGCTGTTAGCAACATCTTGACGATGCAGTTTCGTCTCAAGGAGTGGGGTGAAACATAAACTCATAAACATGGGTGAAATTAAGACGCCCATGGGCATAACACCCTTGACTGTGAACTCCACTTTTTGGTTTCAGATCAACGGTCTCTTGTGCCCTATGAAGATCAGTTAGATGCTTCTTGATGCCGGGATCTAGTTTTTCGCTTCTAATGTCATTACAGGAGGATAGATAAATATGCAAAACGAAGTTAAGTCCTGATCTAAAGTTCCTTCTATTGTAGATTAACCTATTGTATATATACGCATAATATAATATATACATATTGTTTCGTGTGGGCATGTGCCGCGTGGACTGTCTATTATAGGATAGGCGACATGCATGATTGATAGGTCCATAGATGTTAAAACCGGTTTTTTTTTTCGTTTTTTATTTTTCTAAAAAAAAACGTCGTGTTTTTCGTTTTTATTTTTCTTATCGTGTTTTTCCGTTTTTTATGTAACTTTATTTATTTATTTATTTACAGTCTGTTAATGTTTTTCAGTTTCTGTTTAATTTTTTTGTCTGATGTCCCTTATGTTGTCTTCATACTTTCAAGGATTCAGCTAATTTACCTCACTATTTACGTCATCATTTGAGAAATAAATACTTTATGAAATAGCACAGTACAAGAAATAAAATTTTATAAAGTTATTTCTAAGTTATCTAAAATGCCAAAAGAAAAGGGTGCGGGAGATATTCACTCTACTTTGATAAACGAGCATTGGCTAAATTGAAATGCATTTACTGTGAGCAAGTTTACACTATATAATCTAAACCTCCAAAGTTTAGTTTTTAATTGTGTTACTTTAGTCAGGATGGACTTATGTGGACTTATGTTTACAATTTAAATTTGAAAATATTTTTAAATTTTAAATTTCTTATTAACCCAAACTTATAAGAAATAAAATAATTGTGCAGATTGATGTTATTTAGTGTTTACTAATAAAGTTGTGTTAGTTGCTGATCAAATTCTGCAAACAAGGTTATTAATTTTAAATTGATGCCTACAAGATGTGAGAAAGTAAAATTATTTTCTTTTTTCGTTTTTTTCCGATTTTTATGTTTTTGAAAAAAATACGTTTTTTCCCGTTTTTTATTTAGTTTCTTTCGTTTTTAACAACTCTGGATAGGTGCATACGTAGGCTGGGTGACATGCCTGTTGTATTGAGCAGGAGTGACTACAGTCTATGAGTACGGCCGTTCTACGTAGTTTGCTGGTCGTCCGTGTTGGTTTGACGTTTGAGAGAGATTGATTTTGTGTTCGGTTGACGCTTTTGTTTGAGCTCGTTTGCTTTGGTCTCCTTTTATAGATGACGTTTGTAATTTGCTTTTGAACTCGGCGCTCGAAATCGTACGTTAGATTTACTAGTTTTGGTTGTCTTCGACGTTCGACGCTGGTTCTTCGTTGACTGTACAGTTGTCCTGTCACGCCAGCTTTCGCTCCCTGCCGATTCTTCTAGTGGAAAGGTATATTCGTATGGACATAGATGTTAAAAAGTATTTTATAAAAACCCCTGGGCCTGTTTTCCGTTTAATGCAGTTACTCCCTGAACCAACTCTCCACATTTATATAGGTGCATATTAGCAGCAGAAATTATATAAACATACACAAATATATGAGCTGCGATATCAGGTACCTCCTGGCAATAATTGATTCAGGACTTAAAGGCAGTCTAGTTGTCGTTTCATACCAAAATGGAAAGAAACGATGGAGGTTATATGCAGTTACCTAAGGCTAGTATCTTGTTTGTAAATCCTTTCGCTGAGTTATATGGCAGTTTAAAATCAACAAAGTTATTGAGTTTAAATCAATTTAAGCTGTATTCATTGCATATGTTTCATATAATGTTAATCAATGTATAAGTCTTATTAATTATATGCACTTCATATATTTAATTCTAATATATTTTTTGTTTTTTACTGGTCACTATAACGTATAAACTAATAAAACATCTTATAAGTTTAAAATCAAGCAAAAAATGTCCTTAGAAACTGATATCAAAATGGTCTTCAACGAGTCTGAATTTATTTGCCAACTGAACTCAGCAGGGTGTTGAGCGAACGCAACTTAAGCAAGACTTAGGCAAAACCATGTCTTTCTATTTCCACCTTTTTCTTTCTTCTGCATTCGGCTTTCCAGTAATGGGCACTTTCTCTGCTGCATCCATCTTTCCATTAATGGGAACTTTCTCTGCTGCATATGGCTTTCCATTTATGCGCACTTTCTCTGCTGCATCCGGCTTTACATTGATTGGCACTTTCTCGGCTGCATCCGGCTTTCCATTGCTGGGCACTTTCTCTGCTGCATTCGACTTTCCATTGTTGGGCACTTTCTCTGCTGCATCCGGCTTTACATTGATTGGCACTTTCTCGGCTGCATCCGGCTTTCCATTGCTGGGCACTTTGCTGTCATCTGTAACACATACAAAGAGAGAGAGAGATAAGCAGCCAAACCTGCAGCCACACAGACCCATGTTCGAGCGCCATCGAGATGTGCAATAGAGGCTCTACATAACTGTTCGGATATAGAAATATTCATATTCATGTTTACATACATAAGCCGTCAAACATAGACCTGATAAGATGCAGCAAGCCAGACAGACAAACAGACAAGGTCCAGATTGTTAGCTATGATAACTTTAACTCGAAAAACCAAACTCTTGCTGGGTAAATGTAAAGATATCGACGCCAACGTCTACGGCCCTGGCAACCGCAAAATTACGTTTAACGCTAGATTTACTATGCTCCACATAGACACCTTTAGCATTTTATATAAGGGTCTACCAAAGCTATAGATTCATCAACTGCGCTCAATTACCAAATTTTAGAGAGCTCTCAATGAGGGAAGTACAAACATTTTCAATGACGAAGTCAACGGCATTTAGTGCCATAAACTACTGGAATCTATTCGCCAGATCCTTAGTACCAAGCGCTCACAAGGACTTTATTACAGTCGAAGCCAGAGAGAAACAAGCTCAAATTTAATGGTACGATAACAAACTGTAAACATACAAGCGCACAAACTGCAAACATGGTCGCATATTTCCATTTTTGTTGCATATGAACAATTGAGGCTTGGTGATGTCGCTGCTCAGTAGACGACCATCGAGCCTTATAAATGCCTTAAATTCTGACTTCTTGTTCCTAGATGGAGACGGGAATTTTGTCTAAAAGCAGATTGCTTTACGTTTTCAAATCAAGTCATTATGACACAACCATGTGATGATGTAGGTAATTGAGGCAATATACTTGCTTACGTACTAAAATAATCTGCTTTAATTTATTCAAATGCTCTTGTCATTTTATTCCTTTATTATTTCTGTTATTCTTTCCTTCGTTTATTAGATTTTTCAATCTCGTCGTCAGTGTCTAGATCCAGCGCCTGTAACTATACTATGCAGAAAGAATGCTAACGTGTTGCACATTTGTCCAAGTTTTTTTTTATTGGCGTATCATCCGTTTCTCGTCGCAGAATTCTCACACTTCCCGCTTGCGCGAAGGTAACCGGGTTTCTTCCTCTGACGCGATCTTTCAAGGCGTAGCTTAAAAAAGCGTCGACATGGTTAATTCATTTGCTTGGAATAGCTTACCTGGTGTCTTCCGACGAGTACTCTTTGGCCATAATCTGCCAATTCTCCGTAAGCGCTTTAGAAACCATTCTCGTTGATTGTGATATTTTGTTATGAGATCGCAAGCGCCTTATAGGAGTTTATCTTAAAGACGCATCTCATACCCGCGATTTCAATTCCAGTAAAGAATCTCCGAGGCTGTAGCGTGACTTTAATAATCCTCACCTCCAAGACTGACGTAGTAATCCAGACTGAAACCAGTGGAGGCTACTGAAACATCAGTGCGAAAGTTGACTCTTCCTTGACTGCACCATGGAATAGAAACTGGCTGAGGCAGTGACTGTCCAGAATATGTCACCGGAGAGTAGCTCGAATTTGTCGCACAGCTGATCTATTGCCGAAAAATTAAAAGAAAAACTTTTAAGAATTGAAAATTGCACTATGCCTCTTATTTGCTTCTTGTTAGAAAGCCGAATTTCGAAAGGTAACGACATACATTGATAATGGGATTGACCTCTGATAAGATAAATGTTCCTAAATAACTTTGTGATACATAACAAATCTACATTTATATATGTTACAGGGAATATGTATTTTCAGGGAAGATGTATATTCCCTGAAAATTTCAGGGTATATGTATATTCCCTGATTCACTCAGGGAATGTATACATTCCCTGAAAAAATCAGGGTAGGCCTATATACATATTCCCTGAAATCTTCAAGTGATTTCTATACACATTCCCTGAAAGCTTTCAAAGACACAGCGACATAAAGTCAACAGTAGGCCTAGTGCTTAGCTATGGTTATAAACTTATAATTGGTCGCTAATTGGAAGGTTCTATCACTGCATACCTCCTTTGATGCGCATATGCCCCCATATTAATCAATATTAATATGTTATTATGCATTTCACATTAGCTTCGAAGTGTTCATAATCAGTTGATTAGTTTGTTATTGTTATAATTAGTAGCTAATTGGTAGCGAATTGGAAGTTAATAGTCCTACGTACCTCATTTGATGCGCAAACGCCCATATGTTCAATAACTGTAGGCCCTACGTAAATATAGGATAAAATCTTCAGAATAAACAACTTCTCACTTCATAGAAGAAAGGTTTTTTCCCGTTTAGTATAAAATGGCCCTGAACTGAGTGCCATACAAGACACACAAGCTTTTGCAGCGATCAAGAAGAAAACTTCAGTAGAGGTAGGCAAAGCATGTTGTGTTATGGATTTCAATCTCGTTTTCAATCTGGTTTCAAATATCATATATTGTAATACAGCACTTAATTCATACTTCATTTCTGGTCAAAATGGTATATTTCTAGAAGAAGCGCTATAGAAATTGATTGATTGATTGATTGATTGATTTAGACTTCAAAGGCCTTGATATGTCGCTTGTCTTTGAAAGCTTTCAGGGAATGTGTATAGAAATCACTTGAAGATTTCAGGGAATATGTATATACCCTAGTTTTTCAGGGAATGTATACACTCCCTGAGTGAATCAGGGAATATACATATACCCTGAAATTTTCAGGGAATATACGTATTCATTGAAAATACACATTCCCTGTAACATATAGACACTAACGAAAAATAAAATATTTCCTTGGTGTGCTTATCGTACAGTATAAAATGCATTTAATAGGCGAGTGATTAAATTATATTTATCGGAAACTAAACGAATCAGAAATCTTTAGAGTTATGATTACAGGCACTGCAGTAAAAGTAATTGGATGCTCACTACAGTATCGATACCATAGCACTTCTAAGCTTGAGAGCAGAGCCACAAGCAACTATACAAATTGCAATAGAATAAAATACAAGTATTCTGGGGAAAACAAACTACGAATACTCTGGAAAAAATCATACTCTGAATAAATATATAATACTCTGGAAAACAAAGTGTTATGTGAAAATATACTAACTGTCACATAATCACAGCATTCTTCGGTGTTGAACGTTTGGAAAATGATATCAATCGACCCGGATGACGATGAAGTGTAAATGTTGTAATCGCAGTAGAGACTGTCGTTGTAAAACCCAGGGTAGTTGATAGAACTGATGACTCCAGACGGACCGTAATAAGATTCCTCACCGCAGCCTATGACGATAAACCCGTTCAATAAATATCTGTCAGTTAAAGATCTCAGAGTACATCAGAGTACACTAAGATACTGCTATCTTCGTTTTAAAACCAGGGTAGTTTTAAAACCAGGGTAATTGGGACTACTCATGACACCATATCGGAAGGTGAAGGGGAAGGAATTTTCGTTTATTATTAAATCTGACTGGCACACCTTAGTCAGTTACATTGAACATACATATAGTAGAAACGGCAGCCACGCACGACGCCTTACATACGTGTATACAGTACAAGCACATGATAACAGTTTTACAGGAGTCGAATATAACTGCTTATACGGCAGCCGACAATGCGCCAAATCACGGCCTACTATTCATTTAACCACCGCCGACACCTAGCGAGTGGAAGGCTGAATAAACCTTAAGGATATACGGGGTTCGATCTTGGTACCTGCTGCTCTTCACGCCAGTGTGCTATCCATTACTCTACGGGCCCCATTTAGTAAAAATGTGATCAGATGAGCTCTTAGCGATGGCTTAATCGATCTTAAAAATAATTATTGTCATCAAGGGCATGAGTTTTATCTGTAAGAGTCAGTGTGATTCTCCCTACAGGTTTTATTTTAGTTACATTTACAGTCATAGTTGACGGGTTTTCATTTTAGTTTTAGTTACAGTTATAGTCAGTATTATTTTTGAGTTATAGTTAGAGTGATTTTGTGGTTATAGTTCTAATTAATTATATTTATTATATATAATTAATTATATTTTTTAGTTATAATTATAGTCATCGTTATCGAAATCATTTTATTTTTCGTTAATGAACATTTGCGATATCGTTAAGGAAAATCACTCTTACGAAGAGTGAGCAGTGGATTGCTGTTATTGCGTTAGTGCCATGATCTAAGGGCCTCGGTCATGCCTCTGGGAAGTTCATGCAGAGTAGTGCAAATAGGATAAAATATTACCAGTACAATACAATGCAATATTCGTTTATTCGATAAATACAGGCTGTCACAGACGCAACTTGTTTGCATTTTCATTAATATAATTTATGTTCTTGAAGAGAACACGAGAAATAAAATTTCGGTCGTCTTTGTTTGGGAGATTAAAGTCGTGTTTCCGGGTGCGGATGTGGTAAGGATTATGCCGGGTTGTTGGAAAAAACTGTCGAAGTAGCCATTTTTAACTTTATTTAGCCTAAAACACCTGAAATTATACAATCATCACTAGAATTTTCGGGCAGTATCCAAACTTTCCAGAAGCTATATATATATATATATATATATATATATATATATATATATATATATATATATATATATATATATATATATATATATATATATATATATATATATATATATATATATATATATATATATATATATATATTAGGGTGTGTCTTAAATTTGAAGTTTAAAAATTAGCATCGACCAGGTTATTTTTGTTTTCAATCTTGAAAGGCATTAAAATTTGCCGAATTATATGACAATCCTAATAGATTTAGAACTTGCGTAAATTCCGGGAAGAATTATCACTTAGAAAATGAAGTGAAACATTGCAATTTTCAAAAATTAAAGAATTTCAACACTCAAACATAAAAAAATTAGGCAAAATCAAACGAAAGACCTTGAGTTATTTGTCGTTTATATTTATTTATTCCATTTAGTGCTTTTGGGAATTTGTTTTGGATGGCACTCGAGCATTTGGATTACATAATTTCAGGTATTTTAGGCTAAATAAAGTTAAAAATGGCTACTGGTAATATTTAATCCTATTTGCACTACTCTGCATGAACTGCCCAGAGGCATGGTCCGAGGTCCTTAGATCATTCGGCTGTGGCACTAACGCAATAACAGCAATCCACTGCTCACTCTTCGTAAGAGTGATTCTCCTTAACGATATCGCAAATGTTCATTAACGAAAAATAAAGTGATTTCGATAACGATAAACGTGACTGCTTCCACTGGCTCCCTGTCCAACAGAGAATTCAGTTTAAAATCCATACCCTCATGCGCAACTGTCTCACTGGGTCTGCTCCATCTTACCTAGTGAATTTCTGCACTCCGGTTTCTTCCTTGTCTGAGAGAGCCTCTTTGCAATCCTCGGCCCGTGGCCTTTTGTTTGTTCCACGTATGCTCAATCCAGGAACTTTGCCAATGTGGGTCCTTCAGCCTGGAACAGTCTTCCCCAGTCCCTCCGCAAAGAACTCCTTGCCCTCTCTCTCCTTCAGTTCCGTAGACGCTTGAAAACCTTTCTTTTGCCGGTTCTGGCAGTGATGCGGGTCGAGAGCGCCGCTGATTTGAGTGGCGCTCTATAAATATTCGATTACGATTACAATTTTAAGAACAAAATTGCTACTCTTCCTCATTTTGGACCATCTCCAAATTTATACTCACATTTTCCAATTCATGTAGTGATGCATTGTAAGTAATTACTATTAAATAGTAACTTGGATGATGTAGTACTTGTGACTTTTGTGGCGCAGATTTTAGCTGGAGGCCTATACTACCTGGCATCCATGTAAATCAATACTTTTTAAGTATATCTCCGATGACTTCTGCTTTGATGTGCATGTTCACAATCTATGCACTGGTGCAAGACAATCAATGTATGCATTGCGGATCCTTACTACTCATGGACTACTTGGCCCCTCAATGTACGATGTGGTGACAGCTACCACAGTGGCGAGGATGATGTACGCTGCGTCCGCTTGGTGGGGTTATGTGGGGCAGAGGGGACGTGAGAGACTACAGGCAATATTTAGGAGACTGATTAAAGCTGGTTATCTTCCTGTGGACTACCCTAGATTCGAACAATTGATCCGTACTGCTGATTCTAAACTTTTCACGGCCGTCCTTACATGTCCTACACATGTGCGTCATGTGCTATTACCTCCTGTTAAGCATACTGGTTATACTTTGCGACCCCGTGTTTGTAATCGGGTTCTCCCGACTGCTGACAGTCTAGCTCGCAAATCTTTCATAATTAGGATGATTTTCACCGGAATATAGGCCTTAGTACTTTAACCTGGACGTGATATACATGTGTAAACCAAAATGCGGTTAGCAGTTGGATTAATAAAGGATATACTTACTTATATCTTTCGCGTATATTTACATTACTTAAACTTTGAACTTTGAACTAACCTAACTCCGGATAGACATTGTATTCGAGATTGAATCCCTGATAGCTAGAGCCATAGCCATCGCTGCGGAACCAAACAAGAACTCGAGTGCAATGATAGAAGTCAACGGGGTAGATATAAGCGTCCTCGCAAAATCTGTGTTTGTTAGAGGGGTTGTGGTCGAGGCAGCTGACCTAGAATAATATTGAGACAATAATTCGTTTATTCGAACGTTTTAATTTAATCAAACAAATACTTCGATGGAGCGACGACAGAACAAATGATGAAAGAGCATCTGACAGAAATGTATGCGGTAAAGGTGCAAATTAAAACAATATATGAACTATCAAATCGGTCCCTGTATTCAAACATGTTTCTGATTTCATTCAGATTTATTCAGTGGGGAACATGTCAATCTATCTCAAAGAGTTGTTAATATCAAACCTCGTAAGTTCAGATTTCACTTTTTTTTCTGCGTGCTCGAATTGTCACTATGTTAATTTATCCAACGAAACACTATTATTATCATCTCTATAATTATTGTCTTTATATCGTTGAAAGAAGACATTATTAAAATACATAAAATCCATAAAATGCAATTTCTGCACGACAATTAATCATTCTATAAATTGGCGAGACACAAGACTTAAATAGGCGACAATGAGCAAATTTGCAGAATTATTTATGCCCTAAAGGAGAAGTAAATGTAATAAAAAAAACTCAATTACATGAAATTCAGGGATGATAAGCGCGATATAAGCAGACTGAAGTCATTCTTTTCATCTAATCATGTGAAGCTATTAATTACCTCGACCAAGTCACATGAACACCACCACCCTTCACAATTTTCTTTTGAGAAATATTGAAAATTCAGATGGAAGTGGCTTCGTTCTGGAGCCCAGATGATGTTGCTACAGTTCTGGTAGTGGATGTAGTCACTTGGATAATTCGGAGATGTTATACTTCCAACGGATCCTTTGTACACCGTATTACCACAGCCTAATGATTCAATAGAAGCATTTGCAGATAATGATACTTACCCATGTATGTAGGCTATGTATACATGCGTGTATATATGCATACATTTGTGAATGCATGCAGATATGTATGTATGTATGTATGTATGTATGTTAGGGTGCATCATGTGCCCCCGAATTTAAATTTTTTTTTCAAAAGTGTTTGTCCCTATTTCATTTCTGTTCCTATTACTGAAAAAGTATGTTTACCGAAATTTGACAAAACTCTGACATGATCTAGGTATCCCACATAGCAACTGAAGTTTTACAATAGCGAACCATTACGAGGATGTACATTGAAAAGAGTGAAGAAAATGAAGTGGAACAAAGAAATGATAAAAACAAAGATGGGAGAAGTATCGAAGAACCTAGAGGAAAAAGTAGAAAATCTAAAAGAGGGAACAAAAACAGAAGAGAGGTGGACGAACCTAAAAGAGGCATTGATGAAAGAGGCGACTGAAACGATAGGATTCCAAAAGGGAAACGAACCACGTAAACCATGGGTAACAACAGAGATGATAAAAGACATGGAGGAGAGAAGAAAATGGAAACATCAAAGTACAGAGGAGGCTAAACAGGAATATAGAAGACTTAACAACCAGCTGAGAAGAACAACGGATAAAGCAAGAGAAATGTGGTGGGAGGATCAGTGCAGAGAACTGGAACTCCTGCAGGAACAGGGGCGAAGCGATTTGGTGTACGGTAAAATAAAATCACTAAGCAAGAAGCAAAATACAGGAAGAGGAGGTGCAATCAAGAGCAAGGACGGCAGACTACTGGAGGACGCAGATGATATAAGGGAAAGATGGAAGGAATATGTGGAGGAATTATATACAGGAAGTGGAAGCATCGAGGAAGAAATGAGGAAACAAGAACGGAAGCAGGAAGAAACACAGGTGGAGGACGGCATGGGTCCGGAGGTGATGAGAGAGGAGGTCTTGGCTGCAATTAAGGACATGAAGAATGGGAAGTCGGAAGGAATTGACAACATCCCAATAGAAATACTCAGAAATCTTGGAGAGAAGGCAATGAGCGAGGTGGTGCAGCTATGCCGGGACATCTACAACACGGGAGAATGGCCAAAGGACTTCCTGCAGACAATAATTATACCAATACAGAAGAAGCAGAATGCAACAAATTGCGAAGACCATCGCACGATAAGCCTTCTGACACATGCATCAAAAATCCTGCTAAGAATTATAACAAAGAGACTGCAGACAAAGGCGGAAGCAGAAAATTGCTTGGGAGAGGACCAATATGGGTTTAGAAAGGGAAAGGGGACAAGAGATGCGATAGCAGCATTGAGGATAATAGCAGAAAGAAGCATCCAACATGACCAAGACATATATATCTGCTTCGTCGACTATGAAAAAGCTTTCGACAGAGTAGACTGGAGAAAGCTAATGGGAATACTGAGAAGAAAAGGGGTGGATTGGAGAGAAAGAAGATTGATAGGTAATCTATACATGGGACAAAGAGTGAAAATAAGAGTTGATGGAGAATACTCAGAACCAGGAAAAATAGGAAGAGGGGTAAGACAAGGATGCCCACTGTCACCAATCCTATTCAACATCTATATAGAAGAGATCATAAGAGAAACGCTAGACGATATGGAGGAGGGGATAAAGGTAGGAGGAAGAAGGGTGAAGGCATTGAGATTTGCAGATGACCAGGCGATGCTGGCAACTAGCCAGGAGGGCTTACAAAGGATGATGGATCGTCTAAATACGGTATCACTGGAATATGAAATGAAAATAAACGTAAAGAAGACAAAAGTAATGAAGATAAGCAAGAGAAGCGGTATAATACCACAAACAATAAAGATCACACTAAACGGACAAGAAATAGAACAGGTGGAGAAGTTTTGCTATCTAGGAAGTGTGATCACAGACGATGCAAGATGCCACGAGGAAATAAAAAGAAGAATATCCATGGGAAAAGATGCATTTTACAAAAGAGGAGAGCTGATGAGAGGAACCTTAAGCAAGAATCTAAAGAAGAGAATGGTGAAGACACTGGTGTGGAGTGTTGTGCTGTACGGCTCCGAGACATGGACAATGAGGAAGGACGACATAAAAAGATTGGAGGCCTTTGAGATGTGGGTGTGGCGCAGAATGGAGAGAGTTAGCTGGGTGGAACGGAGGACGAACGAGGAAATCCTGCAAATGGTAGAAGAACAAAGATCACTCATAAGTACTATACGTGGACGACAAAGGAAATGGATCGGGCACATCCTAAGGAGTGAGACACTGCTAAGAGACATCATGGAGGGAAGGATGGAGGGGAGAAAGACGCGAGGAAGACCGAGGGCAATGCTGCTAGACTGGATGATGACAAAAGAAGAAGGATACAGTGGACTGAAGAGAAGAGCACAAGACAGAGAACGATGGCGTCATTGGTCATACGAACCTGCCGATGGGCAGAGAACATAAAGAAGAAGACATTGTTGCACAAGTTATACAATATACATATCATGCCGCAATAATAGCCTACTTTAAAGAATGGTTCAAAAGTTCTTATCGTTGACAATGCTGCATTAGTAAATGGCCATTTCCAGAAGTATTGTAGAGATTTTAAAAGTGAAAATTGTTACCATATTGTAAAAACACATTAATTAATAATGTAAAATCATCACATATCATTATTCGGAAGTTGACTTGTATTTGAGCGGATTGGCCTGTCTATGCGGGCCTTGTTCCACAACTTGAAGAACATTTTGATAATGCTTTTCAGTCTTTGATGCTCACATAAAATCCGAACTCAGCTTCACTCCTCCCTCAACACAGTCATTGATTCCAGTTAGTGCTTCAATATTTGTCATAGCGGCTTGATAATCATTGCGGCTTGACCATTCGGACACATATCTTTGTTGAGGAACAGAGTCTCAACTTGTAGTATATCAAGCATATATGCCGAGAGTCAGTCCCCACAAGATCAGCAAGAGTTGTTGCAATTGTGATCACATCTGGCTCGAACGTGATTTGATGTCCTACTTCTCCATCAAGAAAGAAGAGGCAGAGCTCTGAAAATTCCTTACAATCATCTCTATGAAAAGGCAACTCCGAAGCAAAAATCTGTAGAACACGTTCTCTGCGCATATCAATGAAGGGTTTCGAATTCTCACTGAATGCAGTATCGTCAAATCATGACAGTCTCTCTGTTGCTGACCGATGTGTCTCGCGGAGCTTGAAGGTCTGAAGACGCCTTGGAAATAATGTCACCTCGGGCGATTTTGAAGTCTCAATTTGAAGATCTTCGAATTACTTCGCCAACGTGATGTCGACATCCGGACCAGAGAAGAGCTCGACCTAACCGCATCTGAATTGTAACACAGGCAGCAGTTACATGTCCTGTATATGATCTGGGGTGGTATCAAATGCCATGTTGACGATAGTCACTACACTGCCACGACCGCTGTAGTTCAATAATCAGATCAGCAATGATGTCCCCCGATTTTCTATCTCATCCCGGTGCATAAGAGGGCACACCGAGGAACTTCATCTCTGTTGCATTCCCGACAATAACTGCAAGGTGCTCCTCTTTAGTATTCTTATTTTACAGCGATTGCATTTGCTTGGCGTCCCAGTGCAACTTTGCAAGATGTGAAGCAGCCCATTGCTCTTTGCAAGCTGATGCTATCTTCTGTTCACCTTGACATCTGGCTTTGCCAGTCCTTGCATAATTATGATGCAGAGACTTTTAGCACACCATCTCCAGCCTCAGATATGAATGTTTCAGTATAGGCCAACAGTTTTGTTGGAGTCATTTTTAGACAACAAATTTGGATCGCTGTATGTTATCGTAAGGGATGAAAGCAGCCAGCTCCGCAATGTATGATAATAATGTATATTGTCCATTTCTATAAAATCCAGGTGGGATACCTAAACAATTTTTGATTTTTCTGCTATTTGGCCAGGGATATATTGAAGATAAAAGGAACATTTTAAGCATAGGGACAATGCACTTTGTTAACATTGGGGCATTTGATGCACCCTAATGTATGTATGTGTGTGTATGTATGTATGTATATCTGTAGGGGCCCTAGGGGGTAGTATTATAAGATGCATCCGTCTGGACGGGTCATTATAATCACCTTGCCAGTAGGTGGCCAGTCGTCAGAGGAATGTAGGCCTACAGTCTCAGCCTGGGAAGTTGGCAGATGCACGTTGGCGCCATGTAAGGGCTTAGATAGGGCTATATAAATGGTAGCCCTAGAGGCAGAGGGAGGAGAGAGAGATCGGGATCCAGCGCGTTAGTCATGCGGCTTAGGCCGGACCTCTGTCTCGTTTGTCAACCACGGAGTCCTAGCGTGAATCACTGTCGTCTGAATAAACACCGAGTCAACAACACCATGTTCTCTCTCTATGTCGATCTACATCTAGCGGTCATTTAACAACCAGCCCAGCCTCAACATCTGGAGGAGAAGCCAGTAGTTTTCGACATCTTTTCGTACCTTTAGTTCGGTTTATAGTAATTCTAATAGGTAATTATACTTTGTTGGTAATCAGTTCATATATTTATAAAGAATTCTGGAAATGAAATTGTGGTCATCCTTCTCTGGGAGTTGGAATTGGTGGGTTCTCGGTCGGAGCTCATATCCTGTGAGTGGGCGCTTCTGGGGAAACAATCCATGAAGTACATGCCTATTGTTTATTTCGGTCGCTTGATCGAAGGACTTCACTGCCATTTTTGGCTGAAACCACATCAAGACTCTCCAGTTTTTTCGTCTGGGCTCGAATTGCCTACTGCTACATGACTTCATCCACATCTGTGGCTTCTGAAATTTTTAACTTATACGCTCTCTTTCTTTCCTAAGATACTTTTGTCGACACTTTGTTCGAAATCCGTTAAACTACTCCGTAAATGGCATGATCTCGGATGAAACAATAAAATAAGCCATACAATAAATTGCTAAATAAGAAATAGCTCAAACTTTGTGTCATTTACTTAAAATAAGAAAAACTAAATAGTATAGAATGTATTTTTACAATTGTTATTGGTGATTTTCTTTACCTCCGTCACTGACGTAGTAATCGATGCTGAATCCAGAGTAGACCGTGTCGGTGTCTGTGTTGAAATAGAGACTTGCCTGACTGCACCATGGAATTGAAAGAGGTTCAGGTAACATATGTCCTGAGTACTGCCTTTCAGTAAAGCTCGAATTGGTAGGGCAACTGATCTGTTGCGTTAAGTTAAATATTTTTAGTTATTTAGTTTCATTTCTTTAAATTAAAAAAAGACACTTCTTTTCAGTAACAGACATACATGAGAAGATTAAGAACATGGTTAAACAGTTGCAATAGTATCTCGAAACTAGTTGAGTAATTGTTATTAGGCCTACATTACCCTAACTGCATGTAAACCAATACGAAAACATTAAGAAGATTATTAATTAAATTTTACGTTGCTTTAAAGTGAAATCCTAATTCAAATGGGCCGTTGATGAGCGATGAAAAGATTTCATACTTTAAACAGAAACTAGAAGTTGGATGAGCGATGAAAATATAACTCAAACCAGAAGCTGGATCATCGATGAAAATATAACTGAAACTAGAAGTTGGATGAACGATGATTATTGTATAATTTATTAGTCATTTGAATGGAAATGCGTCTCTCGAAAATAATCCCTACGCTAAAATGGGGTTTGCCTTTAGGTCTACTGTTGTACAGGGACAGCAAGCTACAGTGTGTGCAAATTTTACAACTGCAGCGGTTCACTAATTAAATTACTGACATGACAGCATTGTCTCTAGAAAACTGGCGAGTTGCCTCATAATATTTTTGTACTGATTCGTGAAACTCATACTTTTTGATTGCCATTGAATGACACAATGGCATAGTGTTAGACACGTTGACTTAGGCATTTAACTTTATGTTATTATTATTATTAATCTGATTATTTTCTTCATTTTTTATCACCCAAATTTGTTTTATTTAACCTTGTTATATATAATTTGTAGTAGTGCAGCCATGGCAACTAGATGGTTGCAGTTAGCCCTTAATAAATGTCTTGCTGAGAAAATAAAAAATAAATAAAAAAATCCAACGGTTGAGAGACAAGCTGAAAGAGCCAACAAGAAGAAGCGGTTTTCAAATGATGATCCCAAAAAATGTAAGCAGGAAGTCGCAAAGAAGAAATCTGGAAATGATAATCCCAATCAATATAGAAAAGTTTGTCGTTGGTTATAATTTACTATTTGCCTCCTGCAGCTGTAGCCCAGTCTTCAATTGAATGTGTTGATAAAGCTGCCACACATGCAGTCATGTCTTCAATCGAGTCTATCGATACTGGTCTAGTCAACATGTCTTCAATCGATTGTGTCAATAATGCTGCCACAGATCCAGTCATGTCTTCAATCGAGTCTATCGATACTGGTCTAGTCAACATGTCTTCAATCGAATGTGTCAATAATGCTGTACACATGCAGTCATGTCTTCTATCGAGTCTATCGATACTGGTCTAGTCAACATGTCTTCAATCGATTGTGTCAATAATGCTGCCACAGATCCAGTCATGTCTTCAATTGAGTCTATCGATACTGGTCTAGTCAACATGTCTTCAATCGATTGTGTCAATAATGCTGCACACATGCAGTCATGTCTTCAATCGAGTCTATCGATACTGGTCTAGTCAACATGTCTTCAATCGAATGTGTCAATAATGCTGCCACAGATCCAGTCATGTATTCAATCGAGTCTATCGATACTGGTCTAGTCAACATGTCTTCAATCGATTGTGTCAATAATGCTGCACACATGCAGTCATGTCTTCAATCGAGTCTATCGATACTGGTCTAGTCAACATGTCTTCAATCGAATGTGTCAATAATGCTGCACACATGCAGTCATGTCTTCAATCGAGTCTATCGATACTGGTCTAGTCAACATGTCTTCAATCGTTGTGTCAATAATGCTGCCACAGATCCAGTCATGTCTTCAATCGAGTCTATCGATACTGGTCTAGTCAACATGTCTTCAATCGATTGTGTCAATAATGCTGCCACAGATCCAGTCATGTCTTCAATCGAGTCTATCGATACTGGTCTAGTCAACATGTCTTTAATCGATTGTGTCAATAATGCTGCCACAGATCCAGTCATGTCTTCAATTGAGTCTATCGATACTGGTCTAGTCAACATGTCTTCAATCGAATGTGTCAATAATGCTGCCACAGAACCAGTCATGTATTCAATCGAGTCTATCGATACTGGTCTAGTCAACATGTCTTCAATCGATTGTGTCAATAATGCTGCACACATGCAGTCATGTCTTCAATCGAGTCTATCGATACTGGTCTAGTCAACATGTCTTCAATCGATTGTGTCAATAATGCTGCACACATGCAGTCATGTCTTCAATCGAGTTTATCGATACTGGTCTAGTCAACATGTCTTCAATCGAATGTGTCAATAATGCTGCCACAGATCCAGTCATGTATTCAATCGAGTCTATCGATACTGGTCTAGTCAACATGTCTTCAATCGATTGTGTCAATAATGCTGCCACAGATCCAGTCATGTCTTCAATCGAGTCTATCGATACTGGTCTAGTCAACATGTCTTCAAACGATTGTGTCAATAATGCTGCACACATGCAGTCATGTCTTCAATCGAGTCTATCGATACTGGTCTAGTCAACATGTCTTCAATCGATTGTGTCAATAATGCTGCCACAGATCCAGTCATGTCTTCAATCGAGTCTATCGATACTTGTCTAGTCAACATGTCTTCAATCGATTGTGTCAATAATGCTGCCACAGATCCAGTCATGTCTTCAATCGAGTCTATCGATACTGGTCTAGTCAACATGTCTTCAATCGATTGTGTCAATAATGCTGCCACAGATCCAGTCATGTCTTCAATTGAGTCTATCGATACTGGTCTAGTCAACATGTCTTCAATCGATTGTGTCAATAATGCTGCATACATGCAGTCATGTCTTCAATCGAGTCTATCGATACTGGTCTAGTCAACATGTCTTCAATCGATTGTGTCAATAATGCTGCCACAGATCCAGTCATGTCTTCAATTGAGTCTATCGATACTGGTCTAGTCAACATGTCTTCAATCGATTGTGTCAATAATGCTGCCACAGATCCAGTCATGTATTCAATCGAGTCTATCGATACTGGTCTAGTCAACATGTCTTCAATCGATTGTGTCAATAATGCTGCCACAGATCCAGTCATGTCTTCAATCGAGTCTATCGATACTGGTCTAGTCAACATGTCTTCAATCGATTGTGTCAATAATGCTGCACACATGCAGTCATGTCTTCAATCGAGTCTATCGATACTGGTCTAGTCAACATGTCTTCAATCGAATGTGTCAATAATGCTGCCACAGATCCAGTCATGTATTCAATCGAGTCTATCGATACTGGTCTAGTCAACATGTCTTCAATCGATTGTGTCAATAATGCTGCCACAGATCCAGTCATGTCTTCAATCGAGTCTATCGATACTGGTCTAGTCAACATGTCTTCAATCGATTGTGTCAATAATGCTGCACACATGCAGTCATGTCTTCAATCGAGTCTATCGATACTGGTCTAGTCAACATGTCTTCAATCGATTGTGTCAATAATGCTGCACACATGCAGTCATGTCTTCAATCGAGTTTATCGATACTGGTCTAGTCAACATGTCTTCAATCGAATGTGTCAATAATGCTGCCACAGATCCAGTCATGTATTCAATCGAGTCTATCGATACTGGTCTAGTCAACATGTCTTCAATCGATTGTGTCAATAATGCTGCCACAGATCCAGTCATGTCTTCAATCGAGTCTATCGATACTGGTCTAGTCAACATGTCTTCAATCGATTGTGTCAATAATGCTGCCACAGATCCAGTAATGTCTTCAATTGAGTCTATCGATACTGGTCTAGTCAACATGTCTTCAATCGATTGTGTCAATAATGCTGCCACAGATCCAGTCATGTCTTCAATCGAGTCTATCGATACTTGTCTAGTCAACATGTCTTCAATCGATTGTGTCAATAATGCTGCCACAGATCCAGTCATGTCTTCAATCGAGTCTATCGATACTGGTCTAGTCAACATGTCTTCAATCGATTGTGTCAATAATGCTGCCACAGATCCAGTCATGTCTTCAATTGAGTCTATCGATACTGGTCTAGTCAACATGTCTTCAATCGATTGTGTCAATAATGCTGCATACATGCAGTCATGTCTTCAATCGAGTTTATCGATACTGGTCTAGTCAACATGTCTTCAATCGAATGTGTCAATAATGCTGCCACAGATCCAGTCATGTCTTCAATTGAGTCTATCGATACTGGTCTAGTCAACATGTCTTCAATCGATTGTGTCAATAATGCTGCACACATGCAGTCATGTCTTCAATCGAGTCTATCGATACTGGTCTAGTCAACATGTCTTCAATCGATTGTGTCAATAATGCTGCCACAGATCCAGTCATGTCTTCAATCGAGTCTATCGATACTGGTCTAGTCAACATGTCTTCAATCGATTGTGTCAATAATGCTGCCACAGATCCAGTCATGTCTTCAATCGAGTCTATCGATACTGGTCTAGTCAACATGTCTTCAATCGATTGTGTCAATAATGCTGCCACAGATCCAGTCATGTCTTCAATCGAGTCTATCGATACTGGTCTAGTCAACATGTCTTCAATCGAATGTGTCAATAATGCTGTACACATGCAGTCATGTCTTCAATCGAGTCTATCGATACTGGTCTAGTCAACATGTCTTCAATCGATTGTGTCAATAATGCTGCCACAGATCCAGTCATGTCTTCAATTGAGTCTATCGATACTGGTCTAGTCAACATGTCTTCAATCGATTGTGTCAATAATGCTGCACACATGCAGTCATGTCTTCAATCGAGTCTATCGATACTGGTCTAGTCAACATGTCTTCAATCGAATGTGTCAATAATGCTGCCACAGATCCAGTCATGTATTCAATCGAGTCTATCGATACTGGTCTAGTCAACATGTCTTCAATCGATTGTGTCAATAATGCTGCACACATGCAGTCATGTCTTCAATCGAGTCTATCGATACTGGTCTAGTCAACATGTCTTCAATCGAATGTGTCAATAATGCTGCACACATGCAGTCATGTCTTCAATCGAGTCTATCGATACTGGTCTAGTCAACATGTCTTCAATCGTTGTGTCAATAATGCTGCCACAGATCCAGTCATGTCTTCAATCGAGTCTATCGATACTGGTCTAGTCAACATGTCTTCAAACGATTGTGTCAATAATGCTGCACACATGCAGTCATGTCTTCAATCGAGTCTATCGATACTGGTCTAGTCAACATGTCTTCAATCGATTGTGTCAATAATGCTGCCACAGATCCAGTCATGTCTTCAATCGAGTCTATCGATACTTGTCTAGTCAACATGTCTTCAATCGATTGTGTCAATAATGCTGCCACAGATCCAGTCATGTCTTCAATCGAGTCTATCGATACTGGTCAGGTCAACATGTCTTCAATCGATTGTGTCAATAATGCTGCCACAGATCCAGTCATGTCTTCAATTGAGTCTATCGATACTGGTCTAGTCAACATGTCTTCAATCGATTGTGTCAATAATGCTGCCACAGATCCAGTCATGTATTCAATCGAGTCTATCGATACTGGTCTAGTCAACATGTCTTCAATCGATTGTGTCAATAATGCTGCCACAGATCCAGTCATGTCTTCAATCGAGTCTATCGATACTGGTCTAGTCAACATGTCTTCAATCGATTGTGTCAATAATGCTGCACACATGCAGTCATGTCTTCAATCGAGTCTATCGATACTGGTCTAGTCAACATGTCTTCAATCGATTGTGTCAATAATGCTGCACACATGCAGTCATGTCTTCAATCGAGTCTATCGATACTGGTCTAGTCAACATGTCTTCAATCGAATGTGTCAATAATGCTGCCACAGATCCAGTCATGTATTCAATCGAGTCTATCGATACTGGTCTAGTCAACATGTCTTCAATCGATTGTGTCAATAATGCTGCCACAGATCCAGTCATGTCTTCAATCGAGTCTATCGATACTGGTCTAGTCAACATGTCTTCAATCGATTGTGTCAATAATGCTGCACACATGCAGTCATGTCTGCAATCGAGTCTATCGATACTGGTCTAGTCAACATGTCTTCAATCGATTGTGTCAATAATGCTGCCACAGATCCAGTCATGTCTTCAATCGAGTCTATCGATACTGGTCTAGTCAACATGTCTTCAATCGATTGTGTCAATAATGCTGCCACAGATCCAGTCATGTCTTCAATCGAGTCTATCGATACTGGTCTAGTCAACATGTCTTCAATCGATTGTGTCAATAATGCTGCCACAGATCCAGTCATGTCTTCAATTGAGTCTATCGATACTGGTCTAGTCAACATGTCTTCAATCGATTGTGTCAATAATGCTGCACACATGCAGTCATGTCTTCAATCGAGTCTATCGATACTGGTCTAGTCAACATGTCTTCAATCGATTGTGTCAATAATGCTGCCACAGATCCAGTTATGTCTTCAATCGAGTCTATCGATACTGGTCTAGTCAACATGTCTTCAATCGATTGTGTCAATAATGCTGCCACAGATCCAGTCATGTCTTCAATTGAGTCTATCGATACTGGTCTAGTCAACATGTCTTCAATCGATTGTGTCAATAATGCTGCCACAGATCCAGTTATGTCTTCAATTGAGTCTATCGATACTGGTCTAGTCAACATGTCTTCAATCGATTGTGTCAATAATGCTGCCACAGATCCAGTCATGTCTTCGACTGAGATCATTGTTCTTCCTTCAGATCCTGCTGATTCTGTTTCATCTCAGGAAAGAAATAGAAAACAGAGAAATACTGTGTCTCCCAAAACGCGGAAAATTTGGAAAGCGTAACTTAAAGAGAGCGAGTTGGCCTATGTCGTTAAACCTCCATGCATAAGTTCATGCTGACAAAATTCACCGAGGTCCATCTGTTAAAATTGAATGAAGATTATTTGAAAATGACTTGGAGAGAGAAACGACTCTTCATTATAACTGCTTGTAAAAGGAAACGAGTTGTTCAACACACAGCCGGTACAACATCAACACAACACGTGCAAAGAGTAATCATTATTTGGCTTTAAGTGGATTGGACGATGGATCCGTTTTGCCTAAGCCAGATAAAAGAGGAAAAGCAAAATCAAACAAGAAAATTGATCTTGCCAATCTGCGTTCTCATATTGAAACATTTCATCCATGTATATCTCACTAACGTCGAGAACACGCGCCAAATAAGAGGTATTTTCCTTCTGATATATCAATTCGGTTGATGCAAGATGATTTCAAAGTTAAACATAGCAACATTACTTGTTCATATGATCTTTTTCGCTCGATGGTAAAAGAAATGAATATTTCGTTTACAAAATTGGGACATGAAGAATGTGAAGCCTGTGAAAGCTTTTCGATGCACAATAATCTTCACACAAAAGAAAGTCACAAATGGGGCGAACACATAAAGAGAGCCAACTGAATATAGAAAAGATCGTGAACTCCAAAATGGAAACATGGCTCCTCACACTGTTATTTTCTCGGCTGATTTACAGAAGGTAATTATGCTACCACGAATCGATGTTTTTAAAACGGTGCTCTTCACCGGTCGCATAATAATATTTAGCTAGAGCTTTGTCCCACTTGGTGAACAACCACTTTGCCAACCGCTGGCAGTTGTTTGGCACGAAGCAACTGCTGGAAGAAAGAAGAAATTTTCAGTTCGTACCACACATTTTTATTGCATCAGCGTGATGCCAAGCACGTCAAATTGTGGTTAGATAACTGTACTGGACAAAATAAGAATTGGGCTCTCTTTTCCTTCCTTGTGTACACTGTGAATTCCACAGAAATTTTAGCCTAAACTATCGAGTTGAAATTTTTAGAACCCGGGCATACTTTCAAGTCCGCAGAGCATTTCCATCAAGTTGAAAGTAGCCTGAAAGAAATGGGTAAAGTTTATGATTTCAATGATTTTGTTGCGTGTGTGGGCAACACAAACTCAAGGAAAGTGTTTGTTAAGACGATGGAGGTCGGTGATTTTTGCGAATGGAAAGACTTGTCATCGACATACATGTATAAACTCTAAAAAATTGTTCCAAGACCTTACCTAAGTGAAATGGTGTCTGTGAAAGTGGTTCGAGGCCAAAACAGTCTGTTCTACAAGACCGCATTTGATGGGCCTGAAACAGAACTGAACTTCATAACAGCCAAAAACATGAAGACTACAATAATTATTGAACGATCTATCGCGAGGAAAGCGGTGACCCGTCAAAAGCGTCCCGGACAAAAACGCCCCGACAAATGCGCTCCGACAAATACGCCCCAAAATAACCTGACAAAAGCGCCATAAAAACCCCGACAAATGCGCCCCGACTTTTGCGCCACATAATACAAATATTGGCTCCACGTAAAAGCATCCTGCATGTCAATCGAGCTTAACCCTCATCCGAACAAGGGGGGTCTGGCCAGACCCCCCTGCATATATTTGTTGCATAAGTTTTTTAAATATTATATTTGTTCAAAATGCTTATATGACTTTGTTGCTATATTGTTGAGCAACAATAAGTGCATCTAAACGACTAAAAAGACTGAGTGCTGAGGAGGCACTGAAGATAATACTAGCTGAGACTAATGATGACAGTTCTGATAGTGACAGCGATTACGACGAATGTGAATGTGACGAGATGCCAATGCCTGAAGAGCAACTTTCAGATGTTTCTGGTGATGAAGATAACGTTGAAATTGACGATGAAGATGGAAACGATGATGACACTGGTCCTGAAAGTGATGATAATGCTGACGAAACTGTTGATAATGAAGAAGCCGATAGACATGAATACAAGTCAAGATCCGGATATTTTTGGCAGTGTAGACCACTTCAAACAGGCTGTGCTCGGTTGCATAATGTAATAAAAGAAAAATGTGGATATTGAACAACTCAGATTGGGAGATGAAGAAGCGTTTCAAATTGCGCTTGCTCTTGTAACAGCTTGAGAGAAGAAGGAGAGAAACAGTACATATGCTGCACATGCTACAAACCTGAAAGGTCTGTCTCACTGTTCTTCTGCTCCACAGTACACATGGGATCAATGCAAACAAGACTTACGGGTACTGACTAATTTACAGGCTTAGAATTACAATTTATTTCATTATTTTGAGAGATATTTTCAATAAAACAGTCATGTAGCATTTGAACATAACAGCAATCAGTACTAATTTTACTAGAAAAATGGTTTCTTCATATTTGGTTCTAATTTTATAGATGGACTACCACTGAGTCGATCAAGCTTTTACGACAGACTGTCACAAAATAATATATTGAACATTTAGTTTCAAATTCATCGTAGAAATGATTTTTTTTGCAAGGAGAGACTGAAATATTATTTGTTGTTAACCTAATAACATTTAGCAAAATTGGCATATAACCAGGGCTGTAGTGGTAAAATTTGAGGTGAGTATACGCTACCGGTGACCAGCGGCGTACAAAAAAATTTGAAGACTTTTTTTAGGAACAATTTCTGACTTTTCACCAATTCTCAGAAAATTTTCAGACTTTTTACGATTTTGTCTCTGAAAAAGTTGATGACCTTTTTTTTTTTTTTTTTTTTTTTTTTTTAGTCATTCGCCCTAAAAACCTCTAAAAACCTCTCTTTTTTGAAAAATTTTCGTTCCCAGAGGTAAGTATACGCTGTATACCCGCGTATACCCTCGTGAGTATACGCTCTCAAATTTCTCTAGAGGTAAGTATACGCTGTATACCCGCGTATACGCTCCACTACAGCCATGCATATAACATGCACTGTTACCTATGAAAAGACCATATCAAAAGAGGGGTCTGGCCAGACCCCCCTTGTTCAAATTAAGTTGCATTTTGGCATGTTCGGATGAGGGTTAAACTAAAAGCTGGATCAGCGATGAAAGTACAGTTGAAACTAGAAGCTGGAATAGCAATGAAAATATAGTTCAACCAGAAGCTGGACCAGCGATGAAAATATAATTCAAAGTAGAAGCTGGAATAGCGATGAAAATATAGTTCAAACTGGAAGCTGGATCAGCGATGAAAATATAGTTCAAACTAGAAGATGGATCACCGATGCGAATAAACTAAAATGACAATCGCGGGGGCGCATTTGACGGGACGGTTTTGTCCGGGGCGTTTTGACGGGGCGCCGAGAAAAACAGCTAGGGGAATTCCGACTCCGGTATTGGTAAAATATTCCAACTTCAAATGTTGAGGATCTTGTCCTCACTGAATAACTGCTGCAGCAGCTGCTCTTAACTTTCAGATGATATAAAAGAATTTAAAAAATTATAACGCTGATTAAAACTATAACGCTGCAAAATCTGGTTAATATACACTGTAAGTCCCATAATTAGAATAGCATTTACAGTTACTGTTTACATGCTTAGTAGCAAACAAAGTAAGCTTAAGCAAAGTAGCTTAAAAGCAAAGTAGCTTAAAAGCAAAAAAGTAGTCAAATAAATCCATACTAAGCAAATACACAGTATCTCATTTTTATGCCATTTCTACATAAATATAACTAAAATGAAGGTAGTTCCGAAATCTACTAGTTTGAATATAAGTGTATGCAGAAATTCAGAGAAATTTTAATTTAATTTCTTGTTGTAAATTGTAACTTAATTTCTTCTTTTGCTTTTTACACAAGTTCATCTTTTTTGAGTTACTGTCTACTTAGTTTTTAGGGCAGTATAACGTACAATGTAGCATTAAAGCTGTGAACTCCGTCCAGTTCGATCAGCAGCTTTATCAATTCCGATCTGCTCACTGAAGCTGCATACACTGCGGACCATTTCCCCGAAAATCTCAAGGGTACAGTGGCCTTGAAACTAGACAAAACCGCTCTAGCTCACATTTTTTTCGACGACCTACTAAACCGATCACAAAATGGCTCTCTTCTGAGGCAAGAGAACGTCGTTGTCTTGAGCGCAGATGAAAAAATTTAGCCCTTGAACAGGGCTGTAGTGGCAAAATTAGCGGTGAGTATACGCTATAACAGTGCCCGGCAAACCAGTGAAAAAATTTCAAGTTCATAATTTTCGATGTGGTACCCCTGAAGTTGTTATCTCTGTTCAGTAAAATAACAGTGTAACATTTCAGAGTTTTATGTTAATATTTACTGGTTGCTAAAAATGAAAAAAAAGTTTCTGCGAAATAGCAATCTTTCGTACCTGTTCCATTTTTCTTGTGTACTGCATTTTGTTTCACCATTATACTTGATACTTATTGATTTATTAATTTATTTGTTCTGTAAATATTCTTTGGGTGCAATCTTTGTTAATGCATACAACAAATTTTATTAAAATATATAATTGTCATCATATTTCGTATCCCAACAACAATTGAACGGAATGCCACTGAGAAGCTGGAAGACATGTTTTACTGATGGCAGAAACTGAAGAAGAACATTAATCGCAGAACTGATATCCAGGTAGCTAATGAAACTGCTATGGTCGATGATTTGGAAAAAACTATTTGATGTAGCACATGCAGATGCCACGTCAATGATTACTATTGCTGAAGACGTGTTTCGTTGAAGACGTGTTTCGTTGCCTACGCTGGCAACGCTTAGGCTATATTAGTATACTATAGTGTGGACACAGCATTAGCTAGCACGGAGGACAGAAAGGTAAGGAGAAAATATCTCAGAAGTAAAGAAGAAGAAAGAAAAGATGAATATCACAGTTCAGGCAGATGATGACTTGACTTCAAAAGAAGAACTGACCACAATGACAGCTGATGGAGTCTAATTTAGAACCATACTGCTCATCAAGAAGTACCAAAAAGCAGTCTGCGCCTATTGTTACAACAGAGTTAAGAGCTGCACTGGGTCGAGCCAATGTCAGCAACAGTAACGCAACATTAATTCTGGCTAAGACTGCAAGATGCCTTGTACACAAGACATCTCTGGCTTGACTGTCAATCGAGAGTAAATCAGAATAACCAAATCAGACGACCAAAGCTGGAAAAGCCACTTTTGATCCGTCTGTACCCTTAGTTGTGCAGGAGCTAATTGCTGAACGAGAAGAGCTACTTGCCCTTGCATTTTCGATGATGCTGTAAACAGCAACACCAAAACAAAGATGATCAACACTTTAAAGAAACAAGGTTCTGATGAACCACCCAAACGAACCCAGATGGAGCCAAGTACAATTCCTGAAAGGAACTTGACGAATTTGTCGTCACAAGCAGTACCATGCCATTCTTTCACATACTTGGTTTAAATGGTGACCTCCTCGTACAAGCAGATCCAGACAAGTGGCAGAACCTTGAGATTTCCAACTAAGCAAGGAATATGTCAACAGTCTGGTAGTCAGTGGCGTGCAGAGGTTCTTTGATGCCCGGGGCCAACCCCTTCATTGGATGCCCCTAAATTGTTCTTTCCCTAATTCATTCCCCCTCCCCTCCCACTGCACTGTGCCCAATGTGCTGCCCCTCTCCCTTACCCCAGGAAATTTTAGAGAATTGCACATTGCCGTATGGTACTTTTAGCCTATTTTGACGATCGGAAACCGAATTGTAGACTTTGTATTTTATGCTTAGGAAGTTAGGCTACTATTACTAATCATAGTATAGCCTGTATGGAAAACATGACATAAAAACTTGCGCACTCATGTCTTACTTCGCGATGTATTGTAAACATAAATATTTGAATGGCGATTTATTGGCGGCCGGTTATTAGTAACTTGACTGGGCCAACGCCAACCGTTGGATGCCCCCCCCGGCTGGATGCCCGGGGCCGTCGCCCCCTCCGCACCCCCCTCTGCACGCCACTGCTGGTAGTGGTACATGACTAAGCAGAGCGAGCTGCGAAACTGATGCAGTACTTCAGCAGCTCCATTACAAGAACTGAAGAACAAAAACAGTATGTGCTGCTGGTTGTCTCAAGCCACAGAGCAAAGTGTCCAGAAGCCACAAAATCTCTGCTTGTCAGTGATGATATTCCGCAGTAGGAGAGTAGGAAACTGATTACTAATGATAGACTGTTTCAAAAGACTGCTGCATCCACTTTGTTATGGCAGTTTTGTTATCTGTTTTGTTAAACGTACAGTTCTGATAAAGACTTGACAGTGCTGTATTGATATTGTATCGGAAACATTAAATTTTGAGTGATAAATAAGTGAGAATAACATACTGTCGGATAATAATTCTGTTAACTATACAGGTCTATGTTGAGCAAACTTTAAATATGCATCAAAAGTTAAATTCTAAAATAATTACTGTGAACTTCTCTCATGACAGGTAACAAAATGGGAGGGTACCAAAGAAGAAATTCAGAAATTCATTTTTGACGGGCACCCTAGACTATACGCTACCGGTTAGCTTTCCGAAACAAATAAGAGGTGGGTGAGTATACGCTAATGGTTAGTTTTCCGAAATCCATTACTGGACCAATATAGGTAAGTACAAATATTGTTGTGAGGTGAGTATACGGTCTCTAGAGGTGAGTATACGCTGTATACCCGCGTATACCCTCGACTACAGCCCTGCCCTTGAACAGAATAAACAACTTTTCCGTCCACAAAGCCGCCCTGAAAATAAACTCATAGAATCTGATGTTCTAGGTGCTCTTTCTACTGCAGCCAGCTTGAACGTATTCTAAATTGTCGGGACCCATGGCACATCTCCCAGTGGTTTCTGCAACCAAAAGATGCGATCACCTGCCAACACTTGAAACGAGAGAACCAGAAATTATGTTCTGGCCGACTCAGTTTTCACTAACAAATTGACAATTTGAAATGTAATTGTACTGCCCATCTTATATGGAGCTACCACTGCTTGATTTTGAGTACTCTTGGGCTGCCTTTAATGAAATTGACTTCTCTTGGGCTGCCTTTAATGACATACCCTTTCAAACCTAGTTTGAAATCTTCTATCTTCTTGACTATAGGGGAAAGGCTTGTATTATGGGCCACCGTGTAATATGGGCCTCGGCTGTTTTTCCCACCTATCATATCTGCGAAGAGCTCTTACCGTGCGAAACGATCCGTCTACTTATTTCAACTTCATGTTGTGAATTTGAGCTGTTGGCAATAACTTCTGCACGAATGGTAACAATTTTAAGTTTTGGTACATATTGCTTATAAAATTGGTTCAACTTCAACAGCTGTTGTGTAGCTTAGGATTTCAGCTATGCTATGCCGTGTGGTTTCAGAAGGTAGCAATTTCTTAATCAAATAAAAGATAGCTTTGTTGGGTCTATAAAACAATTCGACGGTCACGCTATAACTGATTTCCCCGAAGCATACCATGTTTGTAATATGGGCCTGCGATGGAATGTGTATTATGGGCCAACCCATATTACACATTCCATCACAGGCCCATGTATTATGGCCTGTGTAATATGGGCCAGCCCATATTACACGAGCCATAATACATGGTAATTGTAGCTAATTTCACAAGTGCAATTTGCTTCATTTTATTTTCGTTTTACACACTCTTTACGGGCAGTTTCAATATGGAAGATGTGACAAAGACTAGAGCCACCAAAACAATCGTATCTAAATCAACCTTGGTAAAGAAATGGACCAAAATAAAATCAAAATCAAAACAAAATACAAGTTTAAAGGAGACATCGAAAACGACCAGAGCATCCCTGATCTCACAATTTGTAGTGTGTGGGGGGAGTCATACGAAGATAGCTGGGTGCAGTGCACAACATGTCAACGCTGGTCGCATGAAGACTGTGCAAATTTAAACCATCCTAAGTTTTACTTCTGTGACAATTGTCAGCCTTTGCCTAAAAACTTCTGCCACAGCTTTAATACTAGTCATCAGCTCGGAAACGTTGCAAATTGCATGAACTGAGAATATCAAGCTCTGAAATATGATTAGGCCTATTGCTTTAAAACTTTAGTCATTTTCATCTTCTGTTGCAAAATCAGGCAGTTGTCTAACACGTGTAACAGTATTGTTTTATCTCTACAATGGTGGCCCATATTACACACGTGGTTGTGTAATATGGGCCATTTTTGGTATTTTAAAAATAATTATTTAAAAATTTATTTACATCGATTAAGCAATCATTCCTTTACATTTGGTCATAACTCATGCCAAGTAATGCGTGGAATAAACAAACTATACACCTAATTGCTCCTGTACTAAATAATCTAACAATTTGTTAGGTGGCCCATAATACAAGCCTTTCCCTTAAATTTGCTATCCCTAGTTCCTCCCACAGGAACTTTACATCACATATTGATTCTTGTTTTGATGTCTTCTCCGACTTTGTTGCTCATTTTGGCCGTTTTTCATTTGCTCATGGCTGTTTCCATCATATTTCAAATATGCCATAGCCATTCCTTTACTTTAGAAACAAGATCTGGACATCAGCATCCTGGTGAAATTCAATGCATTGCCTATCTCCAACATCAATAAATATCAAATATTCAAGAACGTCTCTTACTTACAAGGAACAAGAAACACATTACTAAAATCTTCGTCTCCTAATTTCAGTTATAACCTATCAGCTTACCGTGAAGGCTATTCCACTGTAACTGCTCCCGCGCTTATGCAGGGCAACATATACTCCACCATCATTATATCTTCAACTTAGTCCACAAATCATAGCTTTTGACATCGTAGACCACCAGCACCTACTTTCTAGACTCAGTTAAAGCATCGGCATCTTTGGGACTGCCTTAATCTATTTAGCTTCTTACATCTGCAATCGGTTTCAGCAAGTGCTAGTGGTATGCTCAATCTGATCCTTCTTTCTGCACTGCCCTGCAGTGGTTGTTACAAGAATCTCTTCTCGATCCACTATTACTTAACATCTTCACTTAACCAGCCAGTCACATGGCCAATCAATTTGAAGTCCAGTTACAGCAGTATTCCTATGATACTCAGCCTTACATTGCTCTGTCGCCTACTGCTGAGCAGTCCGGCTCATTCAAACTTGAACAGTGCCTCTCTTCAGTGCCGTTATGGTTCTGTTTCAACGGTTTCGCCATAAACCCAGATAAATCTGAGGCTATCATGTTTGGCTCACAGAAACGACTGCGCTGTTTTCCTTCTTGTCCCAGCGTTGATCTTCCTACGTCATATTTCGGCCCAACACAACAGACCTTATCAAATCGTGTTTCTAATAATTTATTGCGAACATTTTTAATGCGCGTAAAGTCACACAGAAATGTGAATCTGAGGTTAGTTAGTCGCCAGATGAAGAGCAATTAGATATCCATATTTGTGAAAGCCAGTGAAAAGTAGTGAGTTTTGAGGCGTTGCTTGATATAAATAAAGAAGAAGGGGTTGAGCAACGGATAGACATTGGTAGTCGGTTCCATTCCATAGGGACTGCAACACGAAATTCACGAGAGACCATGGCAGTGCTATATCTAGGCTAAACCAAACGACCCATAAACGAAGTCCGGAGACTGCGGGGGGAGGGACGTAGAGAGTATTTGTTAAAGGTAGGTAGGAGTGCATATAGTGAGGGTTTTATTGGTCAAACAGGCAAGTTTAAATCTATTTCTGAATTCTACAAGAAGCCAATGCAGGTGATGGAGCAGAGTTAATGAATTTGAACGAGAAGATGCACGCAGCACCACGCGAGCCAGAGAATTTTGATGCGTTGAAGCCAGTTGACTTGAAGATCTGACATGACTACCAAAACATAGTATAAACGAGGCGAGAGCAGACAAGAGAACAGGCTACGGTGTGTGACATGTCTTTGGTAAGAGCAGGCTTTATGTGACGTATAATTACCCTGATGTGGTAGAAATAAGATTTGCAAAGGTTTGTTATGTGGGATGGGATTGTGAGATTACAGTCCAAAGTGACCTCACGTGTTTTGACAGTCTTTGATTCGGCACAACAGTGGCAGCAAGATAAACGTTAGTAGAATGAGAAGGGAAAGAGCGCAGCCGTTGGCGTGAGCCAAACATGATTGCCTGTATGTGGGATTATAGCAAGACCGTTGAAGCAGAATCATGTATGCACTGAAGAGAAGCACTCTTCTAGTATTACTATCATATCTATCATATTAAGGCAATACGTCAAGAAAGGTTTGCCCTTACCAATGACATGTCACAGATCATATTCTAATCTCTTCTCTGCTTGCCTCGATTATTTCAATTGTGGGTTTGCAGGTATCTGAGATTTTGAAGTCGTCACGTTCCAATGCATCCATAATTCTTTGGCTCGGGTGTGCTGCGTACATCTCAAACTCATTAAATATGCTCACTCAGTTGCATTGGCTTCCTGTTGAATTCAAAATGAGATTTCATCTGGCTTGTCTGACCAAAAAAACTCTTAAAGCGAGCACTCCTACCTAATTTCAATCACTACTATACTCTCATTCCGCCACACCTTCTGCAATTTTCGGGCATGGGTCTTTGGTTGAGCGCTGTCATGACATTGTGCTCTAGTGCATTCCACGTTGCTGCGCCAATAAATAAAAACGACTATTCATGTTTCTCTGATGGTCGAGCTCTGCTTTTCTTTCTTTCAGAAACTCCTCAAAGTCACTATTTCTCATTGGCTTTCAAGTATATGAATATCTAACCGTTCTTCACCTGATGACTGACTGACCGCGTCTCAGATTCACACTTTGTGTGACCATGCGCGCGTTTAAAATAGTGTAATAGTAATAATAATAATAATAATAATAATAATAATAATAATAATAATAATAATAATAATAATAATAATAATAATAATAATAATAATAATAATAATAATAATAATAATAATAATAATAATAATAATAATAGTAATAATAATAATAATAATAATAATAGAAAATATTGCTTTCAAGGCAAATTCCAATCCAAAGGAGTTATTGGCAGTTGGAACAATTTAGGTTATCAAATAAAAGTTGCTGTTAAAGCTGATAAATAATGCATGAAATTGATATCCGGCAATTCAAATTTGAATTTTATAAAAAAATGCTTGAGAAAAGTAATGTAAGACAAATTAAGATGTAATCCAACTTTAAGAAAAAAGAAAAGTTAATAAAACATACTCTGATGTAATCGTTGGTATCCTGCATATCAAAATGTTCGAAGATAATCGCGATAGAACTTCCTGTTGAGGCATAAATGTAGTATTGACACATCAGAGAATCATAGTAGTTGCCTGGATAATTCGGAGAAGTGATAATCCCAGATGGTCCGCAATAGAACTCATCACATCCTGTACAAGTAATGACATTCCTCAGTTGTAAGTGTTTCATGTGTGGCCTAATCTCAAAACTGTATTTATTGGGTTTTCTAGAGTCCGTGATTGTCTCCAGTCAGACACTGTGCCTTTTCTCTAATAGAGGAACTTTAAAACATGTTTGAGTTTCGCAAAGGCCTACAATACACAAAGCACTATGAAGGTAGGCCTATGCTAATTATCATAAAAATTGCGTTAGCTGCTTTTGTAACAGCTTTCTTGAGACTTTTACCTGACTAAATGCATGTCACAAGGAGAATTATGAGCTGAGTTGTGTAATAAAATTTCACCAAAATTAACTAACGCATGTTCTAACGTTAGAAAACTTCCGCCTCCACAGAAAAAACCTATTACTATTCCTGAGATGAAACTGCAGTTTCCTGTCACAGAAAAGTACATCTCACCGTAGGCGTTATTTAATAACCTGGTTTCAGAGTAGAAACTGGTGAAGTCTGAGTGGTCTGCGTTGTACCAGCCACGCCCGTAGTCCCTGAAAGTATGGTACTTCATTTAAAGTTATGAATTATGCCACATATTTACGTATGCAAAATATCATTGTGATGACACAGAATTGGGCTAATTTACCCAGTGTTGTAATTTTGAGGATTACAGTAGCACCAATTTGTGTAAGATGATATTTAAGAAATTAATGGCAATGGCAACAACGACGATGACGACGATGGTGGCGGCTATGACGATGATGGTGATGATAATGTTGAACATCTAGGCCTAAGTGTGATCACACACAAACATTTGAACTCTGGAAATCTGTGCATCAGAGCTTTTATAGTCTCGGAAATTCTTTTAATCTAATTTTTATTTAGATCAGATCTTATTAATTTCGTTTAAATTCTAAACGCAATTAATTTCGGTTCAGTTAAATTTTTGTTCTCGAAATCATGGTTTTTTAGTTTTAGTTCTGCTGCAATAATGATATAAGTTTTAGCTATTGCTCTAGTTTCAGGTCATCTTCTGTTTTAAAAGCTTAAAATCTAGAATTCAGAAAAGGCTACCGTGATTAATACTTTTACTCCGGCCTTTACTCCGCGAACCCGCTTTCCCGTCACTTGGTTGTAGAGTGCCCTGGCTGGTAATCTCTAGCCGCCCATCCTTGATATATGGCCGAAACACGCGTATGTATTTATTTGTGTGTTATTTTTGAGGAACAGTTGTATAGCGCCCCTTCAAGGCAGTCTACTCAGAAGATCTTATTCATGTTCATTACGCCTCATAATTGAAGTGGCTATTGAAATCTCTCAAATAAATATCTTTGTTAGTTTTCTCTCTATGGTATTGTTGGACAGCACAAAATGAGCTTGAAATTCCAAGGACTCAGATGAGAAATAGGGTTTTGGCCTTTTTTCCAATATGGCCGCCATCGGAAATCGTGAAATTGGCATACACTTGGTTTATGGAAAAAGCTCATGTGTATTAAAACTTTTATTGCAATTTTATAAAGCTAATACTGAATGAGGAATCACATGCAGGCAAAATATTGATGTTTCGAATATTCTGGTATGCAAAAAATTCCAAGATGGCTGCCAATTTCTGTTTTTTAACATTACGCCTCATAACTGAAATGGCAATTGAAACCTCTCAAATAAATATCTCTGTTAGTTTTCTCCCTATGGTATTGTCTTCATTCCATACTGCTCCATGAGATGCTGTTGGACGACCAGAAAAATACAATGAAGCCTCCCGCCACATTTCCATGAGAAAGGAACCACTCCAGAAATGATTCGACATGGAATGGAACTGGTAAAAAAGACAACTGAGCACCCCAACCCACACCAAGTCCCTGTGTTGGCAGTGAACCAACCACTATAACCTCGCTAAACAAATGCAGTGGACCTTCCCTGACATCTTCGGGAAAGAAAAGTATCCGGAACTAAGGTGACCCTTGAGGATTGGGTCATGGTAGCTTCTCAACAGAGTCCAACGGTTAAGTTCTGGTTACTCATACACAAGTACCAACAGATCTTATTCATGTTCATCTGGGCACATTGAGAACGAAAGTTCGAACTCATGGTCACAACCCTGCGGAAGCTTGTACCTCTATTCTTTGCTCTCGATGATCAGGTGGATGCCAACGCTTATCCGAGACCTGGAAGTTCTCCCAGACAGCATCAAAGTAGAGTTTGACAAGGGACACTGGATGATAACTCAAAGTAGAAGGCGTTTCTCATCATTGCCAACTGATCACCAACACAAGCAAGCCAACAAACGAGTGAAAGGAGTTGGTGGCATGATCAGTCTGACACAGAACCCTTCCATGCTGGAACGCTGGGTCGTGATTGACATGGAAATCAGTTGTATCGTTGGACAGTTTAGTGGCGAACACGAAAGTGATGATGATGAAGCACTCCCTCATCATGAGGAGGGATGTCCATCTTAACACCGATTTTAGCGCTATATCAAAGACCCGGCGGAGGTGTTGATAAGCAAGGGGAATCCTTTCGAGGAGGACAGTGAAGACCTGGTAACATTAGACAACCTAGGTGTGTGAGTCTGCGGCTGGCTGCCCTGTCTGTCCATGAAGTCGAGTCAATTGAACAAAAACAGTACAACAACTTCAGAAAAAGTGTGCTTGACTCACATGAAACACTTCTGACAGCACCCATCAAGCGAAACAACCCCACTAATCATGTGTGGAAGGAAGCTGTTTCTCATTTGGACCTCGCTCGCCAGGGATGTATTCCACCTGGATGTGAAGTGCACTTGCACAAGTACTGGATGCAAAGAGTGAACAACGCCCTGGGTTGGGAATAACTATGGTGTATCCATGGTTCTGTTCTTGGTCCGACCCTTTACATTCTTTTTACCTCTGGCATTCACTCTCTCGTCTAAGCATCTTGCATCTGTCCATCCCTATGCTGATAATGTGCCAACTTGAGTCCAGGGTCTAAGGGTGACCGACTTCTTCTTGTTCGCTCCATTGACTCCCTTTCTCAAGATCTTCACTCTTGAATGTTCTCTAATCGGTTGAACCTTAACTTATCTAAAACCCAACTCATTTGGTTTGGTACAGAGCAGCAATTGTCTAAACTTAATTTCTCACTTCTCTCAGCTCACTTTCCGACCTCCTCAAACTGTACGAAAGTCCGCGACCTGGGAGTCACCTTAGACAGTTCACTAACCTTTGCTTGCACCTGTCCTTACTGACTCGCACTTGCTAGGCCTACTACCACTTGAGGAGACTGCGAGCTATCCGTCGTTCCGTCTCTCCTGCAGTTTTCACTACCATTATCCATGCATTTATCTGTTGCCGCATTGACTATTGCAATTCTTTACAGGTAGGCCTTCCGAAAGTCCGTCTTTCTCTCCGTCAATCGGTACTTAACGGAGCTGCTCGCCTCATTAGTCATCGTTCTCGGTTTTCCTCCATCTCTACTTCCATGACTGATGTTTTGCATTGGCTTCCTCTCTCCGCTGCTATTCACTTCAAGATCATAACACTAGTCTCCAAGGCGCAACATGGCTTTGCTCCAGCCTACCTTTGTGACCTTTTTCGCAAACCTCTCTTCTTCTTATCGACCCTTACGTTCTCTGAATCGGTTTGATCTGTTTGCTCCCCGGGTGAGGTCTGCCCTGGCTCAGTCTCGCTATTTCGCTGTCGTGGGCCCATCCCTATGAAACTCCCTTCCCTCGGTACTGCGTGGGACCTTATTTACTAGGTTTTCTCTCTCTGTTGTTCATCGTTTAAAGTCTTTTCTGTTTCCGCGAGGCTCACATGCTGAGAGCGCCTGTGAACTTTGCGAGGCGCTTTATAAATTCGCAGATACCATACCATACCTGCTCTCTCTGCAAGTGCATGGAGGCAAAATTCCAGTGCACACGTCTGGGCAAGTGCACATGCGCAAAGTAGCTGAAGAAGAACAATAAATTGCGTAATACTTACTTGTATGTACGTTCGATTTGTACTAGCCGGTTTATTAGCAACTTTCTTATTACCTTTTCTCTATTTTTGTGGATATGCGCACCATCACTGCTTGTATGGGCAATATCATGTTAGAATAACTGACAACTCCTGATCCTGTATCCATACATACCAAGTATGTTGAGATCGGACCATCCGATCAATAGTTATAACAGTTTACATGTTTCGCACAGGCCCGGTGGGGAGTTTCGAACCCCCACGCTCCAAGAGGACTCATTTTTTATCTGAGTGCTTTCCCCTCGGACCAAATTTTTTCTATTAACCCTTACTTTCAAATTGGTACTGAAAAGGAAACTTTTGCATCAATTTGAAATAAAAAGAGCAAAATACTCAGGCGCGGCCCCCCACTACTATATTTGATCCGTAATAGGAATGGAAGCCAGTGTAGGACATCCCGCATGAACTCAGAGAACCAGCCAATTCTAGGATGCGGTCAGTGAGGTATGCAACTGCGCGGAGAACCCGATCTAGGCAACCAATCTGGACAGCTGGGAGGCTAACGTAAAGGGCACTGCAGTAGTCAAGACGGGAGACTACAAAAGCATGTACTAGGGTACAGGCAGCCCATTATGACAAGGAGCGTGAAAACCCTTCAAAATAGACCCGAGAGAACTCAACAGCTAAAGCCTCTGGGTAAATTTTTGCAAATAATTGTTGGTCCGTAACTAGCCAGATAAACTGTCTTGCTCGGCTAAGCCGTAGGCGATTAGAGGACATCCAGGCTTCCAAAGTCTTCGTGGCCCGACAAGCTCAAGGGGAGCAGCAACTGCCGCCAATGCCGAACAGTGACGTAAGCCTAGAGGTCATCCGCATAAGACTGGCGAAGAACTGCACCTGCGGCTAGGAGGGAACCCAGGTCAGCCGTTTAGAGAATGTATAACAAAGGGCCAGGACAGAGCACCGAGGTAGGCGAAAAGGAGCGGGGGCCCAGGAAGATCCAGCAGAGCCACAAGCAACCTTGCAGGAACGGTAGGACTTGAACCCGTCGATAAGATTACCAAGAGGCCGTAGAAAGTGGGGAGACGAATTAGAAGGATAGAGTGATCAACTGTATCGAATGCAGAACTAACATCGCACAGTGCTAAGAGGGTAACCTGTAACTTATCAAAGGCCCCGTAAGTTTATCATAATATTTAATATCGAGTTTTAATGGAATATAGTTAATATAGTTATACACTTTAAAGTGATATCCACAAGTTACTAATCTAACATGACTAAATGTTAGTACAACAAAACTTTGAATACACCTCTCCGAAATATTTTGAATGTTACTAAATCGTTACAAGGGGTTAATTTGTTAAACCATTAAAATGATGTTGTGACTGCATCCCCGTAAGCAATCAATTGATGTTCGATTTTCGTAATCCAGCACAACAGTTCGCAATCAACGATCCAGATCTCGATATTTCTTCTTCTTCAGAGGGGGTTCTTCATCTGCAACCATCCGCTTAACAGTTTGACAACTAACCTAGCAAAGTTGGATGTGCAATTTGAACTGAGTGTGCAAATGCATTGAGCCATCCTCCAACTGTCCGCGCCGAATTATCCGCGCCGAATTGTTCGGTTACCGAGTAAGCTTATTCCAGATAGCGAATTGTTCGAGCAGCGTGGGGAAGCTCACTGAAGAAGATCGCTGCTGGTGGATTTGAGCCCGAACGGTAGATGACGAGAACTGTTAAAAGACCATGTGACAACGCTGCAGAGACGGCCAGGACTTCGAAGGCTGTTGGAACGGTTGGAATAAGGATCGGACGAACAGGTAAAGCCGCCCGATGGTAGATATGGTAGATAACCATGCCACCGGTCCGATGATCCCCGTCTTAGACTCCAGGCCTAGTGCAGTCCACGAAGGAATAGCTAGAAGGAGAGGACCAGCGCAGCGCTACATCCGTTGGGACATCGTGTCACGATTCAGTTACCAGAGAGTATCGCATCCGTGACAGTAACATATTTAGTCCGTAGCGAGCGAACGTTTCAATTAGCAAGACGGATGCCACTACATGTAAAAGATGGCAGAATGCTCGGAATAGAGAGAGACGTCAACTTGTGCTCCATTCCCGATAGGTTGATGGTGAATCCCGGCGGAAGAGGAGGAAGGCGATATGTAGCCCGGTCTGATGCATGCCACTTCATGTTCGCAGCGTCGTTGCTCTCTCCGCTCAGCTGCGCAAGCTGAACTTATTGTCCGAGCGCGCGGACAGCCATACGGCAACGCCGTGCCTTCTCTGTGGCTGGCCATATGACCTGGAATGGGCTCCCTACCAAGCTCCGCCAAATACTGATTGGTCATTTCATCTTGTTTCTTACTGTCCTCAAAACTGCTTTCTTCGACCGTGGTTGGGCTAGGAGAGGGTAATCTTGAAGGGGCGCTATATAAAACTGCTCTAATAATAGTAATAGTAGTAGTAGTAGTAGTAGTAGTAGTAGTAGTAGTAGTAGTAGTAGTAGTAGTAGTAGTAGTAGTAGTAGTAGTAGTAGTAGTAGTAGTAGTAGTAGTAGTAGCAGTAGCAGTAGCAGTAGTAGTAGTAGTAGTAGTAGTAGTAGTAGTAGTAGTAGTAGTAATAATAATAATAATAATAATAATAATTTTAAAAAAATAATAAATAATAATAATGATAATAATAATAATAATAATAATAATAATAATAATAATAATAATAATAATAATAATAATAATAATAATAATAATAATAATAATAATAATAATGGCCTCACATTTAATACCATGGTGCTCGGGTCGATGTTTGACCTGGGACGTCACAGTGGCAGACAACCTGCCTACAACCTCCACTCGGACGGGAGGTGCAGCGGAACTGGCTGAGTCCAGGAAGAACGCTAAGTATACTGAATTGATACAATTCTACCATTTTGTTCCACTGGCTGTTGAAACCTTGGGACCAGTTAACGCCGCGGGACAGGCTTTCCTTGCTGACTTTGGACGTCTCCTAAGCCAAACTTCGGGAGACCCAGGAGGAACCAGATATATATGTTCCAGCGCCTGTTCATCGTAATTCGTGGTCTTAATGCTATCGCCTTCCACAGCTCTTTTGTTCTCCCAGATCTTGGCCACACCAGAGTCAACATCTTTAATTAGTATCTTACACCTGAGGGATCATATATACCTCGGGCACAAAATCATAATAATCATCATCATCATCATAACCATAATCATAATCACAATAATAATTCCGAGTTCAAAGAGTTTTTTCCTGTGGAACGGTGAATATGATGAGTGCGTGAATACAGGCCCGGATCTACACTTTTGGGGCCCTGTGCTGATCGAATGACAGGGCCCCTTACAATTTTAAGAAACAAGGCAGACACAGTGTTTTAGTTGTCGGTGGGTTTGGGGGCGTTCAACCCCCTAGTTCGCTTTCTAACCCCCTCAGCTAAGTAACTGAAAATATGTTGGGGGTTACTTTACTACAAAAAACTGGTGTTTGGTCTATGTGATTATGTGATTTGGTAATCTGCAAATTTTTGACCCTCCAGTTGTTTTTGGACAACTAAAACACTGGGTAGACATACAATAACCCGACACATAACTTGTTATACTTTACTGCACATAAGAAGTAGATAGGACAATTGTCACGAGATCACGACTCATGCACTGACATGGAAAGAACATAGTCTGTCAAAGAACAATATTCTGTATAAGAGATTCAGTACATATACTGACTTTGAGAACTGTGTTGATGGAAAACAATTGTCAACAACAAAAGTCTTACAAGATATCTTCCTAAGCAGAGGACGAATCATATCTATAGTCCAGTTGAAAGCAGTGTTCTGGAGGTATTCAAGAGTAGTGTCTAATGTTATTACTCGTTTAATTTTTTTTAGACCATAATTATGGATATGGAATAAGTAAAAAATGTTAGAAATTGAGAAGGATTTTGTGGAACATTATTATTATGTTGCCATGCATCTGAACATTATTATTATGTTATCATCACTACTGTGACGCTCCACAGAAAGATATATTTGTTGAAATATTTTAAGTGTATGGGTTTAGTTCATTTCCTAGAACATAGAAAACAGATTAGTTTGCAAGTCTGTGGTTCTGTCTGTTGAGTTTACGAGTTTTAATGTAATAAACATATGTTTGATTCTCTTCTAGTCATATTTTATCAACGGTTTACGATTACATTATTTTTTTTAACTTTTACAATTTGGGGGCCCTGTGCTGCAGCACAATCAGCACCGTGGTTAATCCGGCCCTGCGTGAATAGATCGAGGGGATCTGTTCAGACGTGCACATAACAGGGGAGTTGCTGGTAACTGCATATAACAATGTCCGTTTAAATAGACGTTGAGCGCTCCGTGTCTGAATACGGAACAACACAGTTAATCGAAAGCTGAGGAACGCCATACAACCTCCAAATCTATATTAATAAAGCGAGAATTCTGTGTGTGTGTGTGTGTGTGTGTGTGTGTCTGTTTGACCGGGCTTAACTTCTACAATTTTGCACCTTTTCACTCGAAACCTTCACTACTGTGTCGGCCTCGACTTCGGACACCCAGTGGAGGGGTTCACGTCCCCCGTTTTCACCGCTACCATGGTGAAAAACGGCCAAAACATCGCCCCAAGCGATAGGAAAATTACCGTTCCGCCAGTGACATTAGGCTTACTGCATTGGATGCAGTCCCTGCAGTGACATTAGGATTACTGCATTGGATGCATGCACGTGTAACAAACATCGAAGATAAATTTATTGTTGGTAAATCCATTTGGGGGTGGTGGTGGTGGGGGTGGTGGTGGGGGGTCGTGGTGGGGGTCGTGGGTGGGGGGTGGGGGTGGTGGTGGGGGTCGTGGGTGGGGGAGGCGGGTGGTGGGTGTTTGGGGTGGTGGGTGGGGGTGGGGGGTGGGGGGTGGTTTAGGGGTGGTGGTGGTATGGGGGTCGTGGTGGTGGGGGTGGTTGGTGGGGGGTGGTAGGGGTGGTGGGTGGGGTGGTGGTGGTGGGGTGGTGGGTGGGGGTGGAGGTGGGGGTGGTGGGTGGGGGGGTGGAGGTGGGGGTGGTCAGTGGGGGGGTGGTGGTGGGGGTGGTGGGTGGTAGGGGTGGGGGTGGTGGTGGGGGTGGGGGTGGTGGTGGTGGGGGTGGTGGGGGGTGGGTGGTGGGGGTGGTGGGTAGTGGTGGTGGGGGTGGGGGGTGGTGGTGGTGGTGGTGGTGGTGGTGCAGGGATTGAAACTTATAACCCCGGGCAACGCCGGGTAAACCAGCTAGTAGCAAATAATAGGAGAAATTATGACAGCCGTGTTGAACTGGAGTCAAAACGCGGGTGTATGTATACATGTATGTATGTATGTATGTATGTATGTATGTATGTATGTATGTATGTATGTATGTATGTATGTATGTATGTATGTATGTATGTATGTATGTATGTATGTATGTATGTATGTATGTATGTATGTATGTATGTATGTATGTGTGTATGTATGTATGTATGTATGTATGTATGTATGTATGTACGTATGCATGCGTGTAGGCCTATGGACATTGGACAATCACTATTTTCGACTGTGCTTGTTCGCCGGTTACGATTCTTGACTTCATTCTTAATTTAAAATTATTTGATGTAACCGAATGTCGTCAAAACGGCGGTGTTTTTGGATGGCAAACTCAAAGTGGGGGCTTATTCGGTTATCGAAGTGAATGTGGACATGGAGAATAAACGAACGACCAAATATGTTACAAGAGGTCAATGTAGTAAGGCATCTTTGTTTACCTGTTCCATCTGTCACCAAGCTATATCATTTTGCACTGTTTGACCTATCTATTGCATAAATTTGCATTACTAAAATCAAATTATCTAAGTACTAACCTGACTCTGGATAGACATTGTATTCGAGGTTGAATCCTTGATAACTGTTCGAGCCGTCACTGTGGAACCAAACAAGTACTTGACTGCACTGGTAGAAGTCAACTGGATAACGACTGGTTCCGCAAAATCTGTGTTTGTTAGATGGGTTGTTATCGAGGCAGCTGACCTAGAATAAATTATAAAGGGAATCATTCGTTTATTAGTTCGTTTTTATTCAACCCAGCACAATTTTGGGTGGAGCGACTAAGAACAAAATGACAAGAGTGAATACGACAGAATAGCGTGAGAAAAAATGGGGTAGAAGCCAGAAGAGCGTGTGGCAAAAAGATGTGTCACAAAATAGCATGAGGACAACATAACATGTGCAACGAAGGTCTTGAAATATTAACACAGACAAAACTACGATGAAATATCAAAAACCAAAGCCAACATAAAATAATAAGTCTCCGAATTTAATCAGATTTATTCAGCCGTAGTAATTTAGTAGAAAACATTATACTGGAACGTTTTTCGGTAAATCTGTTTACACAGAGTAATCAGTAACAGGCCTTACAAACTCAGGTTTTACTCTTTCCTGCTTTTCGAGATATTTCACTGTTATAAATTACCTCAACCCAGTCTCGAGGACATGATTCACAGTCCTGTAATTCGAAGACTAGAAAATTCAGATGGAAGTGGCTTCGTTGTGGAGCCCAGATGATGTTACTACAGTTATGGTAGTAGCCGTAGTTGCTCGGATAATTCGGAGATGTCACTTGTCCAACCGAATTGTTGTGCACGGTGTTACCACAGCCTGGCCAAGCAAAAGAAGCATTTCAGATGTGATACGCACCCATATGTGGACGTATGTACATGCATATATGCATGCATGTAGTATGCATATATGCATGTGCTCACCATGTATGTATGCGCGTATGTACTCATAATATGTGTACATGTGTATAAACAGTGTGAGTGGAAAAGCGACCTCTACAACTGTTATTCATATAACAATGACTATGGTTGACCATGAAATCCTGGTCCAGCGCCTTGAGATTTGTTGTGGTCCTAAGGGCACTCCTCTCCTTTGGTTCCGGTCTTACTTGTCTGAACGCTCTCAAATGATCATCTCCGGTGATTCTAAAACTCGGTGGGTCTCGGTCAAACTTGTTGTTCCTCAGGGCTCTGTCCTTGGCCTGCTTCTCTTCATTCTCTTTATGGCGAACATTCCTTCCCTATTCTCTAAACACGGGGCGGCTGGTGACCTTTTCGCTGATGATGTTCAGGCTTTCGCCCATGGGTCTCCATCTGCTCAACTCCTTCTAACTGGTTCCATTGAGGCTCTCTCCCAAGATCTTCATTACTGGATGTCTTCAAATCGCCTTTCTTTAAACTGAACAAAAACCCAATTCATCTGGTATGGCACTCTTCAGCAACTCCAAAAGCTTGATTTCGTGCTCCTGTCTTGAAGGTTTCCTCACTACACTTTCTCGTCCAGTGTTCGTGACTTGGGTGTAACTCTGGATAGCTCTCTTACTTTTGCCGAGCACATTCCCAATCTCACCCGCTCCTCTTACTTCCACATAAGGCGTCTCCGGGCTATTAGGCGGTCTGTCTCATCCTCGACCTACACCTCAGTTATTCATGCATTCGTTTGCTCTCGAATTGACTATTGTAATTCTCTCCTTATTAGCCTCCCCAAAATTCCCCCTTTCCTCTCCAGTCGCTACTCAGTGCTGCTGATAGACTAATTGGCCGTCTCCCTCGGTTCTTCCATACATCCACCTTCATGGCTGAACAAATCCATTGGCTCCCTCTCACTGTTCGTATTCAATTCATAATGTTTATTGTTGTGCCTAAGTCTCAATTGCATGATCCAATAATTTTTCGGCCTCATTCTGATGCTTCGCTGCGTCCTCGCCGATCTTCTGATAGTCTTGACCTCTTAGTTCCTCGTGTCAGGACTAATATGGCTCAATCCAGGTCCGAAATCTTTCTCGTGTCCGCAGCACCATTCTCTCTGGTAGCGTTGCTTCTTCCTTTTCTCGCCTTAAATCCTGCTATTTCTCTCGGGGTCTCGCGCACTGGGAACGCCTCTAAATGGTCTATACCGCGAGAGGTACTTTATAAATGCCCACATACAATACGATACAATATGAAATTTTAATAAATGCAGGGATTTAATTGTCGGAGTTTGGAGGTTTCCACCCCAATTAATTTTTACAACTTCCAATTTGTTCCCAAAAATTACTTTGTGGGGGTTAAGTCAAGATTTTTACAAAAGTATTCTTCTTTGTCCGACTTTTTTTAAAACACCTAAGGATCGAGTACACGAGCACCCACAGCCACTGCAATTTACCGGTTTTAGGTGTGTAAGATATTCTGGTCGGGACATCCGAACTTGTAAGAATTTTTCAATACCCCTCCGTTAAAATTTGACCACCAAGAGCCTGCAAAAATGTAAAGAAATTCATATGGCCGCAATGGTTTACTCATATTTAAATCTTGTGCGGTCCCCTAAATACCTCGTTATTTGTGACATCATTTGTAACAAAGAAGTCTCTACTGAAACCGCCGTACTTCTGAAGGAATACCTGATTTCATACCTCCAGCACTTTGGCCTTCAAACTATCCAAACCTAAATCCTTTGGATTATAAAGTCTGGAAATAATGGAAAGAGTCTACTGAACAAAAATTTGTAATGTGGATAAACTATATCAACTATCAGAGGACTTTGGATGGATTAGTTGAACGCTTAATGAGTCCGTGTAATGAGTCCGTGGTGGGTGCGCCAAACTACCTGCGTCGAAGCCGAAAGAGGACATTTTGTGATAAATATAGTTTAATGCATAAAACAAAATAGTTGAATTGGTTATTCACAATATTTGATTAAAGAAACTTAATGATTGTCTATTTTAAATTAATGGGCACATTCGTCAAAAAGACTAATGCGCCCATTATAAGTATTTTTAAAACTTAGACAGTAGGCCCATCTTCTTGACTTAGAATACACATGCACCTAGTAAGCTTACTGGTCTTGTATAAAATGAGCACTGATGCAATGATTTATGTAACTACTGTACAAAGGTTTAACAAATATCACTGATGCTACTATGTGTAAAAACTGGAAATTGTTGGCAGTTGGACTTTTCTGCCAGTGGAGCAATTTGTGCTCCTTTTGGGTTACGGTACCCTTTGATACTGGGCAATTGTTGGATAAAAAAGTCATTGTTACTGTATACAGTGAAGTCGTCATATATATAATAGGGTGTCCGTCAAAAATGAATTTATGAATTTCTTCTGTGGTACCATCCCATTTTGTTATTTGTCATGAGAGAGGTTCACAGTATTTATTTCAGATTTTTTGATGCATATTTAAAGGTTGCTCAACATAGATCTGCATTGTTAACTGAATTATAATCGGACAGTATGTTATTCTCACTTATTTATCACTCAAAATTTCATGTTTCCGATACAATATCAATACAGCACTGTCAAGTCTTTATCAGAACTGTACTTTTAACAAATAGAAACCAGAACTGCCATAACAAAGTGGATGCACCAGTCTTTTGAAACAGTCAGTCTTAGTATCAGTCTCCTACTCTCCTACTGCGGAATATCATCACTGACAAGAAGCAACTTTCTGGCTTCTGGGTACTTTGCTCGGTGGCTTGAGACAACCAGCAGCAGATACTGTTTCTGTTCTTCAGTTCTTGTAATGGAGCTGCTGAAGTCCTGCATCAGTTTAACAGCTCTCTCTGCTCAGTCATTTGCCACTACCAGATTGTTGACATATTTCTTGTTTAGTTGGAAATCTCAAGGTTCTGTCACATGTCTGGATCTGCTTGTGCGAAGAGGTCAGCATTCAACACAAGGATGTGAAAGAATAGAATGGTACTGCTTGTGACGACAAAGTTGTCAAGTTCCTTTTCAGGAATGGTACTTGTCTCCATCTCGATTTGTTTGGGTTGTTCATCAGAACCTTGTTTCTTTAAAGTGCTGATCATCTTTGTTTTGCTGTTACTGTTTACAGCATCATCGAAAAATGCAAGGGCAACTAACTCCTCGTTCAGAAATTAGCTTGGGTTGCTTCACCAGTACCACTCGGAAGCTTCAGCACGCTGAGAAGCTGTTCCACATGAAACCTAATACCAAGACTGGTAACCGGTCAACCTGCTCACTACCTGTAATGACCGGCAACATCTTGCCGTACCAGTGCACAACTAAGGGTACGGACGGATCAAAAGTGGCTTTTCCAGCTTGGGCCGTCTGATTTGGTTGTTCTGATTACTCTCGATTGACAGTCAAGCCAGAGATGCCGTGTCCAAGACTTCTTGCAGTCTCAGCCAGAATAAATGTTGCACTTCAGTTGCTGACATTGACTCGATCCAGTGCAGCACTACACTCTGTTGTAACAATAGGCACAGACCGCTGTTTTGTACTTCTTGGTGAGCAGTGTAGTTCTAAATTACACTCAGCTTCATCAGCTGTCTTTGTGGTCAATACTTCTTTTCTGCCTCAACTGTTATATTCTCTCTTTTTCTTTCTACTTCTTTATTTATGAGATATTCATCGAGCTTCAGTGTCTTTATCTTTCTGTTCTCCGTTCTAGCTAATGCTGCGTCCACACTATCCATATAGCCTGTTCGTTGCCCGCGTTGGTCTTCTAAGAAACACTTTTCTTCAGCAATAGTAATCATTGACGTGGCATCTGCATGTGCAACATCAAATAGTTTTTCCAAATCTTCGACCATAGCAGTTTCATTAGATACCTGGGTATCAGTTCTGTGATTAATGTTCTTCAGGTTCTGCCATCAGTAAAATATGTCTTCCAGCTTCTCAATGGCATTCCGATCAACTGTTGTTGGGATACAAAATATGACGACAATTATATATTTTAATAAAATTTGTTTTATGTAACAACAAAGATTGCACCTAAAGAATATTTACAGATCAAATAACTTAATAAATCAACAAGTAACAAGTATAATGGTGAAAAAAATGCAGCACACAAGAAAAATGGAACAGGTACAAAAGATTGCGATATAGCAGAAACTTTATCCATGTTGAGCAACCAGTATTGGCTTAGCTCCTTCCTGCGAGACCGTTCCTTCTCTGTAGTCTATGGGGCCACTAAGTCTGCATGGGTTCCTGCCCCGTATGGCTTGCCCCAGGGTTCCGTCTTGGGTCCACTCTTATACACAATTTATACTGCTGACCTTGGTCCCCTCCTGGCGGCAAGTGCAGTCCTGAGTCAGTCGTACGCGGATGACTTGCAGGCATATCTGCACTGTCCTGCCTCAGCAGCCATAACTGCGGTCCGTACCATGAGCCGCGCTATCAAGGTCCTGGAGGACTGGATGTCTTCCAACCGTTTGTGTCTGAATCCTGCTAAGACCCAGCTAATCTGGTTCGGCACACGCCAGCAGCTTGCCAAGATTGACTTGGAGGCTCTGGCCCTGGAGTTTCCATTGCTCACTTTCTCATCTTCGGTCCGAGACCTTGGTGTCATACTGGACCAAGAGCTGACCTTTACGCAACACATAAACCTGCTTTTCCGTAACTGCTACTATCAGCTGCGCCAGCTTAGAGTAGTCTCTCGCTCTCTAACCTCCACTGCTGCTTCCACGCTTGTCCACTCATTTGTTGTATCGCTCCTTGACTATTGCAGTACTCTCTACCTTGGTCTCCCAGCGGTTCGGATTGGGTGCTTGGACCGGGTGTTGCGCGCAGCGGCACGCCTTATTGGTCGCATCCCAAGATTTGGCCATGTCACCGAGTACATGCGGGATGTTTTGCATTGGCTTCCTATCCCGCAGCGTATTGCCTATCGGGTCTCTGCCCTAGTGTGGCGCTGCCTTGTGGGTGAGGCCCCTGTGTATTTGCGAGAGCATTGCCGCTCCACCCTGAACATCCAGCGCCGTGGTTCCCTGCGCTCTTCTAAGCAGGCTGAGCTTCTAGTTCCCCGCTCACGGACCGCCCTTAGGCAGCGCCGTGATTTTTCCATCGCTGGCCCTGCAATCTGGAATGGGCTCCCTGTAGCGCTTCGCTTGGTCCCAAGCACCCATTCCGCCGCATTTTATTCAAATCTCAAGACTGTGCTCTTCAGCCGGGGTTGAGTCGGGAGTGCTTCTGAGTAGATAGCCTTGAAGAGGCGCTATATAAATTCTCCATATGAATGAATGAATGAGTATATATTAACATAAAATTCTGAAATGTTACACTGTTATAATATTACTGAACAGAGGCAACAACTTCAGGGGGTACCACATCGAAAATTACGAACTTGAAATTTTATCACTGGTTTGCCGAGCTCCCTAATATAATATATATATATATAATATATATAATATATATAATATATATATAATATATAATATATATATATTGTTAGCTTGTTAGTCTAGAGGTGAAATGTGAGTCAGAAGGATGTGAGAAATGACAAGAAAACGAAGACTTTCGCAATATTAATAAAAGGTATATTTACACTATGTACATAATACTCACACAACGAAGACCAACCGAACACCAAAAGACAGACTTTCCGAGAAGACGCCTGCACAAAACTTCACTAAGGAAGATACAACTCGAGAACCGGTAATTAAACATTCATTTCATTTCATTTTCATTCATTTGAGGAACATTTATATAGCGCCCCTTCAAGGCTGTCTACTCAGGAGCGCTCCCAGTTCAGCCACGGCTAAAGAGAACAGTCTTCAAATTAGTATAAAAAGTAGTAGAGTGATCTATAGGGACCAGACGGAGCGCTATTGGGAGCCCGTTCCAGGTCATAGGGCCAGCAACAGAGAAGGAGCGGCGCTGCATGATTGCGGTGCGCGAGCGAGGGACCATGAGTACAGCTTGATCAGCTGATCGAAGGTTAGATCGCCGCTGGACAACAGATGTAGGGCGACAGAAACCCTGTAAGTATAGGGGCGCTAGCCCCTCCAAGGAGCGCCTAACAAGCGCAGAAACCCTATATGTGATTCGTAGTGGGAATGGAAGCCAGTGCAACACATCCCTCATAAATATATATATATATAAGTATATATATATATATATATATATATATATGACCACTGACACCACCCCAAGACTTTCCAGGTTTTATGCTCGCTTCTGTGCTTACCTACGTGACTTCGTCCACAGTTGTAGCTCCAGATCTTTCTAATTTATATCATTCCCTCTCTCCGACCATACGTATTTTGTTGACACTACTTTATTCGTCGAACTCCATTAAACTGCTTAGTAGAAATGGAATGAACTAAGATGAAACAATAAGGTAAGTCACACAATAGGCCTACATATGGGTCATTATCCGAAATGTTACAAATTTCGTCTCCGAAAAAAAAAATTTCCCAAAATTGGTTGCAAGTTTTTTTTAGTCATGTACATAGTTAAATTTAACTAATTTGAAAGAAATCCACTATATTTTTAATCATAAGGTAATTTTTTAAAGAATTTATAAAATCGAAACTCCTCTTTTTTCATTACAGTCCGACCTTTTTGTGTAATCATATTTAATCACAGGAACCTGAAATATTTCTCTGGTGCTTATAAAATGGCAATTTCTTAAAAGTAGATGATATCAGCATTAAGTAGGACTACAACAAGCCTTTCCTTCACATAAAATATTAGTCTGGTGTCAAGAAATTAAGACATTTTTCGAAATTATTTTAAAAAAGAAATATTATTTTCAGCTACAGAAAAAAGTCTGTGCAGCATTAGCATTAACTGTATGTTATATGCATTAGATACAGGTTGAACAACATTTTAAGAGTTGCTAGCGAATTCTAATTACTTGCAATTTATTTTTATATAAAATAATTTTAAAAAATACATTTAATTCACTCTTTGCAATGCATCATTACCGTCCGTGACAAGATGCGACTGTCATGAGAAAGTAGCAGAAATCTGATGTATACGGATGGTAATGATGAAAAACAACCGCTGGATGGTAATGACAAAATGATGAAATTTATGACAGCCATCAAACATTTTCTCGTGAATTACTCCATCAGATAAGTAATTTCAATCAGTTCAACAAAGCGGCAAATAAAATAAGTTATCAATGTCATAATCTGCCTAAACCAGGACATACAACACTAGATGGTAATGAAACAGAAGTTTACTTTTCTTGTAATTTGGAACACTTAAATTTAAATTAAAAATAAACCATTATGAATTTCAACACAAATCTGCGTGATTCCATTAATAGTTGACAATATCTTGTTCCTGATGTTTTTCTTTGAGTAAGTAAGCACGTTCTCTAAAAGGCATTGGCTTCCCAGAAATTGAGATGGCTATAAATTATATGCTTATTTCTACGGACAAGTATAAGTAGGCTCAAAAAGAAATAAATATTACGAAAATGAGTCTAAATGTTTAATTATTACATATGCTAGCTTCTAATTAATCAAAATAATATACCTTTGTTTCAGGTTATAATGGAATAAATTTGCGTAAAAGCTGAATTTAATGCCGTGTTCTCCCGTTTGCAGATAGTTTGGCTCGCAAATCTTTCATTACCAGGATGATTTAGACCGGAATTTAGGCCATACTTATAACTTTAAAACTGGACATGATTAACATGTGTAAACCAAAGTGCGGTTAGCGGTTGGATTAATAAAGGATATACTTACTTACTTACTTACTTACTTTTGTTACAGGTTGTAATAGAATAAATTTGCGTAAAAGCTGAATTTAGTGCATTGTACACCGTCTCGGACATAGGATGGTAGTGATATTTTGTATACATTTAGTAATTTTTTTCTAAATTTCCAAAATCTGGCAACTACAACAATTATGGTAAATGTTAATCTGGTCATTCTTTGAAGGATAGGCACAAAATTTGAAGAAATTATGGTAAAAAACAAAACAAAAACAGCATGGGACATCAATTCTGCACTTTTCGGATAATGACCCATATAAGAAATAACCCAGATGTATATGTCATTTATTTTAAAATAAGAACAATTAACTTCTAAAGAACTGTATTTTACAAATATCAGTAATTATATTTGCCTCCATCACTGGTGTAATAATCGAAGCTGAATCCAGAGAAGGCCGTACTAGAGTCTGTGAAGAATTGAAGATATGCGTGATTGCACCATGGAATTGAAAGTGGTAGAGGCAACGTATGTCCTGAGTAATAAGTTGTAGGAAAGCTCGAATTGCTCGGGCAGCTTATCTACAGCGTAAAGTTCAAAACTTTTATTTATTTAGTTTAATTTGTTGATTGAAAAACACTATTTCCTTATAAATTGCAGAAAGATGTGTGAAGGTTTAGAACATTGTTAAACAGCGACAATCTATCAAAATAATTTTAGCCATTTTTATCACATTAGCTTGACTGAGTGCAAAACAATACAAAACTACTGAGACAAATATTAATTAAAAATAATATTGCCTTCAGGGCAAATTCTAACCCGAACTAGCTATTTGGCCTTAAGTAGTAGGGTGGTGCGAAAAAACTAAAGTGCGAATTTACAAACGTAATAGTGTTTAAAAGTTGCATTCGGTAAAAGTAAATGACTGTGCAAAATTTGGTTGAATTATTTTGAAGTTCAGAGGTGCCCCAACTGCGTCGTCGAAGTTGGATACTATACCCCTGTTGCTAGTGCATTAGAGCCAATTCAGATTAAGGCGGACCTTCGTCTTTCAATGTCCTTCATTCCTTCAATCCTCCATATTAAGCGAACCGATAGTAAGTCTACCACTATAGGCGTAATTTGTCGGGGGGGGGGACGATGAGTACCCGTACCCCAATTTTTGGACTGGGGTACCGTACCCCACTTTTAAACAAGGCTAATCAATTTTTATTATTGAGCCTTCCCAGAAATCGCAGTCTTTGCCTTGGTTCGTGAATGTAAGAAATTGGAACCCCACTTTTTAGACCAGAGTTACGCCCCTGCCCACCACGTCATATGCCATATTTAGGGCACGATGTTAATTGTATAATATATAATCAGTGTAATGACAAAAGTTTGTAGAAATCCGGTACCCGGTAATTGCAAAATTTCTATAAAAAGAGGTCTTTTCGATCAGTTACTATGTCGTTATCCAAAATCAAAACAAGAACCGCTGTCCTGATTTTGGATATTCGTGCGAGTTACCGAAAAATTTCTTGCCAACTTATAAAGACGTTACGAGGCACTATAATTATGTTAAATACAACCTCAACAGAGTCAACAGGGACGGAACCAAAGAATCTATTGTCACTCAAGCAACATAAATCGTAGCAAGACACATCGAAGCTATATGGAGAAAAGCTTCCATCGTGGCAGTTTCACATACAAGAGTTCTGAAGATGATAAGGACATTCCACGATGAATTTCGATCGGCGACCTATGAAGGTCGAAAAAGTAATAGTATATAATATCGTAAAAATTGCAAAACTCTTAACGTAAATGTAGAGAAAAAGTTGTTGACATCGAAGCTTCCAACTGTGCCATTGACAGAAAGGTGACAACCGATGAACATGAGTTCCTATACATGATCAGCGGACGATTAGAGTAATGATTATTGGCGGTGAAGGTAAGACTGCATCAATTAAATTGAAGAAGAGGCATGAAAGAAAGCTGACGGAGCACCTAAGATGTCGCAAACATTTGGATTTCAGCAATGAACAAACATTAGCAGACAGTAATGATCAAAATTCCGCAAGGTAAAGAGAAATAGATATAGTACAGAGTCAAATCTTAGCAGACGAAGAAGCGATGGATGCGTCAGAAAAACCAAGTACCTGCAAAGAAGTAAATAAAACTAAACAAACGACAAAAAATTACCGAAGTTGTCAAAAATCTGTCACCGATATGGAATATCGGACAGGGCAGGTACGGTAATTGCCAATGATGTACTAGATTTTGGTATTGTTTCACAGACCGAATCAACCCATGTAATCGATTGCTACAAGCTTCGCCGAGAAAGAAAAATTACTAGAAAGCGTGCATCAATGCAAGCAGGTGAAACAAGGGATTCAATAGAAACCTTGTACTTTAAAGGTTACTTTGCACACTCAGAAAGTATCTTATTAGCAATGATAACAGTTGAACAAGAACACATTTGTAAACGAACTGGTATTGTGTCGATTTTTGAAAGCTCGCCAACACCAACCGATGGGTATCAGAAAGTTTGTCATACCGACTTTGAACTTCAACGCCGAAAGTTACGTCGAGTTAATAAACTGTATGGATTTGACCGTTACCGCCACACCGCTGCTGTCAAAGATTCCAGTTGATCCGGCAGAATATTTGGTGCCAATAGCGCTACACTGCCATTCGTCAGGGTGCCATGTCATACACAAGCTGTAAGAGAGGAGTGAAACTAGTAACCGAAGTATGTCAAACGGTTTGCCTGGAAATTGCTCGAATTGGATTACTCAGACACAGAACAAAGTCCCGGCAACAGGAGGTTTCTTTTGATAACAAAAGAGATCAATATGTCTTCCATGATGTGTGACAATTGTAATCTATGAGTTTTGGATAATTTAATCGACATTTATGTCTCTGTTTCAAACTTGCTCACGTTTTTAATTACTTTGACTGTTGGACAGCGTTTGTGTGTCCACTGTCCAAACTGTCCATATAACTCCATAACAATGATCTTCAACTTCTTAAAATTTGTGTTCAGACATGTTCAGTAACCAAATGTATAATTTTGTGAAGGATTGTTTAGTTATTAGTGATGGTAATAACTTGCATAACGTGTATTAATCGTTATGGTAAGTAATCGCTTATTAGTATTTTGCAAGCATCTGTTACTGCTCAGTTTCAAAGTCGTTGGGGCAGTTCAAGACATGGCACTAGCAACTAAGAAATTTAGCCACAATTTCACCTCCTACAGACACAACTTTTCCACGCTATTACACTTAATAATTCTGAAAAAATTTTTTCCACCATTACGTTCGCACCACCCTATTAAGTAGGCCTACAATCTAGAGAAAGTAAAAGTTATGGTTAAATAATTAGAAGAACAACAGTAATAAGATCAGTTTCTTAAGCTAGCCCTGAAGCAGCCATGGGCATGAAATGCTAGCGACTTAATTTTGTTAGCCTCGACTTATAAGGGCATATGGCGAGTCCTTACTCTCTTACCACCGCCAGTGTAGCCTACGTTCAGTGTACTCATTATAGATGAGTTGGCTAGGGGCCCAGATGGAACACAAAGCTCCAACCAAATTTCTGCCCTTGTAAAAATTTGAAAGCTTGACCTCTTGCTTGACAGTTCCGCAAGCTGACTATTATATTATCGAGCAAAAAATAAATTATATTGGTATCGAACTATTTAAATTTTAATTTTTTAATGAAACAACGCTTCCAAAAAGCAAGATAAGATTTAGTACAAGTTCAGAAAGAAGTTACTAACCTTGAGATAATCATCTGGGTAATCTCCTACGTGGAAATCTTCGAAGATAAACGCGAACGATCCTCCTTTTGTGGCGTAGATGTGGTCGTGACAGGCAAGATTATTGTTGTAGTCTCCGGGATAGTTCGGAGACGTGAATACTCCAGACCGTTCGTAAAAGTAATCAGTTCTGCAGCCTGTACAGGTAGTAAACTTCCTCAGTTTTAGGTGTTTGGTGTAAAATTAACCCTATTATCTAGTTTTTATTTATTTTAACTCATCAACTGTACAGACCCGTCCCTGAATACGTAACCGCGTAGGGCCCCAGACGAATTCGCCGAAAGTTAGGGCCCCAAATAAAACCATCAGACGCCGCATAAGTCTATTATAGCAAATTCATTCATTCATTCATTCATTCATTCATAAATTTAATATAGCGCACCTTCAAGAAACCTACTCAGAAGCGCTCCCAGCCCAGCCACGGCAATAGAGATTAGACTTGAGCAGCTTGTAAAAAGCAGATGTGTTACCCCTAGGGAGAAGGCGAATCTCTAATGGAAGACCATTCCAAATGGAGGGCCCAGCTATAGAGAAATCCCGGCGTTGCCTAATTGTGGAGCGAGCCCGAGGGACTAAAAGTTTTCCCCCAGAAGAAGACCGAAGAGCACGCCGACCAACTGAATCAGAGACCGGGCGGCAGAGCTCACACAGATAGGCCGGGGCACAGCCTAAGAGACAGCGCCATACCAGTACAGCAACCCTATAACAGATACGCTGCGGGACAGGGAGCCAATGCAGCACATCACGCATGTATGCAGAAATAGGGGCATATTTAGGGATGCGTCCAATAAGCCGAGCAGCTGACCGAAGAACCCGGTCGAGGCGGCCAATCAATCCAAGCGGCAGACCAACCAAGATCGCACTGCAGTGATCCAGCCTGCTTGTTACAAAAGCATGTATAAGGATGACAGTAGCATCATGAGACAGAGAACGAGAAATAAGCCGCAACTGGCGCAGTTGATAATAACAGCTACGGGTAAGCTGGTTAACATGTTGGGAGAAGCTAAGAGTACGATCCAGGAGGACTCCTAAATCCCGAACCACGTCCAGGAAGGTGATATGGGGAAAAGCCTCTGCCACCAGGGGCCAATTAAATGCAAAGTAACAAGTCCTAAATAGGCCTATATTACTTATGACACAAGTTTTTGCTCTGTGATACCGAGGCAGGTGAAAACATTAATACTATGAAAATAACGCAATGATTAGACCTATCCCTGGCATTACGGAAGGTTTAAGGGTCAGCAAGTTAGCCGACTGCCAAGAGAATCATGGATACTGGATACTTTACTCTCTGGTTGAAAGCTACCACAGATGTAAATGTTGTTGTTGAAAGTTTGATTTTATTCGTTAACCCCCAGGCTCCCAAGGTTTTTTTGCGACATCGGCTACCAACGGAAGGGTGGTTATCCACTCCCCCCGGATTTCGTGTTTGTTTTCAAATATCATAGCACGTGATACAGAATTAGATTCAGCATTCATTTCTGACAAGAATGATATAGTTGTAAATATATACATGCATCTCGAAATTATATAATTTCGAACAAAGGAACCGGTCCATTTGACGATATTTCATATTATCCCGTACTTGTTGGATAAAAACATATAAGATGATATGTGTTTTGAAAATGAACAGTTAATGAACTATGTATCCAAGAATAGGCTATTTTAAATGTAATGAGGCTTAATTTGCAACAATACAAAGGCATGCAGCTATATCAACATGAAACAAGAAATTATGTTATTGTTATCGGCAGTGAAATAATGTCAGTGGTCCTTGCAGTTATTGCAAGTTACTCCCATTGTTTTGTGCGAATGTTTTCTGCAAACCAGCTTCTTCTACACTTCACTTCACTTCACTGCTTTACTTTGTTATCATTCTGCTTCGACTGTTTCTAACTCTTCCCGTACCCAACCATATCGGTTTAGGTTGTGATGTTGCGTCAGCGATTTTCCCACTGAGAAGCGTATTATTATTATTTATTATAATCATTTCCGGTTTTCAAAATACAAATAGCTAAGCAAGCAAATATAGCCCTACATTCCCTCTAAAGAATGGCGTAGTTGTTTATCTTTCAGAAAGAATAATTAATACGCTATAGTCGACAAACTTTTTTCTTAGGGTGGTATCTATCCCCCTTCCCGGTACCTCGGCTATATCGGGTATAACTTTTTTTATGGCGTGGGATACCATCACGATTATTATCTCAAAATGTGCGCAAATGGACCTCCTACAACTACTTATAATGTCAAAATTATATTCCATGTGATACAAGTTTGTGATGCAGAAAAACGCAGGGGAGGTATCATCGCCCTTGGTAGCCCGAGGGTTAATCATAAGCAGAAACAGGTTTTGATGTGACATGGGTAGGAAGGTGCCGGACATAGAGATTAGGGACACGGCCACTAATCATTAAGATAGGTGTGAAATATATATATATATATATAAATAATGTATGTTTATATATATATATACATGTAAATACATAATATTCAGTGTATGGGTTTCGGAGTGGGAGGAGAGAGACTAGATCAGTTCATCTGGAGACCTCATCACTGTATTCAAGTTTAGAGAGGATTGTATCGAAATTTAAATAAATAAAATAAATAAATAAATAAAACAAATAAATAAATAAATAAAGTACTACAAATTCTAATGGACCATCATTGAAATCATTTAAACAGTCTTAAGCATCGTCACCAGTTGGAAAATGTGATGCTAGGCCTAATAAAAATAATAATATTAATAATATTAATAATAATAATAATAATAATAATAATAATAATAATAATAATAATAATAATAATAATAATAATAATAATAATAATAAGACCATTTGTATAGCGCCATAGCGCAGCCGAGGCCGAAGGAAAGGGCGTGAATACATGAGTTCAATGGCAGTCATACGATCGTTTTTGGTCTTGAGGTTCAAAGTCTTGGTCTTGGTCTTGAGGTTTAAGGTCTTGACAACAAGACTGGTATGATCTTGTGTATGCGTGGAAGAGAGCCATTGCTTGGCACGTTGTCGTGCCAAGATTTGAGGCAAGAGTGTTCAGGGAGATCATTCTAGTTGTCTTTCCAGCTTTGAAATAGATCCAGATTTCTGCGGCAGGATTCAGAGCCTTGATATGGTGGAAATTACTCAAAAGGATGGCGACAACATCTGTATCTCCAGTATGAACCATCCCAAGTGACGAGGTTTGCAGTGCGTGTAAGAGATGATTTAGGACACGAGTGTCTGCTTCCTCGTGGTTGCATTGCTCCATTGGTGGACTGTTTCCTACATGAAGGACTTGATCGCCTGAAAGTGATGTACACGTCCTTTTCATCAGGGAACTTTTCTTCTAATATCTTTTCTTATCAACGTCAGCCAAGAACTTTTGCCAATTTCCTGGGACTTTGGCAGTAACAGATACGCATTGTCGGGTTCCTGTTCCTCGTTTTCCCCTTGTCCCTCCTTTTATTGCCAGTGCACGATACTGATCCCAGGCAATATGTACTCTTGACGATCGTTTCAATTCGTGGTGAACTCTTGGGAGGAAAAACTTGTAGAAATATGAATCAAAGGTCATGCCTGGGATATTTGTACCAGTACAGGAACTGAATGTATCAGTACTCCACCGTCAATAACTATGAAGTCGAGCAAATCTGACGCAACTAGCTGCTCATCGCAATGGCTTCTATGATATATACTAACAAACCAGACTTTGTACAGGAGTTGAGGGACCCTGCGGATGACAACGCAGGTGGGTATGGAAAAGATTCGTGACGAAAAATTCCTCCAAATTCCCCCCTCGGCTATCTAGTACAACAAAAGCTTGCCCATAAAGCTCTGAGTGGTCTTTGTAGTGCTGCATTTTCAGCTTCATTGCTATCTTTCTGTGCGTTTTATTCTCATGGAACAACAGTAAGTTGTTTCTCTTGATGAGTGCAGCAGCTGTCAGAAGTGTTTCATTTGAGTCAAGCACACTCTTCCTGAAGTTGTACTGGTTTTATCCCATTGACTCGACTTCGTGGACAGATTGGGCAGCAGTCGCAGACTCACATATCTGGTTGTCTAACGTTACCAGATCTTCATTGACCTCCTCAAAAGGATTCCCCTTGCTCATCAGCACCTCCGTCAGGTCTTTGACATTGCACTGAAATCGTTTCTGAGATGCATATCCCTCCTCATGATGAGAGAGTTCTTCATCATCAATGTTGTGTTCACCAAACTCTCCAACGATACGGCTGATTTTCAGGTCAGGCACGATCCAGTGTTCTAGCATGGAAGGTTCTCTGTGAGACTGATCATGCCACCAACTCCTTCCACTCGTTTGTAGGCTTGATTGCTTACTTCGATTATCATCCAGTGTCCCTTGTCAAACTCTAACTTGATACTGCATGGGAGAACTTCCAGGTCTCGGATAAGGATTGGCATCCGCCTGGCGTAATTTTGGTGATCGAGAGTAAAGAAAAGAGGTACAAGCTTCCGCAGGGTAGTGATCATGAGTTGAAACTTTCGTTCTCGATGTGCCCAGATGAACATGAATATGATCTGTTGGTACTTGTGTATGAGTAACCAGAACTTGAACATTGGACCCTGTTGAGAAGTTACCGCGACCCAATCCTCAAAGGTCATCTCGATTCCGCAGATTTTTCTGTCCCGAAGATGTCAAGTAAGGTCCACTGCATTTTTTTGAGAGGTCATAAAGTGGTTGGTCCACTACCAACACAGGGACTTGGTGTGGGTTGAGGTGCTCAGTTGCCTTTTTCACTAGTTCCATTATATGTTGATTCGTTTCCGGGGTGGCGGATGGAAAGTGGCAGTAAGGCTTCATTGTATTTTCCGGCTGTCCAACAGTACCTGATGGACATAGGCGTCCACAGGAATTTTTAGGGAGGGGGAGGAATTTTAAGGTGCAACATTTCGGGGGGGGGGGGAAATTACGTGTTTGCATAGAAAAATCTGCATAGAAAGAATTATCAAGGACTTTACCTAAATAATTAAGTATTTTTTCGCATTGAAAGTCATTATGGAACTGTTGTAATAATCAATAATCATAATAATTAAAAGATTCTATTTTTGCAAAATATTTGCAAAATTCAGAGGGTAATTGTCCCTCTTGACTCCCTGCAAATGCCCATGCTCATAGAGCAGCATGGGATGAAGACAATGCCACAGGAAGAAAACTAACGGAGATATTTTTGGAGGGGTTTCAGTTAAGAGGAGTAATGTTAAAAAAAGAAATTGGCAGCCATCTTGGCATTTTTGGCAAACCAGAATATTCAAAACATCAATATTTTGACTTCATTTTATTCCTCATTCAGTATTAGCTTTATAAAATTGCAATAACAGTTTTAATACAAATTAGCTTTTAAAAAAAAACCAAAGTGTATGCCTCTTTCACGATTTCCGATGGCGGCCGTTTTGAAAATTTGGCCATAACCCTATTTCTCATCTGAGTCCTTGGAATTTCAAGCTCATCTTTTTCGCAGTCCAACAATACCATAGGGAGAAAACTAACAGAGATATATATTTGAGAGATTTCAATAGCCACTTCAGTTACGAGGCATAATGCTTAAAAAAAATAAATTGGCAGCCATCTTGGAATTTTTGGCATAGCAGAATGTTTGAAACATAAAAATTTTGACTTCGTGTGGTTCCTTATTCAGTATTAGCTTTATAAAATTGCAATAAAAGTTTTAATACACATGAGCTTTTAAAAAAAACAAAGTGTATGCCTATTTCACGATTTCCGATGGCGGCCATTTTGGAAAATGTGCCAAAAGACACCAAATCTCATCTGAGTCCTTTCCCCTCGGACCAAAATTGGTCTATATACACTTACCCTCAAATTAGTACTGAAAACGAAACTTTCGCATCAATTTGAAATGACTGAGTGTCTGGGAACCCCACTAATAGGTTTAGAGCTGTGATTTTAATGTCTCCAGAGATTGCGCATTCTTCACATGGTCAGAAAGACTGTTCCATGCAGTTTGTCCAGCGACAGAGAAGAAACAGTCGCCAAACCTCGCAGAAGACCGCGGGACTTGTAGCAGATTTTGTAAGAGGATCGTCGCCGACATCTGTTCCGTTGTCTGCTACCCGAATGCAGAAGTCAGAGATGTAATCTGGCATGAGGTGGTTCAGTGCATTGTATGTTATCAAGAGCAGTTTGTACGTAATTCGCTGAGGAACACGCAGCCAATGTAGGTTGTCACGCAGCAGATCGGTGACATGATCGGATTGTGTCCGGCCATAGATTAGACAGGCAGCACTGTCTCCGCTCTAGCTGACAGTGCGGCCGACCCGTCAGTAGGCTGTTGCAAAGTCAACCCTGGAGGCAATGAAGCTGTTCACCAAGATGACGCGATTGAGGTTGGAATGAATCTGCGTATAGTTCTTATGCGCCGCAGTTGGTAAAAACAGCTCCGAACTAGTTGACTCACATGGGTCGACATGGTCATACAGCTGTCAAAGTGGACTCCAATGTTGCGGATGGTGTCAGCTGGTGGAACGTCTACATCACCAAGAGTGAATGTACTGCCGTCAAGTAGATTGCGACGCCGGAGAGTGGTGCGCCATAGAAACTCAGACTTCGTTGGATTTAGTTTGAGATGGTTTGACGCCATCCACTCTGAATGCGTTCGATACACAGCAGCACTCTCTGTTTCAGCTCAGTGGTTTGTGATGGTTCAGAGAAGAAGTAAAACTGTGTATCATCCGCATAACAGTGGTGGAGGAGGCTATGTGCTTCTATGATTCTCTCCACATCGGCCGTATATAGTACAAAAAGGAGAGGGCCAAGCACTGATCCTTGTGGAACACCGCAGGTGACCGGCCTAGGAGGTGTTTTCTCCCCTGCCAAAAGGACGGATTGCATTCGCCCTTTTGTGTAGGATTCAAGCCAACTGAGCGCTCTATCCTTGATTCCAAAGGAGCGTGACAGTCGCTGAATCCGGCAGCGTTGGTTTAACAAAGCCTGGCCAGACGTCGAGCCGTCCGCCTAACCTCACGGCATTCGTTGTCAAACCAGGGCTGGTGATAAACGCTCCCGCACAGTGAACTCTGAAGCGGGAGCATACTTATCCAGAAGGCCGCCGATTGCCGAGTCGAATATTTCTGCAAGATCGTCTGCACAGGTATTCATCGCCGGTTCAATAACGGCACAGAGTTCAGACTCCGACAGTTCGGCGGCAGCGTCGAAATGCTGCCACTTGCGCCTGGTGATCGTAACAAAACTTGGGGCTGGTGGCGTCATACTGATGGGCCATGACACTAGCATACGGTCCGCCAGCCCGACATCGGTGACCAAGATATCTGGTGGCGACGCACTCTCGGACGTGATGACGTGGTCCGCCGAGTCGATGTGTTGGTAACTTTACGTGATGTCGGAAACCATATGTCGATAGGGTTGCATAATATTTGGTCACTTCTTGGTCAAGTGCACGCTCCAAATGAATATTCACGTCTCCAGTGATGGTGACTGGAATATACATACTGGCGAGAACCGCCAGAAGTGAGGAGAACTCATAAAAAAACTCCGGCGTAATTGATTGTGACCCAGGCCGGTATACGACGACGAGGACGTGACCTAAGTACAGGCCTAAGTACAAATTTACTGCACACTGCTCTTAAATTAGCTATCGACTAAGTACAACTGCACACTACTTTAACTCTCAGGACTGCACTTCACAATTATAAACAATTCACCATACCATAACTTAGCGATCCAGAGAATTGACAAACAGCATCAAAGAAGGCCAAATTCTGGCCTTAGTAAACCTAATACTACTATCATATTAATTTTGGCCATAATGTTCAGTAATGCAATTTAAACTAACTCAGGCCAGTCTCTTTCCTGAGGTATAATGTTTATATTCTCAATGGGAGTCGGTCCCCCCAATAAACCCACTGTAGGGCGCCATGTATCTTTGGGACGGGCTTGCATCGACAGCTTGGGCCTGAGTTGGATCTTAATTTATCACACTGGATCTCTATTCCAAGGATTGCGGGTTCGTAAACGTAATCGTACACTCCAAATTTCTAAGGCGGCTACTCTAAAGCTAAGTTGCCAGTTTATTTACGAGCTCTGTGTCGTATCAGAGGGTTGTCAAGAGATCGTTGTCCAGTGGATGTCAGAGTCTGGTTTGCAGAGACCAGAGAGGCAGCGAAGCTGTTACGAAGAGTTTCGTTGAGGACGATAAAATCTTCGAAGGCAGAGAATCGGATGGATTAGGGTATGAATTCTTCAAGAAGTGAAACTTCCATTTCGTGTGAAAAGATTGTGGAGTGATGAGTAGAGAAGCCTAGGGCAGATGAAGGTGAGTGGCGATATATGAAGAGGAGCTGGAATATGTGGAATTCAGGGGATGTTCATTCTAGAGCTGAGGTGCAGTTTCGGATTAGGATCGGTTGGAGAACGTGAGAAGAGTAGTGACTAGGTTAGGGGAGAGTGAGATGTGAGAAGGATCGGGTAGACTTTTTGTAATTGTATGTAATTGTAATTACGACAATTTATATATCATTGTTAGTAGCAAGCTACTTCTACAAACACATGGACACTGTCTGCTGTCAGCGCAAATACTAAGCTTGGGTGGATGGATGGTGAAGAGTTCACGAAGGTACTTTGGCTGGGAGTATTGTAGTTCATTCATTCATTCATTGTGAAAATTTATATTGCGCTCCTTCAAGATACCTACTCAGGAGCGCTCCCAGTCCAGCCACGGTTAAAAACGAAATATTTGAGTGATCTATGTAACGCAGACAAATTGCTCAGAGGTAGTAATCGCAGTTCCAGCAGGAGCCCATTCCAAGTGGAGGGACCCACAACTGAGAAAGCCCGACGCTGCCCAGTAGAAGAACGAGCACGTGGGACCAAGAGCTCCCCTCTGGCCGCGGAACGAAGTGCACGACGCGCTACGATGTCGGACACCGGGCGGCAAAGGTCGCGAAGGTAATATGGAACGCAGCCAAGAAGAGAGCGAGAGACTAAGGCAGCGATCCGAAAGGAAATACGCTGGGCAATATGGAGCCAGTGCAACACATCGCGCATGTAGGCAGAGGCAGGAGCTTACTTGGGGATATGCCCGACGAGTCGAGCAGCTGAGCGTAGAACCCGATCCAGATGTCCTAGGACTCCGAGTGGGAGACCGGCTAGAATCGAGCAGCAACAGTCAATTCGGCTAGTAACAAAAGCTCCTTGAAAGCATCTTGCACCATTAAGGATTGATGCATGAAAACCCACAGATTAATATTTGTAACGATTTTGTTTAGACTTTTAACTGACTAAATTAATGTTCCTGTAAATTTTTGAGACCATGAACCGAGTTGTGTATTTACATTTCACAAAATTAAGTAACACACACGTTCTAACATCAGGAAGGTTGCAAGAAATCAGAAAGGATTCTACCACTATTACTGAGACTTTATTAGAAATTTTTTAGTCACAGAAGAATGCATCTCAATATACTGTAGATATTACTCAATCACCTGATTCAGGAGGAGTGACTGGTGGAGTTGTCTGCGTGAAACCCGGTGTACCAGCCGCAGTCGTAGTCTCTGTAAGTATCGTAACTTATTTTATTATGAACATTAAGTACGCTTATATAAAATAATATTAATATGACGATATATGGACTAATTAACCTAATGTTGCACTCTACGGATTGGTTTGAGGATGGCATTAGCAAAAATTCTTGCCTGTGTCTCTGATTATGATAACCGTATCACGGATACTGATAGTAATGATGATGATGATGATGATGATGATGATGATGATGATGATGATGATGATGATGATGATGATGATGGTGGTGGTGGTGGTGGTGTTGGTGGTGCTGGTGATGATGATGATGATGATGATGATGATGATGATGATGATGATGATGATGATGATGATGATGATGATGATGATGATGATGATGATGATGATGATGATGATGATGATGATGATGATGATGATTAAATGAAGTCCAGACTGTCATAGCTGTTACATGGCGAATACAGTTCGTCAATCAATAACTCTGATCCCCACTGACTAGTAGACCCTAGGTGTCATCGGAAGAAGAAAGCTGTGAACCACACGCCGCACATGAATACAGCTAAAATTACCAGTAATTGTCATCCAAGAAGCATAACCTAGGCTGGATCAGATATATATGTTACAGGGAATGTGTGTTTTCAGGGAATATGTATATTCCCTGAAAATTTCAGGGTATATGTATATTCCCTGATTCACTCAGGGAATGTATACATTCCCTGAAAAAACCAGGGTATATACATATTCCCTGAAATCTTCAAGTGATTTCTATACACATTCCCTGAAAGCTTTCAAAGACACAGCGACATAAAGTCAACAGTAGGCCTAGTGCTTAGCCAAAGACACAGCGACATAAAGTCAACAGTAGGCCTAGTGCTTAGCTAGGGTTATAATTGGTCGCTAATTGGAAGTTTCTAACACTGCGTACCTCCTTTGATGCGCATATGCCCCCATATTAATGAATATTAGAAATATACCATTTTGACCAGAAATGAAGTCTGAATTAAGTGCTGTATTACAATATATGATATTTGAAACCAGATTGAAAACGAGATTGAAATCCATAACACAATATGCTTTGCCTACCTCTACTGAAGTTTTCTTCTTGACTCTTAACTCGATCGCTGCAAAAGCTTGTGTGTCTTGTATGGCACTCAGTTCAGGGCCATTTTATACTAAACGGGAAAAAACCTTTCTTCTATGAAGTGAGATGTTGTTTATTCTGAAGATTTGATCCTATATTTACGTACAGTTATTGAACACATGGGCGTTTGCGCATCAAAGGAGGTATACACGTAGGACTATATTAACTTCCAATTCGCTACCAATTAGCTACTAATTATAACAATAACAAACTAATCAACTGATTATGAACACTTGAAAGCAGATGTACGTGCACGAACTTCTTTTAAAACATGCTATAGAGTTAATAAAATTTTGTATCAGCTGTCAGCTCTTCAGGATATGTCGCTGTGTCTTTGAAAGCTTTGAGGGAATGTGTATAGAAATCACTTGAAGATTTCAGGGAATATGTATATACCCTGGTTTTTCAGGGAATGTATAAATTCCCTGAGTGAATCAGGGAATATACATATACCCTGAAATTTTCAGGGAATATACATATTCCCTGAAAATACACATTCCCTGTAACATATATAAGTATTAGAAATTGTATCCAGACATTTATGTAGCGCCACTTCGAGAAAACATTCAAGAGAGGCGCTCAATGTGCAAGTCTATGTGATACGAAAGTAATTAAGAACAGAAATTCGCCAGCAAGCAAAGCAATGCATCGACTATTAGAAGAGTCACCCACGGTAGGATCATCGTAGACAAGCGCCACCTTTAGTCAGTAATGGCGCTTCGATCATACATACATACTAATATATGTATGTTAGGGTGCATCATGTGCCCCCGAATTTAAATTTTTTTTTCAAAAGTGTTTGTCCCTATTTCATTTCTGTTCCTATTACTGAAAAAGCATGTTTACCGAAATTTGACAAAACTCTGACATGATCTAGGTATCCCACATAGCAACTGAAGTTTTACAATAGCGAACCATTACGAGGATGTACATTGTTGCACAAGTTATACAATATACATATCATGCCGCAATAATAGCCTACTTTAAAGAATGGTTCAAAAGTTCTTATCGTTGACAATGCTGCATTAGTAAATGGCCATTTCCAGAAGTATTGTAGAGATTTTAAAAGTGAAAATTGTTACCATATTGTAAAAACACATTAATTAATAATGTAAAATCATCACATATCATTATTCGGAAGTTGACTTGTATTTGAGCGGATTGGCCTGTCTATGCGGGCCTTGTTCCACAACTTGAAGAACATTTTGATAATGCTTTTCAGTCTTTGATGCTCACATAAAATCCGAACTCAGCTTCACTCCTCCCTCAACACAGTCATTGATTCCAGTGAGTGCTTCAATATTTGTCATAGCGGCTTGATAATCATTGCGGCTTGACCATTCGGACACATATCTTTGTTGAGGAACAGAGTCTCAACTTGTAGTATATCAAGCATATATGCCGAGAGTCAGTCCCCACAAGATCAGCAAGAGTTGTTGCAATTGTGATCACATCTGGCTCGAACGTGATTTGATGTCCTACTTCTCCATCAAGAAAGAAGAGGCAGAGCTCTGAAAATTCCTTACAATCATCTCTATGAAAAGGCAACTCCGAAGCAAAAATCTGTAGAACACGTTCTCTGCACATGTCAATGAAGGGTTTGGAATTCTCACTGAATGCAGTATCGTCAAATCATGACAGTCTCTCTGTTGCTGACCGATGTGTCTCGAGGAGCTTGAAGGTCTGAAGACGCCTTGGAAATAATGTCACCTCGGGCGATTTTGAAGTCTCAATTTGAAGATCTTCGAATTACTTCGCCAACGTGATGTCGACATCCGGACCAGAGAAGAGCTCGACCTAACCGCATCTGAATTGTAACACAGGCAGCAGTTACATGTCCTGTATATGATCTGGGGTGGTATCAAATGCCATGTTGACGATAGTCACTACACTGCCACGACCGCTGTAGTTCAATAATCAGATCAGCAATGATGTCCCCCGATTTTCTATCTCATCCCGGTGCATAAGAGGGCACACCGAGGAACTTCATCTCTGTTGCATTCCCGACAATAACTGCAAGGTGCTCCTCTTTAGTATTCTTATTTTACAGCGATTGCATTTGCTTGGCGTCCCAGTGCAACTTTGCAAGATGTGAAGCAGCCCATTGCTCTTTGCAAGCTGATGCTATCTTCTGTTCACCTTGACATCTGGCTTTGCCAGTCCTTGCATAATTATGATGCAGAGACTTTTAGCACACCATCTCCAGCCTCAGATATGAGTGTTTCAGTATAGGCCAACAGTTTTGTTGGAGTCATTTTTAGACAACAAATTTGGATCGCTGTACACTCTCGTAAAAAGTGTGGAGTTTTCCTACACACTTTCATCCACATCAGTGTGTAGCTGTCACTCTTCCACACAAATGTGTAATTAATCTACACAAAATTGTGGAGTTTTTTTTATTGCACACTATTGTGCATCATAATTGCACAGTATTGTGCAATTATATAGTGCACAGTATTGTACATCTTTCTTCCACATCAGGTGTGTACCTTAGAATACACACTAATTGTGCATTTAAACTGTAATTCAGATTTTTGTTTTCATTTGTGATTGTGACTTGTTATTTTCATTATTTGATACTCAGTGAAGTATAAATGAACAATAAGTACTATTTCACAAAGAATGGACCCCGTGACTGCACTGTGACTTCCTTGACAGAAGAGATTTTCAATTATGCAATTCAGACAAAACATCTCTGAACTGAAATATATATATATATATATATATATATATATATATATATATATATATATATATATATATATATATATATATATATATACACACACACGGCAAAGAACCAAACAAATGGTATTTCTGGAAAAAGGATTTAATTGTGTATAACATGAAAATAGTAAGTAATTAAAATAAAATACTGAACGATGAATCTTAATTGTTCCAAATTTTCAAATATATTATATCAAACATATTACTTTAGCAAAGTTTTAAATAACATAATTATGAGAAATCAACATATAAAGTCAAAATAATAGCAAATCAATTAGTCAATAGTAAAAATAACACTGGTACTTGTGACCAAACCAATTTTGTCAGCATACACAGAAGCTCTGCCAGTATTGAAGTCTTTACTGACGATTTACTGACAAGTATTTATTAGGATATATTAATATATAAAGTTAACATTTATATAAAACAAATATACTGGTAAAAATAAAATAAAAAACTAGTATGATGAACTAAAGGTTGAATAATCAAAGGGCATTGGCCAGCAGCATCACTGTCTCAGTGTCATTATTATAACAAGACGATTTGTATAGCGCCGTAGCACAGCCGAAGGAGAGGGCACTGTACATGAGTTCAAAAAGTAAGGGACAGTCATATGATTGTTTAAAAAGATAGGTATTGAGCTGTGATTTAAATGGCGAATTCTTCAAATGGTCGAGCGGATTGTTCCTTGTAGTGTGCTCAGTGATAGAGTACAACAGTCACAAAACCTGGTTGAAGACTTGTGGGTGATTTTTAGATGTGCTCAGTCACTGGAAATATTTTGATTGGGCCATTTTTGTCAGTACCAAACTTCTTACTGACAATTAAGCAGCAAGGAATCCGTTACAAGCTATCATAAAAGAAACGAAGCTTAGACGGACAGTCCAAATACAAAACACAATGTAAATAGAAATTCCACTCCCTCTACACAACAGTTTGAGATGCAGTCGGTTTTGACGAAATACTGCAACTTCACTTGTCTCTTTTCGAATGGCAAGTGCATTGTCCACACGATCTTGCTCCTGTGGAAAAACAAATGTTTTAAGTATACAGCTGTAGTGGTTAAGGTTCCAGACCTGTAGTAATAAGGCTGTGAGTTAGAAACTCACATTCTTGGGTCAGTTCATTGAGACAGAGGGACAGCCTAGCTGCCTATGGTGGATAAGCAATCCGGAAAAGAAAACTTTAAGTTGAGCATAAAATGACACAAGCGACTGAGCAGATCGAGCACTTGGAGGGAATTCTAAAAATTTAGGTCCAGCAACTGAAAGAACTCATTCAACCAACAGTTTTAGCTTTAGGTATGACCAAAGACAGGCATTCAGATGACCTTGTTGAAAAGTTATGAGACTGAATATTAAGAACTGTCGTCATTAAATACAAATTCATTCGAATTCTAGCATTTCTTGGATCCAGTTTCAAGTCATCTATAAGGCCAATATATAGATTATTAAGCGTTACGTTGCAAATCGATAATTATCAACTGAGTAGAGAAATGTTAGAAGTCAACGTTACAAATTTAAATCTACATCTACCTGGGCTAAAGAATTTTACAGATAAGTCTAACATAAATGCTATCAAAGATGACTATACAATACAGTGAAACAACACAATAGGAGTGAATCATTTGTTAAATATTAATAATAACATACATTAACAAACCTGACAAATTTTAAAATTAACTCTGAAGTTGGACAAGCAAAAAAATTGACTGAAACTGAAAATTTAAAACAAACCTCAAAATCAACAAAGAAGCAGTCCAGTCAAGTACAGCTTCGAGTGAAGTCGTCGTCTTTTCACAGAATTCTTTGGAGGTGCCACCTTACTCTTTTTGTCTGCAAAAAATAGACAGATAATCTGTTACTATAAAATCGATCACAGGATCCATAAAATATTAAAAGTAATGCATTCCAATCGAGTCGAATTCCAGGGCTTCATCAGCAGTCCATAATTAGACAAAATTGATTCCCCTAGTGGATGAGAATTGAATGACAATCAAACTTCCAAGGAAACTCTGCAATACCGTCATTGCCATAGGCATAAATTTGTATTGTGCTGGTGGTGTTGACTGTCACCACCACTTTTAAAAGTGGTGGTGACAGTCAACTGGCATCCATATGTCAAACATGATGAAGCTGTAGAGTTCAGAACTCTGGCTAGAGCCATAACTAATACATGTACATTTCAACATAACCGTGTGCTTGAATCTTTGCATTGGCTTCCTGTTCAGCAAAGAATTCGTTAAAAATATAGGGCTCATAGTTTATAAAACTGTGAACTCCGGCCAGCCACAATATCTAAAATCAGTTCTTATTGTCCAGACTTGTCATTATTCGACAAGGTCATCTATCACCTTAGGTTGGTCATACCTAAATCAAGAACTGTTTGTTCTTGGTGAACGAGCTTTTTCGGTTGCTGGACCTACTTTTTGGAACTCTCACTGAAAAGAGCGCACAGACACAGAGAGAGTCTCCCTGTGTCTGTGCGCTGTGTTCAGCCTCTTGTGTCATTTCATTCTCAACTTAAAACTTTCCTCCTTAAAAATTGCTTATCCACCTTCGGCTGCCTCTCTGTCTTACGGACTGATCTTCCGGATATTGAGCTGATTATGGCATGGTTTTGGTGCACCATCGGTTGATGATTTGTGCATTACATACGGTGCAACAGAAATACTAATTACAATTACAGTGATGATAGATGCCTTCACGTTAGTGTACTTACTTATCCATCTTGCTGTAGTTGACACTGGAGAGAGGGATAGGTCACTACCGCTTTGTGGGGCAAAGTTATGCCTTTGCCCAAGTGAGAAATAATTGGAGGGTCTCTCTACACGCAGTTCCATCTGCAAACCAACTCTGCACTGAATCCTTCATGAACCTAAACATGCAAAACAATAAGTCACTAGATTAGTTTATGATAAAAATAACAATAAATATCCGTTTATCCTGTTTAGTAGCAGTGAAACGAGTGAACAATCAACAACAACAAATGCATCATGACAACAGTAAATCACCGTTAAAGTGCAACTAGTGGATTTGCCCGTCATAATGACGGGAGAGGGAAGGAGGTAGGGAGGGATGGAAGGAGAGAGAGAGAGGGAGGGAAGGAAGGAGGGAGAGGAACAGGTAGGGCGGGAGGGAAGGAGGGAGGGAGGGAGGCATAAGCAGACTTATCTATGTGTGTCAATCCGTCTGTCTGGCTTTACGGTTGTACGTCTCTCTCTCTCTCTCTTGTGCCCAGTGTTCGTAGGCGGTGAGAATTTCGGGAGTCCATGTTATATATCATCGGCTATAATCAGTCTTCGCCTCGTCCTCCTCCACCTCAAGAAGGACAGAGGTAGGGGAGGAGGGAAGGAGGCACAGACAGACTTAATAACCGCTGTTTGTGTGTCAATCTGTCTGTGTAGCCATCCTTCCGTCTGTCTGTCTGGCTTTGCGTGTGTACGTCTATCCCCGTAGTTCCCAGTGTTCATGGGCGGGGCTAATTTCGGGCACCTTTTAGAGCGTTTATCGACACACAAATCTGAGAAACTATATTAATGAATACAGTGCATTGCTGAGGGATGTTTGATGGGATACAGTGAAGGCGTGAGCAATGGTGTTGCTGATAACAATAATAATAATAATAACAATAATAATAACAATAATAATAATAATAATAATAATAATAATAATAATAATAATAATAATAATAATAATAATAAAAACAACAACAACAACAATGATAATAATAATAATAATAAAAACAACAACAACAACAATGATAATAATAATAATAATAATAATAATAATAATAATAATAATAAAAACAACAACAACAACAACAATGATGATGATAATAATAATAATAATAATAATAATAATAATAATAATAATAATAATAATAATAATAATAATAATATATTCTTTATTATTTCATACTGACAGACGCAGTAAGATTACATTGAAACATGACAGTTATATAATGAAGATCTTAATTAAACACACGTTTGGCAGCCATGCAAGTTGCTGCCCTAGAGGGGCTACGGGTTTCGAACCGCGTTCTAATGCTCTCCTGGCCATGAGTGTTACCATTAATCTATCCCCCCGATGTGTAGGCATATGTGGTGTGAAAGGCTTTGGTGTGCAAAGCATGAGTCTGTAATTTTTGCTAGCGAAGTTGCGATATATTGCAAGACAATGCAACATGAATAGGAACTTTTAAGTGAATACGAATGTGTATTCTAGCTTGACATACATTACGGATTTCAGACGAACCTACTTCAACGATAACGAATTCCTGATAGAAAGAATGTTACCGGCTGAATTAATTTAATACGCTAAAATGACCTAAAAATTATAATTTATTAGCAGTACTTTAATTTTGTTAATATACATTGATCAGTCGAGCCCATCGGGTTTTAGGCAAACCATTTCTTTCGAACGTCGGACTAGGCCTGTATCATGAATGCGTAAAATTAATTCTACAAACATGACTTTTTCTCAGTGTTTTAACTTGTGATCATTCTAATTACTTAACAACTTAAATATTCGAACATTGATTTAACTGCACTTACCTTTCCATTTCCAACAGTATTGAAGAAAATATAGCCTACCGCTCGATGTTCTTTGTTCACACACAAAGACCCACGCACGCGGCCTCCAGTCGCAATGAGTCACCGATAACGCTGATACTCTGGTTAAGCCAACAGAATTTGCGCGCTAGCATGGAGCCGGCCTAAGCGGCCGGCTCCATGCTAAAACTACACACTCGCTACACAAAAATGTGTAGAAAGGGTCCGGCTGTATAATAAGCTCCACAAAATATGTGTAGAAAGTCTCCTCCACAATAAATGTGCAGACATCGCTGCACACTTTCCGCGAGAGTGTATGTTATCGTAAGGGATGAAAGCAGCCAGCTCCGCAATGTATGATAATAATGTATATTGTCCATTTTTATAAAATCCAGGTGGGATACCTAAAAAATTTTTGATTTTTCTGCTATTTGGCCAGGGATATATTGAAGATAAAAGGAACATTTTAAGCATAGGGACAATGCACTTTGTTAACATTGGGGCATTTGATGCACCCTAATGTATGTGCCTAAGTATGCAGTGTATGTACGTGTGTACGTATGCATATACTCAGTGCTTTTTTCTGATGGAACGCTCCGGAACGGCGTTTCGGCACCTTTTTCAGTTATTAAAAATAATGTAGTTTTTAAATAAAAGAATAATTTAGTAATTTTAATTTAATGTGACATCAACAATTTTCTTTTGAGAGGGCTAGACCCTACCCAAACCCCAACCTTGTTTTTTTCTCGCCATCTATTATTCCCATCCATAGTTGTTCAGATCCGGAAAAAACACTGGATATACTATACAATGTACTTATAGAATGTATGTGTAAATTTCGCACACAAGTAGTATAGGGAGTGCGAGTTTCATACCAGTCACGTGACTGGTATGAAACTCGCACTCCATATTAACGTAGACTGGTATGAAACTCGCACTCCATATTAACGTACATTGAGTTGAAACCCCACTCCATATTAACGTACATTGAGTTGAAACCCCACGTATACATATACGCATAGACATACACATACACACAGACATACTAAGACAGACACCACATTTTAATGAATAGATGGTGTTACACACAGTGTTTGTGAACAGCTACTAAGGCGTTTCACTTCTCCCTTCTCATAGATCTGTATGAGCTGACATCCAAGCCAAAATTCCAATGCATCTACGTATACGCATTTCAATCAATAGCAGGTGCTAAATACATTTGTTTGCGTGAACTAGTGTGGAACAATTGTATACAGCTGCTAAGCCATTTCACCCCAACCCCTCTTATTGACCTGCCCTAGCTGACATCCAATACAAAATTCCAATACACATACGTATATGCATTTCAAAGAAAAGAAAATGCGAAATACATCATTTGAATGTACTAGCGTGGAACCATTGTAAACAGCTGCTAAGGGTATATCACTTCAACCCTCTCATTGACCTGCAGTAACAAAATTCCAAAGCATCTACAATTCTACGTATACGCATTTCAATGAATAGAAGGTGCGAAATACATCGATTTTTCTGAACTAGTCTGGAACGATTGTAAGCAGCTGCTAAGGGAATATCACTTCAACCTCTCTCATTGACCTGCTGGAGCTGACGTCCTGGCCAAAATTCCAAAGCACCTACGTATACGCATTTCAATGAATAGAAGGTGCGAAAATACATCGTTTGAATGTACTAGCGTGGAACGATTGTAAACAGCTGCTAAGGTATATCACTTCAACTCCTCTGTGACCTGCAAGAGCTGACATCCAGCCCGAAAGTCAACAGCATCTACATGTACATATAAGCATTTCAATGAATAGAAGGTGCGAAAATACATCGTTTGAATGTACTAGCGTGGAACGATTGTAAACAGCTGCTAGGGGTATATCGCTTCAACTTCTCTCACTGACCTGCAAGATCTGACATCCAGGCCGAAAGTCAAAAGTATCTACGTATACTCATTTCAATGAATAGAAGGTGCAAAAGACATAGATTGGGTGAACTAGTCTGGAACGATTGTAAACAGCTGCTAAGGGTATATCACTTCAACCTCTCTCATTGACATGCAGGAGCTGACATCCAGGCCGAAAGTCAAAAGCATCTACGTATACGCATTTTAATTAATAGAAGGTGCTGAATACATCGGTTGTCTGAACTAGCCTGGGGTAATATTGTACATGATCAGAGGACTAACCAATGAGCGCGCGGATATGAACCCCATTGTCTTTGACATTATAAAAGTTCCTGACTAAGCATTATTCTTATAGTTCGCTCGAAAATAGACGTCAATATATCACTCCTTAATCAAATACAAGAAGATGTTTACCAGATCTCCTACGTCTGCTACGCCTTCTAAAGCTGCAATGACTGTAAGTATATGTGAATATACTATTTTCTAATATAAAGTAACTTTTGACAACACTGTCATTACTAACGTATATGTTTGATTTTTTCATAATTTTGCTTTACTAAATGATTTATGACTGTTTAGATATTCATATGTACATAAACTATAACAAAGCCACGTTGATCTATTTGTAGGAAGTTTTAAAACGAGGCAAGATAGAAATGTTTAAACAAACCATTGGTAACAACCGTTACCTGTCAGCGAGCATGTACAGAGATAATCTTCTGATACATGTGCGAGAATACAATATTGGACATGACAAGCTTTATCCGACGAGAAAGGGTGCCTGCTTCACCAAAGCCAGGCGGGCAACGTTCATACATCATTTAGACGACATAGATAGAAGTGTTGACTTGCTAAAGGCGAACCAACCGGTAGAATATTTTCAACATATTGGTGGACGCTACTACGTTACAATCTCCAAGGATGTACAGTGTGTCAACATTCGTCGCTATTTCCGACCACTAAACAGTAAAGGGGAACGACCAACACGTAGTGGGATCGCACTACGATTGACGGAATGGGAATCGCTCATTTCAAGGATTGATGAACTTCACCAGCAAGTACCAGAACTTAAAGTCGCTATACCCTGCTACGCCAGTGAGGATCATGCGAACCAAATGGGCTATTTGAACTGTCTTGAATGCAATCCATTTGGACTGGATCACTTTAGTGAGTTAAAAGAATGAGACTTAACTTTCATATATGACATTTGAGTAGACTAGAAAAAAGACAATCAGTTCATGATTTCATAAAGTTTATTAAACTTAAATGTGACTTCTTTATTTGTAAGTTTTACATATGGTACAAAGTTGGCATAGCAAGCTTACGACTTGCATGCTGAAAAGACAAATGGAATGGTAGTTTGAGTAGGACGCTTAATACTTTTAGTTTGCAAAGACAGATAGAGTTGGATGTTCTGACTACAAATTACAACTTATAGATTTTTAAAATATGTAGTTCGATGATGTGTACGGTTAAATTGCAACTCTTAGCATGCAACAACGCATAGTTTTACATCTTACACACACTAAACTTCTGATTTTTAGAGTCCTATGATGCATGAAATGCTGACTTGTGCACTAAAATTTCAAATGTAGGTTACAAAGACTTGTACGTTAAACCTAAGATACGCACACGCAAATGGAATGAGAGTTTGAGCATCAAACTTATAGTTTTCTAGGTTGCAAAGACATGTTGGATGGACGTGGTGGAAGTTTCTACAGTAAAATTATGCTTTTAGATTGCTAAAATAATGATTTGTATGGTAAAATGTCAGATGGAGTTGGATGCTCTGACGCCAGATTCCTAATGTGCATGGGATGATGACTTGTACGGCTAAATTACAACTCTTAGGCTGAAGCATCGCTTGAAATACTGACCTGTGCATTAAAAGTACAACTTTTTGATTCCTAACACGATTAAATTACAACTCTTATGGTGAAACGTCTCATCATTTTGAGTTTTCTCTATCAATCTTCTGATTTGTTTATTCCTAAGGTGTTTGAAATACTGGACTGTACATTGAAATTACAAATCTTATGGTGGAACAACGCACAGTTTGACATCTTGTATGCTAAATGCTGAATTTTCGATTTCCATACTGCTTGAAATACTGACTCGTGCATTATAGTTACAACTTTTTGATTATCAAGACGTGTGAGCTGACGACTTCTACGCTAAACTTAAGACTGGCATTATTATTATTATTATTATTATTATTATTATTATTATTATTATTATTATTATTATTATTATTATTATTATTATTATTATTATTATTATTATTATTATTATTATTATTATTGCTGTTGTTGTTGTTGTTATTGTTGTTGTTGTTATTGTTGTTGTTATTATTATAATAATAATAATAATAATAATAATTATTATTATTATTATTATTATATTTATTTAAACACAACTTTTACTTGGTCTATATTGTTCTTCCTGTCAATAACTAGTTCGGGTTAGAATTTGCTCTGAAGGCAATATTATTTTTTTTATTAATATTGTTCTTAATAGTTTTGTATTGTTTTGCATTCAGTTAAGCTAATGCAATAACAATGGCTAAACTTATTTTGATAGATTGTCGCTGTTTTTACGATGTTCTAAACCGTCAAACATCTTTCTGCAATTTAAAAGGAAGTAGTTCTTTCAATCAACAAATGAAACTAAATAAATAAAATATTTAACTTGACGCAACAGATCTATTGCTCGGCCAATTCCAGCTTCCCTGAACAGAATTACTCAGGACACGCATTACCTCCACCTTTATCAATTCCATGGTGCAGTACGGGAAGTCTTTACTTCTACACAGACTCTAATATGGTCTACTCTGGATTCAGCATCGATTACTACGTCAGTGATGGAGGTAAATAAAAATTACTAATAATTCTAAAAATACTTACTTAGTACTTAGTCCTTCCCATGCAGGTCTGCACATCGGGCGACGCATCTCCTCCACTCTCCTCTGTCCACTGCCAGCCCCTCCGTCTCCTCCCACGTTAGCTCCAGATATCTCAGATCGTCGCTGATTGTCTCCGGCCAGTTCTTTCTCGGCCTTCCTCTTTTCCTTTTCCCTCCAGCCTCCCAGGTCATCGCTTGCTTTGCTCTCCTGCCGTCGTTCATGCGGAAGACATGCCCCATCCGTCTCAATCTTCTCATTCTGATGATGTCTGCCACGGTGTCTTGTCCTGTCCTTTCTCTTACGGTCTTGTTGGTTACTTTGTCCCGCCATGATAATATATGAAGAATTCCTCTGTCCCGCCATGATATATGGAGAATTCTTCATATAAATAAAAAAACACCTTTTAATTTTCCTTATTTTTCGATAAATGACACAAAGGTTTGTGGCATTTCTGTTCTAGCCATTTATTTTATAGCTTACGTCGTTGTTTTATCTAAAATCATTCTACTTCTCCAATCAGACCCGGTCCTGCTACTATTATCTGAGGCGGCTCCGAGCTATCAGTCGCTCGGTCTCCTCTCCAGTGTTCTCTACCTTTTTTCACGCTTTCACTTGCTCGCGTGTTGACTACTGCAACTCTCTACTTGTTGGCCATCCGATACTCCGCGTCGCTCCTCTTCAATCGGTGTTAATGCAGCTGCCCTTCTGGTTGCCCGACTTTTTCGTTTTTCCAACATCTTAACTTACATGACTGAGCAACTTCAATGGCTTGCTCTAACAGCTCGCATTCATTTCAAAATTCTCTTCCTTATCTGCAGAGCACTCTTAGGTCAAGACCCCACCTACCTCTGTGACTCCATTTGCATGCCCCTCTCGGCTGCCTCACTTCGCCCTCTCCACTCTCTCGATCGACTAGATCTCTTTGTCCGTCGCTCTAGGACTATTATGGCTCAGCATCGCACTGTTGCTTGCATTGGTCCCTCGCTTGAAATGATCTCCCCTTTCAATCGCTCTACGATCCCAACTGGGGTCTCGCTGCTTCTGTCCGTTGGCTTAAATCGTTCGTTTGCCATCGAGGCTTCTCGCAGTGCTTAGAAACTGAGAAAGACGCTTTGGAAATCTTCAAATACAATGCAACAATACAATGCAATTTCTTGAGCAGTCTTATGGAGTTCGACCAAAAAAGCAGTGGCAACATGAATAATTGTTCGGTGGAAATGGAGGATAGAAATGATAAAGTTCAGGGGCTATATGTGTGGATGCAGGCATGCACAGATTGAAGCGAGCCTAGAGGGAAAAACAGGGCGAGTCTTGGAGTGGCTTCAACCGACAATGACAGTGAGGTTAAGCAATCAGGGGACCAGCTGGTCATGAATCCTTTCCTGAGCAGATTAGGTGGACCGATGACATCTTCTCTCAAACACACAAACCGATATACATGTATAGAAGATAAAGAAGAGCAGTTCCTTAAGCTAGCCCTAAGCCAGCCATGGGTATGAAGCTTAGCAACTTCATGTTCTTAGCCTCAGCATATAAGGGCAGGCGGCCAGTCCTCTCCCTCGCCGTATCATTTTCCAACCGATAGTGTACGGTCAGTGTACTCACCGTAGCTGAGTTGGCTAGGGGTGCAAGTGGAACATAAAGCTCAAACTAAATTTGTCCCCCGGCGGGGATTTAAACCCCTACCTTTCGGTGCAGTTCTCAAGCTTTCCATCATGGTGTTTCTCGGTTGGGCTACTGCAGTGCCATATATGTCGGATTCCCGGCCTGCCGGATTGAGCGCATGAATAGAATCCTGCATTCTGCTGCTCCTTGTAGGCCGCATCTTTAAGTTTGGCAGAGTGTCGGCGTATCTTAGATATGTCTTCCTCTGGCTACCTACCCAAAGCGCATTACTTATCGAATCTCTGCTTTGGTCTAGCAGTGCTTTGATCCATCCATTCCTGCGGGAGCTCCGCTGTCCCACTTCATATTCGGAGCGTCGTTGCTCTCCCCGCTCAGCTGCGCAAGCTGAACAGTTAATTATTTACTTATTGTTCCCCGCGCGCGGACAGCCACACGGCAGCGCCGTGCCTTCTCTGTGGTTGCCCCATGACCTGAAATGGGCTAACTACCACGCTCCGCCAAATGCCGACTGGTCATTTTGTCACGAACTGCCCTTAGTAAGAAAACCGGTAGGCCCATATAAGCATAGGCCTATCAGAGATAATTATTATTTCTGTATGTCAGTCTGACGAGAACTATAAGACTTTAGCCTCTCTCTGTAGATTTCTTTATTAGTCATTCTGTACGAGTGTGTCTTTATGTATACAGAGTTCAATTACAGATTGTTCAGTTACACAGATGATAATGCGACAGCTACCAGAACTTTTATTCTAGCCTTCTTAAGATGAACGCCAATAGTGACTGCTTAACACTAGACAATGTCATGTCAATCTAATACAGAATGCATCGGCTAAGATGTTGGCGTTCCTGTCTTCTGACTGACCGCCCTCTACTGCCTGACTGCTCACTACTTACATACTTACATATCCAAGTTATTCGGAGGTGTGTTGTAAAAATGTACTTCTGATTGGTCCACAAACCCTACAGAACTCTACGCAGGATCCCTAGATTGACATTACGAGTTCACTGGGAGTTTGTCCTTAGTCAAATGTACCTAAATCTACTGACGAATAGAAAACCTATCCTGACGTGGATGGATCACCGTCTAGAAGCTCTTAGAATGTGCATCTGATATCTGTTTCAATCTTTTATCTTGGAGTTATCTAAAGTCCAGTGATTTGAAGTTCTCGGTGTAGCTTAACATAGGCGCTTTCTAGAAATTTATGACAGCCTTCAAATATTTTCAATTGAATTACTCTACATGTATCAGATAAGTAATTTAAATCAGTTCAACAAAAGCGGTAAATAAAATAAGTTATCAATGTTATAATCTACCTAAACCAGGAAATACAACACGAGATGGTAATGAAACAGATATTTACTTTTTTGTAATTTGTAACACACAAACTTAAATTAAAAATAAAACAATGTGAATTTCAACACAAATCTGTGTGATTCCATTAATAGCTGACAACATCTTGTTCCTGATGTTTATCTTTTAGTAAGTAAGCACGTTCTCTAAAAGTTATAGGCTTCCCAAAAATTGAGATGGCTATGATGCTTATTTCTGTGAACAAGTATAAATAGGCCAAAAAAGAAATAAATGTTACGAAAATTAGTCTAAATGTTTAATTATTACATATGCTAGCTACTACTTAATCAAAACAATATACCTTTGTTACAGGTTGTAATGGAATAAATTTGCGTGAAAGATGAATTTGATGCATTGTACAACGTCTCGGACAGAGGATTGTAGTGATATTTTGTATACATTTAGTAATTTATTCATAAATTATAAAAAAGCTAGCAGCTAAAACAATGATGGGAAATGTTAACCTGCTCATTCTTTGAAGGATAGGCAAAAATTGAAGAAATTATCGGGGAAAAAAACAGCATAGGACATCAATTCTGCACTTTTCGGATAATGACCAGCAGGCGAATATACTTTTCAGAGAAGAAACCACGTGCAACAGTCAACCGGCGTAGAATAACGACACCACCAAGTCTTACAAATACTTAGGCCTATAACCCCAGGCTCAACAACGAATACAAGTGTCATCCATAATAGGAGACTCAAAATAACATTTCAGCGAGACTGGCACCTAACGCACAACCAATCTAAATCCAGTCGACGTTACAACCCGGTTGCTCCCATATTTTTACCTATGCGGAATTCCCGCCAAAGTCATAAGGCGTGAGGCTAATCCTATAATTGACCACACGTGATGCCTTCGCACGCCTACATGCAACAATATGCATATGCATCATCATCATCCACATATGTGAGTGCGTATCACATCTAAAAATTGTTTCTTTTGCCTGGTCAGACTGTGGTAACACCGTGCACGACGAATCGGTTGGAAATGTGACATCTCCGAATTATCCGAGTAACTACAGCTACTACCATGACTGTAGAAACATCATCTGGGCTCCACAACTAAGCCATTTCCAGCTGAATTTTCTATCCTTCGAATTACAGGACTGCGAATCGTGTCCTCGAGACTGGGTTGAGGTAATTTATAGCAGTGAAATGTCAAAATAAGCAGAAAAAAGGTTAAATCTCAGTTTGTCAAGCCTGTTACTGATTATACTCTAAAACAGATTTACCTCCGAAAAACATTTTTGTTTGTTGTTCCCTACTAAATTATTACGGCTGATTAAATTCAGAGACTTTTATTTTAGCTTTGTGTTTGATATTTTATGTTAGTTTTCTCTTTGTTAATATTACATGACCTTGGTTGCACATCTATATTCTCCTCGTGCTATTTTGTGCAACGTGTTTCTTTGCCACACGCTCTTCTGTCTTCTGCCTTCCTTTGTCACACGTTATTCCGTCACGTTCTCTTTTGTCATTTGCTCTTTTGTCGACCCACCGAATATTTTACTGGGTTGAACAATGTCGAACTAATTAACAAATGATTCCCTTAATAATTTATATTAGGTCAGCTGCCTCGATAACAACCCCTCTGACAAACACAGATTTTGTGGATCCACTCACTACCCCGTTGACTTCTACCAGTGCAGTCAAGTCCTTGTTTGGTTCCACAGCGATGGCTCTAACAATTTTCTGGGATTCAACCTCGAATACAATGTTTATCCGGCGTCAGGTTAGTACTTAGGTGATGTGATTTAAGTAATGCAAATTTCAGGTAGAATAGGATCATAGGCAAAAAAAGGAAGCCTTACTACATTGTCCTCATGTAGCAAATGTGGTTGTGGTTTACCTTTGATGTCGAAATTCAATTCGTTAGCCTCGGCTTTGAGTTTGCCATAAAAAACACCGCCGAATTGATTTTTGGTTGACATAAAATTTTTTAATTAAGAATGAAGCCAAGAATCGTAAACCGGGAATAAGCAGAGTCGAAAATAACGATTGTCCATAGGCCTACTCGCATACATACACGCATACATACATACACAAATAAATACCTACATATGGTTCGGCCAGGGGCGTCTATCCCCCCAATTATTGGAGCAACTTCCCCATCCGCACCTCTTCTCTATTTTTTAGTTAAACTTCATACTTAACTAAATTTGTTTAGTTAAACTAAAAGTTAGCGACTTTTTAGTTAACTATTGCCTATCACTGAGTATTTGCTCTAAGGTTTCTATGGTGTAGACGCCCCTGGGTTCGGCCATATGTCAAGGATGGAGGCTGGAGATTGCTCTACAACCAAGTGGAGGGGTTCGAGGAGTACAGGCCAGCATTTATCAGTGCCACAGTGATAGCCTTTTCAGGATTCCTGATTTTAAGTTTTTACAATTGACGGTCTATTTAGTCATAGGTCTATTACAGGTATATGACTAAATGTAGAAAAATAGAGGAGCAGTTGAATCATCATTGCAGCAGAACTAAAACTAAAATGATTTCGAGAATAAAAATTGAGCTGAAACGAAATTGATTGCGATGGAGAAAATACAATTAGAAATAGAAATAAAATGATGAGAGCTGAACTAAAAACAACTAGAAAAAATTCATGAACTATGAAAACACTGCTGCAGAGATTTCCAGAGTTAAAAGGTTGTAATAAACTCATTGAGAAGTTTGTCATCACTACCGTCATCATCTTCATCATCATCACCACCATCGTCGTCATCATCACCATCGTTGTCATCGTCGTCGTTACCATTAAGAGTAATTTCACAATATCATCCTATACCCATATGTGTATTATAGTGTAGTCCTCAAACCAAGCCAAAAATTACAACACTGGCTTATTTGACAAACTTTTTCTCATCGCAATTATATTTTTATGCATAGGTAAATCTAAGTAATCGTTTATAGGTTAATAATACTGCGGAATTTGCAGTAAAGGATCGAAAAGTAGCTTATTTTGTAACGAAGAACCATACTTTCAGGGAGTACGATCGTGATTGGTTCAACGGATTTAACGCAGACCACCCAGTCTTCAACAGTCTCGACTCTTCAACCGGGTGATTAAGTAATATCTACATTGAAATGTAGTTTTCTTTGACAGGAAACTGCAGTTTTATCTAAGTATCACTAGTAGATTTTGATTACCTTTGAGTTTTCTGACGTTAGAACATATATGTACTTAATTTTAATGAAATTTTATTAAGCAACCAAGCTTATAATTCTCCTGGTGATATTCATTTAGTCGGGCAAATGGCTCAAGAAAGCTGTTACAAAAAGCATCTAACGGAAGTTTTCTTGATATTAGCATTCCTTCATCTCGCTATGTGTATTGTAGGCCTTAGCGAGACTCAAAATGTTTTTAATTCCTGTAGTCGAGAAAAGATACGGTGCCTAATTGATGAGACCATCGTGTCACAGACTCTGGATAGCCCAATAAATGAATATTAGAGATTAGACCGTACACGAAACACTTATAACTGAGGAATTTCATTACCTGTACAGGCTGTGATGAGTTCTATTGCGGACCATCTGGGACCATCACTTCTCCGAATTATCCAGGCAATTACTACGTTTCTCTGATGTGTCAATACTACATTTACGCCTCAACAGGAAGTTCTATCGCGCTTATCTTCGAACATTTTGATATGCAAGATACCAACGATTACATCAAAGTTAGTTCAAGTACATTTTCTTCTTCTCTCTAACTTAGATTACATCTTATTTTATCTTAAAATAGGGGCCTACTTTTTGCGAGCGTGCTTCATTTACAAAATTCAAATTTGAGTTGTTGGATATAAATAACATATATTAATTGACAGCAGCTTTTATTTAATAACCTAAATGTTCCAACTGCCGTTAACTCCTTTGGACTGGATTTTGCCTTGAAAGCAATATTGTCTATTATTATTGTTACACAAATTTGTAACACGTGCATGGCAACACAAAGTGTGAATCTGAGGAGCGGTCAGTCAGCCACCAGGTGAAGAGCGGTTAGATATTCGGATACTTAAAGTCAATAAGAAATAGTGAGTTTGAGGAGTTTCTGAAAGAAAGAAAAACAGAGTTCCAAACAAGATCGCAGACGTCGCGAGATGTAGGAAAATAGTAGTGGATGAAAGTCGGTAGGAATGCTCGTTTAAAGAGTTTTATAATTCAGACAAGGCAGTTTTAATCTTTTGTATTGATTTGCACGCAGTTATGGTGATCTAATAACAATGGTTCAACTGGTTTCGAGATATTAAAACTGCTTAACGATGTTCTAAATTTCCAATATTTATCTGTAGGCCTAAGCGAAAAGATGTAGGCCTAGTTTTCTTAAGTCAAAAATTGAAACTAAATAAATGAAAATATTATACTTAATGCAATAGATCAGTTGCGAGACCAATTCGAGCTTTTCTGAGAGGCAATACTCAGGACATACGTTACCTCAACCTCTTTCAATTCCATGGTGCAGTCAGGCAAGTCTCTTCTTCTACACAGACGCCGACACGGTCTTCTCTGGATTCAGCATCGATTACTACGTCAGTGACGGAGGTGAATAAAATTACTAATAATTGTAACAATACAGTTCTTTCTTATTTTTAAATAGATGACAGAAAGGCGTGTGTTATTTCTTATATATAACCATTTATTTTATTGTTTCATCTGAGATCATTCTATTTCTGGAGCAGCCTTATGGAGATCGAACAAAGCAGTCAGCAAAAGTATTGTTCGAAGGAAAGGGAGCATAGAAATTATAAAGTTCAGGAGCCACAGGTGTGGATGAAGTTTTGTACAGTAGGCAATTCAAGCCCAGACGGAAAAACCTGGAAAGTCTTGCAGCTGACAATGACAATGAAGTTCTACGATCAAGCGACCGACCGCTGGTTAATTCTTGTCCTGAATAGACAAGGCTGGCTGATGATACTTTTAACCAACGCACACGCATGCATACGGTACATACGTTCAGACATCTATACATAAGTAAGTAGGTAATATAGGGACAGGGCTAAGGTAAAGAAGTTGGAACGATAGGCCTCTCACGCTCCCCCTCCTCCATCCATTCACGGGGAGATGAAACAAACATACTTACACGTACAAAAGAGACGGACAGAAAGCTGGAACACGCATACCTACACGTCCACAGAGACGTACAGAAAGCTGAAACACGCATACGCACCCGTAAAAAGAGACCGACAAAATGCTGAACAACGAATACGTACACGTACAAGGAGACGTACAAAGCCCGAAACACACATATATACGCACGTACAAGGAGATGTACAGAAAGCTGAAAGACGAATTGAAAGAGATGTACAAGTAGGTGAAACAGGCATACGCACGCTTACAAAGAAACAGACACTCATTAAGTTTCAAACATGTCCCGCTTCACGAATTAGAATACAATAATCTATACTATTGAATACGGCTTAACTTATTGGCAGCTGTAATAAGACGCACGCTTACAAAGAAACATACCTATTACACTTATTGAAGAACAAAGACGCTTTCCGTTACAACTCGATATGCAGTAGAAAATACTAATGAATAATGTTTCTAAGCGCGGTTTAAATTGTTTGCATACGATTATGGTGAGTAATTGTGTTCCATATTATGAACGTCTATAAAGAGACGCAAACTTATAAAAGACGCCGAACTTTACAAGAGCGTCTAATTCGTGAAGCCTGGAGGGAAAAAAGAAGATAATATACATACATGCATGTATACTTAGTTACTTGCAAATATACATACATACATACATACATACATACATACATACATACATACATACATACATACATACATGCATGCATGCATACATACATACATACATACATACATACATACATACATACATACATACATACATACATACATACATACATACATGTACATACATACATACATACCGGAATGCACTCACAAATATATGCATTTATACTCGCAAGCATACATACATAAATTTCATGGGTGTGTATCATTTCTGCAAATGCTTCTTCTTCCATCATCAGGATGTGGTAATACCGTGTACACCGGATCCGTTGGAAATGTGACATCTCCAGGGTATTCGAACTACCACGGCTACTACCAGAACTGTAGCAACGTCATCTGGGCTCCACAGCGAAGCCACTTCCATCTGAATTTTCAAAATTTTGATGTGCAAGGTTGTTATCCGTGTACATGTGACTGGGTCGAGGTAATTAATAGCATCACTTGATTAGATTAGAGGTGAAAATAATTGATGTTAGTCTGCTTATATAGAGGACCCTTATTCGCCCTCATCATCCCTGCGTTTCATGAATTGAGTTTTTGTCAAGTATGTTTTCCCTTTAGGGTATAAATATTTCTGCAAATTTGCTTATTTTCACCGTTCTAAGTTATGTGCCGCGCAAACTCACAGCTGATTAATTGTCGTGCAGGAATTGCATTTTATGGATTTTAATAATGTCTTCATAGAGCGATATATATAGATAGTGAAAATGATTAAAGTGTTTCGTTTAATCAAATAACCCGGTGAAAATTCGAGCACGCAGAAAAATGCAAACCTGTGAGGCTTGTTATTTACTACTCTTTGAGATGGGTTGACATGTTTCCCACTGAATAAAACTGATTGAAGTCAGAAACATCATTGCTTGTAGGGGGCTTATTTGCCATGATATTTCGTACTTTTTTTATTAACACATTTTAGAGTCCATTTTTGTCATAATATTATGCACTTTCATCGTTTGTTCTTTCGTTTCTCTCCATCAAAGTAAAAAAGAATGATTGAATGAATAATATTCTAGCTCAGCTGCCTCGACAACAATCCCTCTTACAGACACAGATTTTGTAACGCAGCCTACCCCGTTGACTTCTATCAGTGCACTCAAGTTCTTGTTTGGTTCCACAGCGATGGCTATTACAACGACCATGGATTCGATCTCGACTACAATGTTTATCCGGAATCAGGTTAGTTCAGGGATGACACCATTTAAGTAATGTAAATATACGCAAAAGATAGACCAAATTGTCAGGGATTTACAGGGATGACAGGAAATATAGGCCTTCAGGTAAAAATCTGCGCCACAAAAGTTACAAATACTACATCATCCAAGTTACTATTAAATAGTAATTTCGTGCACGGTGCTACATGTATTATTACATGAATTTGGAAAATGCGAGTGTAAATTTGCAGATGACATTCTGTATTTTCTCTCATATCATATTATATATAAAAAAAAGATCTTTATGACATAGGCTATAATTATTCGTGTGTACATATATATACTCACATAGAAATATATTGAAAGTTCTGGAAAGTGCCAAACTTTTAATGCGGATTAATCGCTCCATGGCAAGTGTTTTTATGCGCAGTAGGCCTAACGATAATAAGGATCAATGGTAGCATTTTATCCTATTTGCTCGATTCAATAAAAACTACTCAGAAGCATGGTGCGAGGCCCATAGATCATTTGGCTGAGGCACTAACGCTATAACAGCAATCCACTGCTCACTCATAAAATTTTTGTTCTTAATGAGAATTAACATTGATTAAGTTATCGTTGAGAGCTCCTCTAATTTTTTATAAATGGCGCTATATATTTCTGAACAATTACGGATAGGACGATTTAACCACATAAGATTTACGAGAAAAACCTAAAGCAACAGTTTAGACCTAACTTACTTATCGTCCTAGGCTGCGGTGACGACTCTTACTACGACTCTGGAGTCATCAGTTCTCCGAACTACCCTGGGTTTTACAACGACAGTCTCTACTGCGATTACAACATCTACACAACATCGTCATCCGGGTCGATTGCTATCGTTTTCGAAGCGTTCAACACCGAAGAGTGCTGCGATTATGTGACAGTTAGTATATTTTCACACTGTAAGCTTATTTTGTTTTCCATAGTATTTTATAGTTTCTAGAGAATTTTTCCAGAGTATTTGTAATTTGTTTTTCCCCAGAGAAACTTCGTTGTTTCTCAATTTGTATATTTGCTTGTTGCTCGGCTGTCAAGCTTAGAAGTGTTATGGTATCGATATTGAAGTGAGTATTCACATACTTTTACCAGGGCCGCATTGACTAGTGCGGACCCGGGTGCTATGATTACCTATGTATAGCCATTAGCGCGTGGCTCAATTAGAAGTACATAAAAAATTCCGAAAATGCGGGCCCGGAAGCTGCAGCACCCTTAGCACCCCCTTAATGCGGGCCTGACTTTTACTACTTTTTCTGTCTCGTAGCTCCAAATGCTTCTGGTTCATTCAGGTTCCGACAATATTTTACAATCATTGACCTTTTAAATGCATTTTATACGATAGGCAAGAAAATATGTTATATTTTCATTAGTATCTATATAAATGTAGGATTGTAGTATATCCAAAAGTTATCTAGCAACATTTCTCTCATCATAAGTCAATCTCAATATCACTATATAGTGTTGCAGCTTAAAAATTCGGGTTTCCAACAAAAAGCAAATCAGATGCATAGTACAGTTTTCAGTTCTTCAATTTTTCTTTTAAATTTTTTGGCAATAGATTAGCTGTCCGACAAATTCGAGCTACTCTCCAGTGACATATTCTGGATATTCACTACCTCAGCCAGTTTCTATTCCATGGTGCAGTCAGGGAAGAGTCAACTTTCGCAGTGATATTTCAGTAGCCTCCACTGGTTTCAGGCTGGATTACCACGTCAGCCTTGGAGGTGAGGATTATATCAATGTAACTCTACATCCTCAACTGTTCAAATATGTGTAACCGGAATTGGAATCGCGGATATAGGTAGCACCTCTAAGACAAACTCCTCTAAGGCGCTTTCGACCTCTTAACAATAGACTAGAATTTCACAGAATGGTTTTTAAAGTATCTATGAAAAGAGGAGCCATGCAAGCTATTGTAAACAAATGGACGCTTTTAAGACACGCCTTGGAAGATCGCGCCAGAGGATAAAAACCAGGTTACCTTCGTTCCATGCAAGCGAGAAGTGCGGGAATTCTGCGACGGGGAATGGATGACACGATGACACCGCATCCCAATATGAGATGAGCGCATCCAGTTAGACAAATGATACTGGATCTAAACAATGATTGTAAAAATTAAACGAGGGAAATAATAATAGAAATAATAAAGGAACGAAACGTTAGTTTCAAATAAATAAATCACGATGATTGAACAGAACAGTCAATTAGTTATTTCATATTGATGCAGTTTTGATGCCTGCATCTAGCAGTTTATGTAACGAATGTTAGTTAACCTTCCAGAAGATCTTAAACTGCTTATTAAACTAATCTATTCGCCTTTATCGGTTTCACTAAGATTAATTATTGGTACCGTCTTTAGATTGTGGTGACACTTTGCATACTGGGAACAATGAATACATTTCATCTCCGAATTATCCCAATAACTACGGCGACAACCAGAACTGCTCTAACATCATCTGGGCTTCTGAACCCACCTCGTTTAATATCTCCTTTCTATACATGAACTTGGAGGGATGCTGCGATTTTGTTGAGGCAAGTAGTTTACGATTCTCGACCGTTTTTCTCAAGTCTAGTGGTCCGCATAGCCTACTATTTAGTCGACTTCATTATTTGAACATTTGTGCTTACTACTAGTGGGGCGGACAGGCAGCGTGACTTCTGTCAAGTTTTGAAAAATAATGCTAATTTCATTTTTTAATCGCCAAATTATGCAATAATTTGATATTTAACGTGCCCTTTTCCTTGTAGTTTATTTATAATATTTAACGATTATTTATTGCTTCAATTCATTTAATTATTTAAGTTATTATTTCTTCTCACCTCATTGTCACTTATCGTTCAACAATTAATTACACGATCAAACGGACGCCGGTCGTCGCTTTAGGCCAACAGCATAAATTAACAGTTCTCTGAGTTATAAATCATTAAGACTTTTGTCATTGCGAGCGATCGTCGGACGAAGTGATACACATTAAGTAGTACGGGAGGCAAGTAGCGTTATTTGCGCCAAACTTTAAGGTGCAGACCCAGTGGCGCAGCCAGCTATGCAATTTCACCAACTCGCGTCAGGGTTATTGGAGTTATTCAGTAGGTCGAGGAAATTACTGTTTGAATTTGACGCATCAAGCAGCACATCCTCAACATAAGCAGCATAACTTAGATCAGTGAGAGAGAGGCCGAACTAGTGAGAGGTATTCCCTACTTCGCTGCAAATCTCACCCACCTCAGCTGTCAATTCAAATGTAGTTTCACATTGACATGCGAAACTTGTGTATTGCTCTGATTTAGCTCAGTTGCCTGGACAACGCAGGATATGGTAAGCAACGATTTACTGGATCCACCATTCCACCGCCGCAGAACTTCCCCAATTGTACCCAAGTTCTCGTCTGGTTCTTCAGTGATGACTCAAATGCGTACGATGGATTCAACCTAGAATACTTTCTTACTCCGGATTCAGGCGAGTGAAAGAGTTAACGATATTCTGTCAGACGAGTAAATATAGAAAACTAGTCGACCTTTCGCCCTAATACTTTGTAATTGAATGCATAGGCGCAGCTACATGGAGGCAAGAGGAGGCATTTGCCTCCTCTTGTTTTTGTGGATTTTTAAATTCTCCATGGCTTATAGCCCTGCGTCCTCAAGTACACCCCAGCAGAGGTGGATTTTGCCTCCTCTTGATTTGAAGAAGAAAGTAAGTCTTTGAATGTGTTAATGACTAAAAAAAGGTCATTAACATTTTTCGTAACATAAATGAAAATAATTTGTTGAAATTCTCAGAGCGAAATTCAGAAATTCTCAGCAGTTTTTGCGACCGCCCTTCGGACGCTGAAAAATTTCCCCCTCACCTTTGAAACAAGATCGCCGTCACTGCATACAAGTTTTGACAAGCAGTAGTTGCCTCCTCTTGAATTGAAGTCTGGCTACGCCCCTGATTGAATGTAAATATCAGAAATATTTCAGCGCCGTACAAAGTCTGCGTCTGGTTAGAGGCTCACATCTCGGTTTTAGGAGTTAAATATAAACTTCGAGTATAAGTAATAAGGCACTTTGGGAAGGTTCCCGTTGTTGAAAGGATGTCCATGTTTTTCAAGAAACTACCAGACAACCAGATCTAATGAGCTTGTATTTATAATTGTATTGTTTAAGCTCATGGATAATATACGTAGATTAGAGATACAAAACGTGCTTCAGTAGGCCCTACACTGTAACTCTTGTATAATTTGTTTCTGTTACCATTTGACGACTGATCCGTTTCTACGGCTCGAAAAACTTTCCTTACCTCGCTTTTAAATTAGCCACAACTGTTTTTTTTAGAGTTATAGGCCCTAGTGGCGCGTATTCTGTTTCATATTGTGCGCAAAATGGCTTGTAAGAACTGAATAGCAAATCGAATGAAGAAGACAACTAAAAGAAAGCAAACATGATCAGAGACATAAAAACACGAAATATTTGGAGATGCCGAGTCTCGAAACCCGGGCCTTTCGCATGCAAAGCGAACGCTCTACCGCTGAGTTGGAAATTCGACGTTTATGCAACTACTGGAAAACTAATGCCAATAACCTAACAGACCCGTCTCAATTGTTATGTCTTCGCAATGATTATAATTCGATGTGTAACAGTGTTGCACCGTTTTTGCATTAAAAAGCAATTTTAATACTGACTAAACCAGTGCTTTTTTTCTAGAAAAAAAGGTTCCGGAACGGAACAATAGGTGCCGGAACGCAACAATTATGGGCGGGCTAAAATCACGAGAAAAACGGGATTGGGGGTTGGGAGGGGTCTCAATAAACACTGAAAACAGTTCAAAAACACTCAAATTAAATTAAAATAACTAAATTATTGTTTTAATTATTAAAATAAATAAATTATTTTTTAGGAGCTGAAAAAGGTGTCGGAACGCCGTACCGGCGCGTTCCGGCTGAAAAAAAGCCCTGGACTAAACATTTAAAAGTTATTAGTATTTTCACATCAGTTATCGACATTATCACGTGATTTGTTTCATAAATGACTCAATTTGAACACGTAAAGCAATCTGCTTGTAGACACAGATTACCGTCTCCATCTAGGAACAACAGTCAGAATTAAAGGCAACTATAACGCTCGATGGTTGTCTACTGAGCAGCCACATCAGCAAGCCTCAATTGCTGTTGTAGGCCTACAAGTAAAATGCAAATATGCGAACAAGTAGGCAGTGTGTGCGCTTGTATGTTTGCAGTTTGTTATCGTACCACTGAATTCAAGCTTGTGTCTCTCTGGATTCGAGTGTAATAAGGTCCTTTTCAACGCTTGATACTAAGGACCTCGTGAATAGATTCCAGTAGTTCATGGCACTAAATGCTGTTGACTTTGTTGTGCAAGATGTTTGTACTCTCTTAAACTTGGCCATTGAGCGCAGTTGATGAATAGATCCATAGCTTTGGTAGACCCCCTTATAAAATATAAAATGTGTCTAGGTGGAGCATAGTAAATCCAGCGTTACACGGAATTTTTGCGGATGCCAGGGCCGTGGACGTCGACCTTAAATATGTCTTTAAAAGTGTTAGGTTTTTAAATTTAAGATTATCATAGCTAACAGTCTGGGCCTTGCATTTTTGTCTGTCTGTCTTTCTGCATCTTTTCAGGTCTATGTTTGAAGACTTGTGTATGTACACATGAATGTTTTTATATCCTAACAGTTACGTAGCGATTCTATTGCACATCTCAATAGCGCTCGAACATGGGTCTGTATTGTTTGGCTTCTTATCTCTCTCTTTGTATGTGTTACAGATGACAGCAAAGTGCTCATTAATGGAAAACCGATTGCAGCAGAGAAAGTGCCCGTCAGTGGAAAGATGGATGCAGAGGAGGGAAGAAAGTTGAGATAGACAGACTTGCGTTGACTCAAACTCTGCTGGGTTTAGTTGACAAATAAATGCAGACCCGTTGACGACGATTTTGATATCCAATACTGATTATGTTTCTTTTGCTAGATTTTATTATTTCGTTTCTCTTTCATACTTAAAAGATGTTTTATTAGTTTAAACATTTTAATGACCAGGAAAACAATGCAGAATTAGATATATGGAAGTTGGAAGTGTATACAATTACGTAAACATTGATTAGCATTATATTAAACATATGTACACCGAATACAGTGTAAATTGATTGAAATCCAAAACTATGTTGATTTTAAACTTGAATATAAGTCAGCGAAAGGACTTTCAGACCAGATACTAAGCCTTATACAACTGCATATAACCTCCATTGCTTTTTCCATTGTGGCATAAAACTATAATTCGATTGCCTTTAGCTCCTGTTTCAAATGCCAGGAAGTACGTGATATCAGAACTTTATTTATGTATTTTTATGTAATTTGTGCTGCTGTGTGTATAATGTATATATATACATAATATATATATGTATATATGTATATATGTATTTACATAGGCGTAGACTCTGGGGGTCAGCCGGGGCACGTGCCCCCCCCCCCAATAATTGAGGAGCCGGGGCAATGCCCCCCAAAAATCGAGAGGAGAATTTCTTCAAATATTAAAATATTATGTTTTAATATAGACAAATTTCTTCAGAAACAGAAAAACAGAGACACAGAACTGAAATACTATCATGAATTCATAATGAAAACAAAAATTTGTTTTTATCTTCAATATGAAAAAAGTTTTTTCGGAATTTGGTTTTAAACAAAAAGAAAGAAAACCACAAAAATTGTTTTTTTGTTTAAAAAAATTCTTATTTTTGTAGAAGTTATTTTAATAACATTGATTTAATGATTTTAATTTTCGGAAATCTCAACTGAATTAAACTGTGTTGGAGCTGTTGTTCGTGCCATTTTTCATGATTTTTATGATCCAAAATCCGAAAATCTTAAAAAAACAAAACAACAAAAACCATAAAAACAAAAAAACACAAAAAACAACTATAATATATATATATATATATATATTGCCAAATGTGGTGGGCAAGGATTTCTGAGATGCAGCTGTTCAAGACAAATAGGTGCAAATGTTTCAAAGGGAAATGAAGTGCAGCAGTCGAGGAACTTTGAGAACCACACGAATACGTTCTGTGCTACTCGTTAGCTTCTATCTTGTCTATGTCGCCTGTTATCCTCTGTCTCATGACTTGTAGCAATATTTATCTGAAGGGCTGCATTTGAAGAACCTCAAGAAGGCTTCTTGTGTTACCTGTTAGCTCCTATCATGCTTTGTGCCGCATGTCAATTCCTATCTAATTTAACCCGTCAGCAGGGATATGGTTGAATGGTAAGACGCTGGCACGAAGATCAGAAGAACGCGGATTCGATACCCGCTAGCCCTATAAGGTTGACTCAGTCTCCATTCCCTAGGTGGCGATTGTAAAATTAGCTGTAAGACATATGGGCGCCTTGCATGGCTGCCATGCAGTTAAATTCGACTTCTGTTAAACTTGTTATCGTCTTACTGCTATATCATGTAAATCTTACTGCGTAATAATTACATAATATAGTAGTAAGATTTACATGATATAGTAGTAACAGACGATAACAAGTTTAACAGGAGTCAAATTTAACTGTATGGCAGTTTGGTTTAAAAAACGAAGATCATTGTTATTATTATAGCTACTGTCATGGCGGGGACACCGAATGTGATGGCGCAGTTGAGAGTGAAATCGGAGTGTTGCATTTGTACTGAGATCTACTCCAATCCGAAGCTCCTGTCATGCGCCCAGACATTCTGCCTGCGCTGCCTCCAGCAATTGGGTCAGGGCAAAAACCCGGGGACGAGATGGCCCTCCAGTCTGCCGCAAGGAGTTCAACATTCCCTCTAAGGGCACGGTCCCATCCTCCCTCATTCTATCCATCCATTCATCATATTACGTCAAGAAACAAATAGAATAATTCATTTACATGTGAATGATGTTCCAACAAAAATAACAACAACAATAACAGCAGTAAAAGTGATACTCCTATGCACGAGGACAATTAATACAGCACATTTTAGTACTTTGCAAGCGCTGTACTAATGCTACTTTTACTACCCCTACTACCTACCACCACAACCACTACTATTAAGGGTTGCTACTACTTCGACTACTGCCACCTAGACCACTACTACTTCCGCTACCACTTGTGCTTTCGTTAAGAGATGTTAAACCAACTGCTTATCAAGACGCTTCGTTTATAAATCTGAACAATGGCGATCAAAGTCTGTTTCGCGAAATGAACATCAAAGAAGGATTAATTGAAACCTTTCGATCACGGTCCGTACCAATGCGTCTCGTCGGCATCCCTTGTATGCCGAATTAATTTCTGATAAGACTATCTGTCGTTTCACTTAAGTCTAAGAGTGTCCTAAGTGCATATTTATTTGATATTGTCTGTCTATATACTACTAAAGGTCAGCGATGTCTGTCTGTTCGTTTCCTGGACTGGGCAAAATTCCTGTAGGACAACCAATATCCGTCGCGCAAATCCCCCTCAATCAGAACCCCACCTACAGTAATTCCATGGCCATCACCCCAACGGAAGGTTTTACATGTCTCTTAAAGGAAATTGACATTGTCTGTCTGTTTGTCTGTTTACTTGGACGCTTACATGCCATTGGTTACGTAATTCGATATATTTCTCGTCAGCTATCTGTAGGTCTATGCGAGTGTTAAACTACCAGTCACCAACTGATCAAGCACGACCTGACCAGTCTTCCGCAAGGAGTTCAACATTCCCGTCTCTCTCCCTCCCTCTGCTAGTTAGTTAGAGGGGAAAATTCCGGGTTATAACTGGTCTTCTTTTGATGATGTCTCCTCTATGAGAACTGACAGCATTGCAAATGGTCTGATTATGCGTGTATGTATTATGTATGTACATATGTACGTAAGTATGTGTGCTTGCATATAAGTATGCTTTTATAAGTATGCATGCATGTATGTATGTATGTATGTATGTATGTTTGTATGTATGTATGTATGTATGTACGTAAGCACGACGCACGTATTCGCATAAACATGTAGGTCTCACACGAAGAGCAAACTCAGGGGGTTTAGAACGTATGGTAAGTATATGTATGTAGTACGTATAACGAAACAGCGAGAGATTGATATTACAGTTTCTTTATAACTTATATCAACTTACGTCACACAACTATAATTCTAATCCTTTAACAATTCGTGCTGCACCCATTTGGTGTATTCATGTCGCGTTCGGACAGCTTGTATTAGTAACAAAAGAAAATTGATTCACTGTCTAAAATCTGATTATCTCTCCCTTTCTAATGTCTGCATATCAGTCACAACATTTTCGATGGTTACAAATCACTTTTGGACAGCTCGACTGTACACGTTATCAATTTAATTACATTTGAGATGCCCACGATTGTCAATTAATAAAATTTACTGCGAGCAACAACTGTTTGGCCTCACTATCTTCGCATCAAAGGGCGAGTCTCATAGAAGGTCAGTTGACATGGCCACCGAAAGATAAATAATCATCAATTTGAATATCGTTCGTTAGTCGAGTCCAACTCAGTTAGACTCTTTGGTTTAAAGCCACGCAGAAGAAGACGCACCAGGTAAGCTGTGTACCGGCATAAAGAAATCTTTCTTTTGAGGAAAACAAATTAATAAACGCATTATATGTACATATATATATGTGCATGTTATTACGTATAGGCCTACATAATATATTTGCATAGATACGAACACGGACTCATCTTCTGGATATTGACCTGAATAGTGATTATTGCTTGGTTTTGGCGTGCCATCGGTTGATGCCTTGTGCATTAGATACCGGCGCAATAGAAGTTATTAATTAAAATTACAATTACATACACGCACATATATGTATATATATGCGTAATTACATAATTTTTTTTATAATACAGGTATATGCTCCCACTGAGACATCACGTATCTTAGCTGGTTATGTGACGTCTTTTAGGTCAGAACTGAAATCTATTTCTAATGTCTTCGTTCCTGTTGCCACATATATACATACATACATACATACATACATACATACATACATACATACATACATACATACATACATACATACATACATACATACATACATACATACATACATACATACGTACATAAGTACGACATATCTATATACAATCATACATGCATACACAATGTATCCGTACGCATATCTGCTTAGTCTTTTCATTTGCCTAGTAACTTATAACAAGATTCTTATTTCAGAGATGGCGTTTTCGCTTGCTTTCGTCGTGTGCCTGATAACAACCGCTGCTACCCAGACAACTGACATCAATGGAGGTGACATAAATACTCTTAGTCAACGCGAGTATAGAAAAGCCAAACATCATGTTGTAGTATAAATGAGATTAAACTTCCATGCCCACGGTGTAATTTATGGAAGGTTCTCCCTGCGCACTCTTTAAGGCCGTATAAATAAATTATCCATCACTCATGTGATGTCGTTCTAAGCACGAAGGTAACAACGAGCTCGCATCTGAAAAGCATTTCCTAACCTTCGATTGTTGAGACAAACAAAAATTTAAATGTAAAGTAATAAATCTTAGAATATTTTCGGCGCCAACGAAAAGCTGCGTTAGAAGAGAAAACTTTTTAAATAGCGGCACTACTTAATTAGCCATACTATTATGACAACCGGATTTAATTAATGCATGCCTGTATGTATGTATGTAATCGCATTTACGGAAATCTGGTACGTAGGTATACACGTGCGTCTTCAGGTACCTATCCTCATTTAGTATCAGGTATGGCAGTTGAGATGATCACCGGATAAATCAGTTCACTACGCAAGTCATACTACGGTTGCATGAATTTATCTAATGTAGGCTACTAAATCGAATCTAATCTACTAGTGAAAGAAATAACTGTGCATAGTCATCGAAAAGTACCAGTCAAGGGATTATCGGTAAATAATGAACGGAGTACAGTGGTACATAGGGTAAACAGAAGTGAGCCTCGTACAGAATCACGTGGTACACTGCAATTGAACACAGTGGGTGCAGGATGATTTACTCACGATAAAACTTTCCTGTACATCAAAGTGCGGTTAGTTCAATAAAGGACATACTTACTTATTACCAGGGGCGCCCGCAGGCGGACGCACTGGACGCACGTGCGTCCACCCACCAAATCAATCTGAGTCACTTTCAGTGTATGATTACGAGCAGCGGACAGAGGACGGGAAGGATGGGAGGGGGACGTGAGGAGTGTGCGTCCAATTTTTTGGGGTGTGCGTCCAATTTTTTGGGGTGTGCGTCCAATTTTTTAAGCCTGCGGGCGCCCCTGCTTATTACTTAGAAGTGTGCTGATATATACGAATTGATTGAGCACAGGGCATAGGTAAGATGCGAACCAAATGAGAGCAGGACCAAATAGATCGAACCAGTCTTTTAGATGATGAAAATGCATTTTATGATCAGCGGTGTAAAAAGTAAACAAGAATTGAGACGAGTTAGTTTTCCTTTATCCTTGGAGCTGATTATGTGATTGTGAAGGGTAGGTAATGCAGTTTGATTTCAATGGAATTTTCTGTAGGCAGATCGGACCGCAAGTTACAGGTTGTGGAATGAGAGGTTGACGCTTAGTCGATTAGCAAAATACTTACCTCAAGATTTTTAAAATGAAGTTAGAAATTGACACGGGCGATAATTTGATAGATCGTCAGGTGCAACAGATGGGTTTTTAATCTGTGTAAGAATATATGAATATGTAATTGATCGTGAAATCGATTAACTGTTATCGTTAATACTTACTTCTTCCATATATCTGAAATAAGCATAGCTAGTGCAGCACGCCATCTTTATTACTTACTGTTTACGGTGCAAGTTGTTGGAAGAAAGGTGAACTTCCACCACTGGTTCAGACTATTTCCCAGAGTAGGCATATACCGACATATTGCCTCCCAGTCATATTGCTTCTGTCCATAGAATTATCCACACTGGTTGAGAGTATCTACTATGATGAAGATACATTATTTTACCCTACATTATTTCGCTGTATCGCATACGACGTCGTGTTTCACCCAATTGATTTCAATCTCATATAATTCATTTAATATATTATTCCCAGACATAGTTAAGTTGATTAACAAAGTTCTTAGGCATCAGTTTCATGGCACACGATGTAGTATATCCTTTTTACGATCCCTTCAAGGTCTATGCAGCAATTTATTTTTTATATCCTCAAGCGGAGATAATAAATTGATACACTGCATCATGCGTAATCCCCGAAAGCTTAAAAATAGGTCAAGCAATTTCAATTTTTAAAACTGGGGACAAGAAGCATCTAGATAATTATAGGCCAGTATCGATTCTACTATATTTTTCTAATTAAAGAATGATGGCATATATATGCAACTGCGAAGAATAGCTTTTACAAAGGCCAATGTGAAGTTTGGAAGGGTTTTGGCTTATGGACTTAGTTAGAAATTAGAAATGGGAAATTGACATGGGCGATAATTAGATAGATCGTCTGGTGCAACCGATGAGTTTTTTAATGGTTATTGGCTTATGGACTATTTAAAGGGCAGAAAACAATGCATTTCATACAGTGGTCAAGTTTCAATTATGTTAGATATTAAATGTGGCGTCCCACAGGGGTCAATATTAGGCCCACTACTATTTGTTATACATTAATGATATCTCGAGCACTACTTCATTACTCCAGTTGATTAAGTTTGCGGCCGATATAAATCTTGTTCATGTCCTGCATTTCAACAACTGAAATAGTCAGTAAGATAAATACTGAATTGGAGGAGGTTGATAAATGGATTTAAGCAAACAAACTGTCTCTAAACCTTGACAAAACGAGTTACATCTTGTTCAACTCGAAGAGAATAAATGCTCCTGTGTACGATTATAGACTTACCATTAAAATAGATAAACAAAATGTAACCTAATCCAGTGGCCTCGTCTAGATTCCTGGGGTACACATTGATGAAATTCTATCATTGAAAGTACATATAACTGGAATTTCTAAAAAGATGGCTAAAACACTGGTATAATTTACCGCATCCGGGCCTGATCCTGCATCTCTCACCACGTTATACGCTTGGACATTAATATGACTCGTTACTATACTCATACTTATCCTGCTGCAATCATATGGGCTTTCACTTATCGTACCCGTTTGGCTTGTCTGGCAACCTTGCAGAAACATGTTACGAGAATCATAATTATGCAATGCACCTCCGAAAGCGCATACTAATAGCCTATTTCTGACCTTGAGAATACTGTCCTTTGAAAGTATAAACAAACTGCAGGTAGGGTTATTTATGTACAAGTGTCATAAGCGCATGGCACCCGTAAGCTATGATGGTTTGTTCAGTTAAAACTCTGAGATTCATGACCACCAAACTCCCTCCTTAAAGTAGTATCATCACCGTAGCATGCGCTCTAATGTTAGGCGACATGGTATTAGAATATACGGTATACGGTAGGCCTACTCCTGGATACTTTTGCCGAGTGAAATCAACTATCTCCTAACATTGCGAAAGGTTAAAACAGGGTAAAGGCGCAACTTATGTCTGTATTCAACAGTTAAATTAGGTGTAATTTAAGTGTGGTCCTGTCAAGCGAACCAATTAAGAGTTACGTTGACTCTGTGTACAACTGCGGTTACCATATTTATTACTTATAAAGGCACTACGAAGTACAAAATGATCTACATGTATTGTAATAGTTCGAATGATTAATGAAAGATTGTCTTAAGGCGACCCTGTTAGCAGAACCCTGATACTTTGGGTTTATCCATTCTCACGGGACTTCGTGCTTGTCTGTTTGATCTGTCATGGTGAACAATAAAGTTGATTCATTGATTATGCAATACCTTGACCTGTTGTTTCTTCAAATGCTGCTATGGAAAACTTTTTCTCGGTTATCCTGTGCATCATAGACTCAAAGAGTTTAATCAAGAGTTTGCGTCATAAGTTATTTTTTCAGAATACCTGGCGGGATAGTTGCAGAAATTATTCTGCTGATGGTTATTTGTCGCAACAGGCTGCGGTGACTACTACGGTCCGTCTGGAGTCATCAGTTCTCCAAACTACCCTGGCGATTACGAAAACAATCTCGACTGCAATTACTACATATACGCTTCAACTACAAGTTCCTTATCGCTCATCTTCAAATCCTTCGACGTTGAAAATGGCTACGACTACGTGACAGTTAGTGTTCAACGAGTTTCTTCTGGAATATCGGTTGTTATCGGGGAACGCATGAAGCAACTCTTTTGGGTGCTTCGTGATCACTCTCCTTGTCAGTTTAGTTATAAATAATAAAATTACTGTGATTGTTAAATATCATTAGAGCGATAAATGATTTCAAACTAGTTATGGCTATGATGTAAACAGAGAGCTGATCACCAAACTTTGAAAGTGAAATTGTTGACGAAAACTCTTCTTGTAACGCCGTTGCCTGCCTGTGCAGGTTGTATCTGTCACAGAACTAGCTATAATAGGCTTATGTAAGTAATAGTCGACAATATTTCGTAGTCGTATTAATAATAATTGCTGCTATAAGTTAGCATATTTTACTATTGTGTTTTGATATATTCAGGTCTTTTCGTATTTCTATGGGTAGTAAATTATTTACTGGTTCAATTATAGGCTACATGAAACGTTCACTAACACAATTGGTTTTAGGCCTACAGTGTTTTATTTTGCGAAGTGAAAGAAATAAAGACGTCTTCATTTTGTGCGACAGATCAGTTGCCCAACCAACTCGAGTTTTTCTCCACAAAGTTATTCCGGACAATCTTTACCTGACGGCGTATCGATTCCGTGGTGCAGTCACGGATTAGTCAACTTTCGCACCGACAGCACTACTGTCTTCAGTGGATTCAGCCTTAATTACTATGTCAGCGAAGGAGGTAAGACAATTCGGTACTGTTTCGAACGGTGATTGGAAATCGAACAGTAATTGAATATTTATAATTACACAGAAACCAGAATAGAGATAATTGCATGGTTGTGAGGTAGAGAGAAAGAAGGTATGGAATAAGCGGGCTCGATTCCGATCCAAGTAACAAATGCTGCTACTGCTACGACGAATGGTTTTAAATGATGGGCGGTATTTCACATTTGGATAACCGGTAGACAGACACGGCTAAAAGAAAGCATTAACCCGTTAATGTCTTTTTTAAATGTACCGTTTAAATCTAGGGGTTGAGGATTAGGAACTCGGTTTATTTCATTCATTCATTCATTCATTCATTCATTCTGGACATTTATATAGCGCTTCTTCAAGAGACCTACTCAGAGGCGCTCCCAGCCCAGCCACGGCTATCACGAGCTGCGGCTGGCTAGAGTTCTCACGCGAGAGGCGCCACTCAACTGCGGTTATTTAATCACTCATCACTTACAAAATTGCCGCGAGTGAAACATATAGTTCTTCTTGGTCTTGCTGAACTAGTGCACGAAGTCTGAATTTGATAATTGAATGCAGGTTGTGGAAATACGGTGCATAGTGATTCCTACGGATATGTGACCACTCCGAATTATCCGACATATAGCTACGGCTACAATCTGAGCTGTGCCAACATCATCTGGGCTCCACAGCGAAGTACATTCTACCTTTACTTTGAGTTTTTCTACCTATCGGGCTGCTGCACCTGCGACTGGCTGGAGGTATAAATACCCGTCTCACATCTGAGATTTAAACTTACTGACCCTTGCTTTTGAATTCCATGTCATGCTACTTAATCTTTCTTTAAGAACGATTTTTCATGACTACTAATAACAACTGTTCATGAGACATTGTTTTCGGGTCACAAATAAAACATTGCCTCTCAGAATCTATTACATACCTCGCACAACGTATGCTGTTAGCAAAGTAAAGCCTATTCTTAAGAAAACAGAATGATTTGTGGGCAATGTAAGTAATACAACATTTATATAGCGCCCTCCTGGTACCTTCCAAAAGCGCTTCATAAATGGCAATCTAACTGGTCTAAACAACTACGGCTTTGGGTAAACATAAATTGTGTTTTGAGCTGAATCAGTTGAAACAGAACATAATTTATTAAAGAAGATTGTTCGTATAGAAAGATTGGATGCACGCTTACCATCGTCATATCACACGTTGTTTGATTACACTAAACCAGTGGTTCCCAACGTTTTTCAGCGAAAGGCGCCCTTACTAACAGTTATTTAGTCGAAGGCACCTGGCCTTAATTTCATTTATATTTTATTCCAGTTCTTTTTTCGGGAGGAGCAGCGTTTCTTGTATTGAACCGCAGTGTTCCTGCTATCTATGCGCTTATTTAAGTTTTAAAAACTGCGTTAGCACTCTGTCATTAATGATAATCAGTAGTTTTTCGCATTTTATATAGAAAAAGCAGTAGAAAAATTATCCAGCCGCGGCATCCCTGAACGCATGTTGACGATACCCTTTGGTGCTGAGGCACCCAGTTTGGGAAACATTGCACTAAACAATCGAAGACAATGGATTCGTTCAATTGTATCTGTCTAATCATTCTTGTCCTAGATAAGATGTATGGACAACTCTGCCTATGGTCCGTATAAATGTTGTGGACAATATTGTGCTTCCTCAAACATGTACATCTACGGATGCAGTCAAGTTCTTCTGTGGTTCCACAGCGACGAATCTAGCAACCTTCCAGGATTCAAAATCCAGTACACCGTCTACCCGGATTCAGGTTGGTGCAAAGAGTACTCTAAATATATTGCAGTCCTTTGAAGGGCTTTGACGCCGTATTAGGATTCGGCACAAACTTACTTTCATGCATGCACACATAGACTCATATTGCATACATGCATACATAATCAGTGTTTAATCTAGTTCCCCTCCTCTGGGAGGGGATCAAGGTATTCCATCATCATCATCGCCGTCATCATTATCATCATCATCACCACCACCACTATCACCATCAGCATCGTCGTCATCGTCGTTACCATGATAATTATAATAATAATCATGACAGTTATGACCAACACTAATGCAATTCTCGAACCAAACGGTGAAGTGGAACATTAGTTATATTAACGTAAATATCATTTCACGTTAACGTAATTAAGAGTCTATAATAGAAATAAATTACTTTACTTACAGAGGCTACGACTGTGGCTGGTTTCACGCAGACAACACCAGTCTCTACTCTTGAACCAGGTGATTGAGTAATAGCTACATTGAAATGTAATCTGCTGTGATCTAAAATGTACACAAAAAAAGTCTCAGTAATAGTAGCAAACTTCTTTCTGATTTCTTGCAAGTTTCCTGATGTTACAATGTGCGTGTTACAAAAAAATAAACTGTAAGTTTCCATGGCCTTAGTCTTAATCGTGACAGATGGTTCCTAGGAGATAGCGAAACTCAAATATGCTTTACGTCTGTCTTTCTAAGAAAAGGTACCGGTACCGTGACTCATGTTCAACTTTGTTTTCCTGAAGCGCATGAGCGGGAAGTGGCCGAAATGCAAAACTCTAAATGATAGGGACCTATTTATTTCCCAGGTCGCACCAGATCAAAATTCTTTACCCGTTGACAGAAGACCGTCTGTGTAAATAATAAGTGCCTAGGTTCGTTACACAAAGTTAGCTTTATGAACTCATCCAAAATTATCTTGTCAGAGCTGTAACAGGACACCAAATAATCACAATATAACTCCCGCTGTTAATCACTCCGCTGGCTGAAAATCTCTGAGTCCATCCACTTCAAAGTCCTATCGCTAGCCTACAATACTCCCAGCCTAAGTACCTTCGTGAACTCTTCGCTACCCAGGTATCCCATCTACCCGATCATCCTCAAGTTCTCCAATCGATCCATATCTGAAACTGCACCTCAACTCTGGAACGCACTTCCCCTGAATTCCGTATATTCTCAGTTTCTTCACCAATACCGCCCCTCACTCACCGCCTTCTGCCTCAGGCTCTTCAACTCATCACCCCACAGGCTTTCCACTCCAAATTTAAATTTCACCTCTTCAATAATTCGTACCCTAATCCCTCCAATTTTCCGCCTTCCAGGCTTCTCGTCCTTAACGAAACCCGCCGTAACAGCTGCTGCGTTGCCTCTTTCTGGTCTCTGTAAACCGGACTCGGTCATCCACTGGACAACGATCTCTTGACAACCCTTCTGATACGACGCAGCGCTCGTGAATAAGCTGGTGCTTTACGCTTACCTTTAGAGTAGAGCCTTAGAAATTTAGAGTTTACGATCACGTTTACGAACCAGCAATCGTTGGGATGGAGATCGGATGGGGTAAAGTAAGAGCTTTGGATGTGTTACGAACGTGAACGCTCGCCTTTTGATGTGTAGGCTAGGCTTCGGCAAATTGACGCAAGCGCGCCAATTTAGCGTGTGCGCGCCAAAAACCTTTAAAGCGCTCTTAACAATTAGTGGCCTTATCTCTTATCTCTATATCCGGCGACTTTCTGCCCAGTGTTGTAGGATCATATATTACGCGTGTCATAGTTATCAAAACCTCCTTCTGCTGTGGATTAGCAAATAATACCTATCTTTTAGAAACAAGATTAATCATATGTTGTACCTTTCAGCCCCAGAGAGTAAGGTTTCCAGTATCCATCATTCTCTTGGCAGTCGCCTAACTTGTTGACCCTTGACTCTTCCCTGATGACGGGGCTGGCTTAGGGTATGTTTCATCACTGTGTTATTTTAATAGTATTCACTTTTCACCTGCCTCGGCATCACACATTAAAAAATTGTGTCATAAGTAATATAGGCCTATTTAGGTATTTGTTACTTTGCGTTTGCGCTTAATTTAGACATGCGGCGTGTGATGTTTTCATTGGGATTTTGTGGGCCCCTAACTGTCGGCGAAATCGCCTGGGGCCCTACGAGATTCCGTATTCAGCGCATTTCTAGGGACGGGGTGCATGAGCTAAAAGAAATAAAAATTAGACAAACACCTAAATTTGAGTAATTTCACTACCTGTACAGAATGGAATTATAAGTACTTTTACGGACCGTCTGGAGTCATCACTTCTACGAACTATCCCGGAAACTACTACAATAGTCTTGCCTGTACCTACTACCTTTACGCCACACCGAGAAGTTCTATCGCGTTTATTTTCGAGGATTTCCACGTAGAAGACCCAGATTATTTCACGGTTAGCAACTTTTTCCGGAACTTGGACTAAATCTTTATCTTACCTTGCTTTTTGGAAGCGTTGTTTCATTCACAAAAATTCCAATTTGAATCTTTGGTTACCAATATCATTTATTCTTTGCTCGATAATGTAGTGATTAGAGTGCTGAACTGTCAAGCAAAAGATCGGGGTTTCAAACCCCGCTAGGCAGAAATGATGTTACCCTAACCCTAACCCTAACCCAAATATTCCACCTTCGTCCCTAACCAACTCATCTATACTGAGTACACTGGCTGTAAACTGTCAGTGGTAAGAGGGTGAGCACTGGACACCAGCACTCATACGCCGAGGCTAAGAAAATGAAGTCGCTAACACTTCATACCCATGGCTGCTACAGGGATACTTTAAAGACTGGTCTTATTATTTTTCTAATTATTTAACCACAACTTTTACGTGGTCCAGATTGTTCTTCCTGCCAAAAGCCAGTTCCGGTTAGAATTTGCTCAGAAGGCAATTATTATTTTTTAATTAATATTATTCTTAATAGTTTTGTACTGTTTTGCGCTCAGTTAAGTTAAAGCAACAGCAATGGCTAAACTTATGTTGATAGATTGTCGTTGTTTAAAGATGTTCTAAACCTCCATATATCTTTCTCCAATTTAAAAGAAGTAGTGTCTTTCAATCAACAAATGAAACTAAATAAATAAAAATATTGAACTTGACACAATAGATCAAGTGCCAGACCAATACGAGCATTCCTGAGCAGCGGTACTCAGGACATGCGTTGCCTTCTCCTTTTTCAATAGAGTGCAGTTGGGGACGTCTTTACTTCTACACAGACTCTAGTACGGTCTCCTCCGGATTCAGTATCGATTACTACGTCAGTGATGGAGGTAAGTAAAATACTAATAATTGTAAAAAATACAGTTCTTTACTATTTAATTTTTCTGATTTTTAAATATATGACACAAAGGTTTGTGTTATTTCTGATCTAGCCATTTATTTTTGGGCTGCACTCATTGTTTTATTTTATTTCTCCTGCTACGTACATCTAAGGCGACCCTGAGCTATTAGATTTTGGTCGTCTCTCCAGTGTTCTCTACCATTGTTCACGCTTTCACTTGCTCGCGTATTGACAACTGCAACTCTGTACTAGTCTTGTTACACTGCCGAAACTCCACCTCGCACCTCTTCAATCGGTACTTAATGCGGCTGCCCGTCTGATTGTCAAGTCTGACATTACTACGCATTGCTCCCATATTCATAGCTATGCGGAACTCCGGCCAAAGTCATCAGGACTGTTGCCCATCCTTTCCACCACACGTAGTACCGTCACACGCCTGCATGCAACAATATGCATATTCATACATCCACTTGTGAGTGCGTATCACATTTAAAAATTGTTTCTTTTACCTGTTCAGACTGTGGTTACACCGTGCACAACAAATCAGTTGGACAAGTTACATCTCCGAATTATCCCAGTAACTACAACTACCACCAGAACTGTAGTAACATCATCTCGGCTCCACAGCTAAGTCACTTCCAGCTGAATTTTCTATTCTGCGAATTACAGGACTGTGGAACATGTGCTGGAGACTGGGTTGAGGTAATTTCTAGCAGCTAAATGTCTAAAAGGCAGAAAAAGAGTAAAATCTCGATTTGCAAAATCTGTTACTGATTACTTCCTGTAAACAGTTCTAAAACATTTCCGTTTAATGTTTCTTACTCAATTACTACAGCTGAATAAATCTGTTTAAATTCAGAGAATTTCTATGTTAGCTATGTTTGGTTTCTGATATTTTATGTTAGCTATGTTTGGTTTTTGATATTTTATGTTAGTTTTATCTTTCTTAGCAATACATAATGTTTGTTGCACATGCTATTCTGTCCTCGTACTATTTTGTGTAGCGTGTTTTTCCTCGCACGATCTTCTGTCTTCTGCCCTGCTTTGTCACACGCTATTCTGTCACATTCTCTTTTAGCCAGTGCTTTTTTAGCCGGAACGCATCGGAACGGCGTTCCAGCATTTTTTTTCAGCTACTAAAAAATAATTTATTTATTTTTAAAATAAAAAATTTAGTTTTTCAAATTTAATTTCAGTGTTGTGAACTGTTTTCAGTGTTTATTGAGATCCCTCCCAAGCCAATCCCGTTTTTCTCGGGCTTTTCCGTCGATTTTAGCCCTTCCATATTAAATTTGTTCAGTTCCGGAACCTACTGTTCAGCTCCAGAAGCTTTCTTTCTAGAAAAAAACATTGCTTTTATCATTTGCTCCTATGTCGCTCCAACGATTATTTTCCTTGGCTGCACAAAGACAAAGTAATTAATGAATATTCCCTTAATAATATTCTAGGTCAGCTGCCTCGATAACAACCCTTCTAACAAACACAGATTTTGTGGAACCACTCACTACCCCGTTGACTTCTACCAGTGCACTCAAGTCCTTGTTTGGTTCCACAGCGATGGCTTTAACAATTTTCAAGGATTCAACCTCGAATATAATGTCTATCCGGAGGCAGGTTGGTAGTTATAATATGATGTGATTTAAGTAAGGCAAATTTACGCGACAGATGGGACAAAAAGTGTAAAATGACATAGCATGGTGATTGGTGACTAGTAGAATATTGGTCTGCACGCATACATACATTCATTCATACATACATGTATACAAAAATAGATACGTAATAATGGTTCGGCCATATGTATTAGGGATGGACGTTTGGAGATTGCCAGCCAAGTGTTGGGGAAGCGGGGTCGCGAAATAGATTAATCACTGGTAGCCTTTTCTGAATTGTAGATTTTTTTTCGCTTTTAAAAAAGACGAACTGATACTGGAACAATAGTGAAAACTTGAATTATTGTTTCGGAAGAACTAAAACTTGGTTTAGATAATAAAAAAACTTGATTTAGATAATAAAAAATGAGCTGAAACGAAATTTTTGTGATGGAGAAAATAAAATTAGAATTTAGGTCTACACTAAAATGATGAGACCTGAAGTAAATAAAACCTAGAATAAATAATTTTCGAGACCATAAAAGCACCGATGCACAATTTCCAGAAATCAAATGATGCAATGAACATGTTGAGATATTCATCATCGTCGTCATCGTCGTCATCGTCGTCGTTACCAATAACATTAATTTTGCAAAATATCATCCTATAAATGTGTACTAGTGTAGTCCTCAAAATAAGCTTAAAAATTGTGACACAGGCTTAATTAGTCCAACTCTTTGTCATCACAATTATATTTTATTAATAATAAATCAAAGTTATAAGCAATCATTTACAATAATGCGATAGAAAAGTGGCTTATTTATTAAAATGAAGTAGCATACTTTCAGAGACGGCGGGCGTGGCTGGTGCAATGGATTTAACGCAGACCATTCAGTCTTCAACAGTCTCGAATCGTGAAGCAGGTGATTAAGTAATATGTACATTGAAATATACTTTTCTGTAACAGGAAATTGCAGTTTGATCTCAATAATAATACAAGATTTTTATGACTTCCTGGAAGTTTTATAACGTTAGAACATAACGTTATGAGTTACTTAATTTTAATGAAATTTTATTAACCAACTCACTTCATAAAAATTATTCTCCTGGTGACATTCATTTAGTCAAGTAAAAGTCTCAAGAAAGCTGCTACGAAAGCAGTTAACGCAAGTTTTCATGACAGTAGCATTCCTTGATCGTGCTATGTGTATCGTAGTTCTTAGCAATACTCAAACTTTGTTAATTCCTGCAGTCGAGAAAATGTACAGTGTCTAACTGAAGAGACCATCACAATAAATAAATTTTAGAGAATAGGCCATACACGAAACACTAGTCTTATAACTGATGAATTTCATTATCTGTACAGGCTGTGATAAGTCCTATTGCGGACCATCTGGGATTATCACTTCTCCCAATTATCCAGGCAGCTACAACGATTCTCTGACGTGTCAATACTATATTAGCGCCTCAGCAGGAAGTTCTATCGCGATTATCTTCGAACATTTCGATATTCAAGATGACAAGGATTACATCACAGTTAGTTTTAGTTACTTTCTATTTTGTTCTTAAAGTTGGGTTAGGCCTACATCTTAATTTATCGTGCAGTAGGGGCCTACTTTTCGCATGCGTTGCGTTATTTGCAAAATTAAAATTTAAGTTGTTGGAAATCAAAATCATGCATTAATTAAAAGCTTTAACGGCAACTTTTATTTAAAAACCAAGATTGTTCCTTCTGCCAATAAATAACTCATTTGGTTTAGAATTTGACTTGAAAGCATTATATTTTCTCTTAATATTATTAATGACCTTCCCCTGCAGTCCGTAGTAGGATTCTAGAGGGGATCACACCTGCTTCTCTTCGCTGCCTAAAGACTTACTTGTTTACGGGCCTGTCACGTTGAGAGCGCTTCTGTATAGCCCTGCTGTGAGAAGCGCTATATAAATGTTCAGATAAGATAAGATAAGATAAGATAAGATAAGATAACATAAGATAAGATTAGGGCCTACACAAAGTTTTAACGCGCGCATGGTAACACACAGTGTGAATCCTGAGGCGCGGTCAGGCAGTCACCTGGTGGAGCGGTTTGATATTCAGGTAGTCGAAAGCTTGAAAGTGAACGAGTTGAACGTTTTACCTATTTGAAAGCCAATGATAAATATAGTGAGTTAGAGGAGTTTCTAAAAGAAATAAAAATAGAAATGCACGCGGCACCACGCAAACCTGCGGAATTATGGATGCATTGGAACCTGATGACTTCAATATCTGAGATACCTGCAAATACATAGTTTATATAATCGAAGCAAGCAGACAAGAGAGCAATTGCTCAACTAGTTTCGAGATATTACAACTGTTTAATGAAGATGTAGTTTTTTAATGAAACTAAATAAATGGAAATATTTAACTTGACGCAACAGATCAGTTGCCCCACCAATTCGAGCTTTACTGAAAGGCAGTACTCTGGACATACGTTACCTCAACCCCTTTCAATTCCATGGTGCAGTCAGGCAAGTCTCTACTTCAATACAGACACCGACACGGTCTACTCTGGATTCAGCATCGATTACCACGTCAGTGACGGAGGTAAAGAAAATTACTAATAATAATTGTAGAAGTACAGTTCTTTCTGATTTAATTTTTCTTATTTTGAATAAATTACAAAAAGGACTGTGCTATTTTCTTATACAACCATTAATTTTAGGCCTATGGCTTATCGTATTGTTCCATCTGAAATCATTTCATCTATGGAGCAGTCGTGTGGATTTTAGCAAAGCGTTAACAAATGTATGGTTTGAAGGAAAGGCAGAATAGAAATTAAGGAACCAGAGGTGTGGATGAAGTTATGTAGCAGTAGTCAATTCGAGCCCAGACGATAAAACCCCGGAGGTTTTTGAAGTGGTTTAAGCCGACAATGACAGTGATGTACTACAATCAAGCGACCGACTGCTGGTCAATGCCTGTCCTGATTAGACAAGGTGGACTGGTGATACCTTGTAAAACATATAACCTATTTATATACATAAGTACAATAGTACATACATACCAACGCTCATGCATGCGTACGGTACACACATACACAAATCCACACCTCCATCCGTACATACGTCGGTACGTACAAACATGCATACGTTGATACATAAACATAAATACCTAGACTAACATGCATTCAGAAATGCATATAATATTCATACACGCAATATATATATATATATGCTTGCAAGCATATATATATATATATATATATATATATATATATATATATATATATATATATATATATATATATATATATATATATATATATATATATATATATATATATATATATATATATATATTGTTAGATGTTGCCCTCTTGGTCCATATGTACTCTCCCGTGTCTGAGTCGCACTTGACCGGCTCCTTGAGAGGAGCGGCCCGGGAAAGTACTATATAAGGGAAGGAGGCCCTAGGATTGTCGAGTTTGGCCTTTATTCGTGACCTGACGAGGTCTTTTCTGTTTCGAGTATTTTTAAAGGCCAAGTCTCGAGTTGTACGCATGTTAATTAAGTAAATGCCGTATGAGGCTTAACTGCGTTATATTTCGTTGTTTCGTGTCCACTGTGACCAACAATGCTGATTACCGAGTTTACCGTATTTGAACTCTTATAATTACGAAGAAGAGACACGTTTGTAATACTTCTTTGCTGTATCGTCTTCTGATGTTCTGGACGGTTTGCTCCTTTGAAATGGTAGCCTTATTCGTACTATTGTAATTTTAAATAAAACTACAAAATTCATACTCCTAGTTCGAGCTTATTACTATTTAATTCATTGGGACCTAACATATGGGGGCCCGTCCGAAGCGGTTGATTTTCTTATATAAAGTCTAAATTTCTTAGTGGGTGTGGTCAAAGTAGCACTTTTGATACATATTTTTGCTTGCGAATTTGAGTTTTCATAATGGAAACTCCAGTGGCAGCGAAGTCATTAACGCGGGACGATATTTTCGATATGTCGGTCGACGAATTGAAATTGGAAATGGAGCGTTTAGGCCAGGACACGAAAGGCCTCAGTAAGGCACAATTGCAGAAGGGCTTAGATAAAATAGTTTCTGTAATTTCGCCGAAAGACGACCTGAAGTGTAAAGCGTTAGAACTTGAAGCACAAAAAGAGGAGAAAGACAAAGCGAGGGAGTTTGAATTAACTAAGATTAAATTGGCTCAAGAAGCGCAAGAAAGGGCTCAGGAAAAACAAGCTGAGGCACAGGAGAGAAAAGAAAGAATTGCAGCTGAGGAAAGAAAGGAAAGGAGAGAGGCTCAGGAAAAACAAGTTGAGGAAAGAAAGGAAATGAGAGAGGCAGAGGAACGAAAAATACGAATTGAAGCTGAAGAGAAAGATAAACAAAGACAGTTTCAACTTGATTTAAAACGCTTGGGAGGATATTGGGTTGAAACAGAGGAAGTGCGCGTGGCCGATAAGTTTCAAATGTCGACGGCTGTTAAATTTGTGCCTAAATTCGATGAAGGTGATGTTGAACATTACCTTATGGCTTTTGAAAAAGCTATGCTCATTCATAAATGTCCTAAGGATAAATGGCCAGCGCTCGTGCATACGCAGTTAACTGGAAAAGCTCAAAAAGTGTTTTCCGCGCTGTCACTTGAGGAGTGTCAAGACTATGATGTTCTGAAGCGCGCATTACTGACTGCATATGCTCGAGTGCCCGAATACTATCGTCAACGTTTTCGTACACTTAAGAAAGGAGATTTAGAAACATATTCAAATTTTGCTTTTCGAATGAGTCTGCCTTTTCAGAGCTGGTTGGACGGTGAAAATGCATTCAATGATGTTGACAAAATGAGGGAGGTTTTTCTATTAGAGCAGTTTGTGAATTGTTTGTCTACGGACATTCATAGATGGATTATTGAAAGGAAACCCGGATCCTTGGCTGTGGCGTCTAAATTAGCAGATGAGTATGCGGTTTTGTTTAAACCATATAACGTTGGACCTGTGATTGAGGCTAAAGTACAATCAGATTTGCATGTGGTTGACAGTGGTCGGAATTTGGGACAGGTATATCGTAGTCCTCCAATTAGTCCAAGTGGGTCTAGGAAGCAGGTTTCTTTTGGTAAAGAGTTTGGAGGTGCAGTTTCTTGCAGATTTTGCCATAAAAGTGGTCATACTATTTCACAATGTTGGAAGTTCAACGGGAAGAATGAGAAACGATCACAAGGAGTAGACAAATTTTCGAGCTGGGATTCTTCTAATGTGGGCCTAGTACAGGATATGCAGCAGGAGGTGGTTTCCTCTCAAGTACATGTTAAATATTTGCCTTATTGTGAACAAGCTTTGTTGTGTCAAAATGAGGGTTCACTGCGTAGGTTAACAATTCTGCGAGATACAGGTGCATTACAGTCTTTGATAAGCAGTGATAGACTTGGTCCAGGCGACTATGTTGAAACGGACGACATGCGTCTTATTCAGGGAGTGGTTGGTGAGCCTATAGAAATTCCCTTAGTTGTGGTTCGGATTTATAGTGCGTATGTGTCTGGAGCTGTCTTGTGCGGGTTAGTTCAGAAATTGCCTGGGGGTATTGACTTGTTACTGGGCAATGACTTGATAAATTTACCGCCAGTGGACGTCGCTGTTGTTACTAGAGCGCAGACTGTAGGGGATTGTGTGGATGCAGTGAATAATGCAGTGAACTTTCAGGACCTTTCGTCGGGGTCATTGAAGTGTGACGAGTTTGAATCGGAGACATACGGTCTTAATGAATTGTACGAACAGTCAGGTAGCAGTATGCCAGGTGTTGGTGATTTTGTTTCAAGAAAAGAATTGATTAATTTGCAGCGTGCGGATGTTTCTCTTCGTTCATTGTTTGATTTGGCGTCTTCGAATGTACAAGAGAGTCGACGCAATTTCTATGAGGTGCGTCATGATGTATTGACAAGACATTGGACGAATAGGGTTACGCCTGAGAATTTTGGGTTGACTCAGATAGTTGTACCTTTTGGATTACGAACTAAGTTGTTATGTGTGGCTCATGATATTCCGTCTAGTGGGCATTTGGGAACTCAGAAAACGCTGGACAGACTGTTGCGACATTTTTGGTGGCCTGGTGTTTTTAAACAGGTTAGAGAATATTGTCGCACTTGTGATGTATGTCAGCGTTTGGGAAAGGGTGCTGAACAGATTCGTGCCCCTTTAATTAATTTACCTGTGGTTGATAGGCCGTTTTCCCGACTTTCCATGGACGTGGTGGGTCCTTTGAGTATTTGTGATAGGTCTCGCAATAGATTTATCCTCACGATAATGGATTTGGCAACTCACTATCCGTTGGCATTTCCTTTGCGAACACATACCGCTCAGGAAGTGGCTAAAGCACTCATAAGTGTTTTCACTATGTTTGGCTTTCCTGACGAGTTATTATCAGATTGTGGCTCTGAATTTATGTCTGATCTAATGCAGATATTTTTGCATGAGTGTCAGGTCTTCCAAATGAAGAGTTCGCCATTTCATCCTCAAACAAATGGATGTCTTGAACGCTTTCACAGAACGTTGAAGGATATGCTGAAGGCAGTTGGGGAGCAGTTTCCTGGTTCCTGGGATGAAATCCTGCCATGGGTTTTGTTTGCGTATCGAGAAGTACCGGTACAAGGTTTGGGTTTTTCTGCCTTTGATTTAACCTTTGGTCGAGATGTAAAGGGACCTTTACAATTAATCAAGCGAAGTTGGTTAAAGGATGACATTGTGAATGATTTGTCGAAGTCTAATTTAATTGATTTTGTTCTGGATTTGCGAGAACGTATTCGAACGGGAATGCAAGTTGTAAATGATAATGAAATGATTGCTAAATCCAAGTCGAAACTATGGTATGATAGAAAGGCTCAAATGGTTGTGTTTAATGAAGGTGATAAAGTGTTGCTCTTGTTACCTTTAATTGGAAAGCCTTTGCAGGCTAAATACTGTGGACCGTATGTGGTTGAGAGACGGTTGGGTGAGGTTGATTATGTTGTGAGTACTCCTGATAGAAGGAAAACTAAACGGGTTGTACATGTGAATCTCATGAGGAGGTATTTGACAAGAGAATCTGATTGTGAGTCCGTTGCGGATGTGAATGTGGTGGTGCATGTTGGTACTAGTGTTGCTAATGATCATTGTTTGTTTTTGCAACATGTTGTGTTGGATCATCTGGAGGTGGAACAGAGCAGGCAATTGCGACAGTTGTTGATGGAGTTTCAGGAGGTCTTTAGTGATCGTCCTGGAACGACTTCAGTGGTACAGCATCACGTTCAATTGGTTGAAGGTGCCAAGCCTGTTCACCAAGCGCCGTATCGGTTGCATCCGGAGAAAATGAAGGCGGTAAATACAGAAATTGCTGATTTACTTAAATCTGGTATCATTGAGGGTTCAGATAGTCCATGGGCAGCTCCCATTCTAATGGTACCTAAACCTGATGGAACTTTACGTTTGTGCACGGATTTCCGCAAACTAAATGCCGTAACTGTGCCTGATCCATTTCCTATGCCTAGGGTGGAGGCTTTAATTGATAGGGTGGCAGGCATGAAGTTCTTAACCAAACTGGATCTTACGAAGGGATTCTGGCAAATTTTGTTGGATTCTGAATCGGTTCCTTTGACTGGGTTTGTGACGCCTAATGGACACTACCAGTGGCGCTATATGAGTTTTGGTTTAAGAAACGCACCTGCAACGTTCTCTAAACTAGTACGCAAATTGTTTAGGGGTTTGGAATCCTTTTGCGATGCCTATCTGGATGATGTCATCATTTTCAGTACCGATTGGGTGAATCATTTAGATCACTTGAAGCAGGTTTTACAGAGAGTGTCAACAGCTGGTTTAACTTTGAATGTTAAGAAGTGTGTTTTTGCCAATGCTGAGATTGATTTTTTGGGTCACCACATTGGGTTGAATTGTGTAAGACCTAGAACACAGAAGGTCGAGGTTTTGGTGAATTTCCCGACACCTATTAATAAGAAACAGGTTCAGTCGCTGTTAGGTTTAGCGGGGTATTATAGAAAGTATTTGCCTCATTATTCCGACTTAACTTTTCCTTTGACGGAGTTGTTAAAGAAGAACAGGAAATTTGAATGGTCTGATGGTGCTGAAAAGGCGTTTGTGGATTTGAAGTCTCGTTTATCTTCTAGGCCCATTTTGACTCCGCCTGCTTATGATAAACCGTTTTGTATGGCAGTGGATGCTTCTAATTTTTGTGTGGGAGCCTGTCTGTTTCAGGTACACGAGGGCTTGGAACATCCCATTTGCTTTCTGAGCCGGAAACTGAAGATCCACGAAATCCATTACTCTACAGTGGAGAAAGAGGCGCTAGCTCTCGTGACGGCTGTACGAGCCTTTCAGGTGTACTTCGGTTCTGCGGCTGTGGTTGTTTATACGGATCATAGTCCGTTACAGTTCATAAACTCCATGGCTAACTACAACCAGAAACTGTTACGATGGAGCTTGGAGTTAGCTCAGTTCTCATTGGACATTCGTCATCGTCCTGGGAAACTGAACTTTCTTCCCGATTTATTAAGTAGGCCGGCAACCACTTTGTATGTTCCCACTTAATTAGATATCCATACGTGGACTTCTTCTGTAAATACTTTGGAATAGGTATATTAGTTGTTGTGTATAGTTTTTTCTTTGGGTAGTTAAGATTTCTTGTGCATATAAGTCGGAAACCCTGTGGTTTCCTCTTCCTTGGGATCCGGGGGTATGTTAGATGTTGCCCTCTTGGTCCATATGTACTCTCCCGTGTCTGAGTCGCACTTGACCGGCTCCTTTAGAGGAGCGGCCCGGGAAAGTACTATATAAGGGAAGGAGGCCCTAGGATTGTCGAGTTTGGCCTTTATTCGTGACCTGACGAGGTCTTTTCTGTTTCGAGTATTTTTAAAGGCCAAGTCTCGAGTTGTACGCATGTTAATTAAGTAAATGCCGTATGAGGCTTAACTGCGTTATATTTCGTTGTTTCGTGTCCACTGTGACCAACAATGCTGATTACCGAGTTTACCGTATTTGAACTCTTATAATTACGAAGAAGAGACACGTTTGTAATACTTCTTTGCTGTATCGTCTTCTGATGTTCTGGACGGTTTGCTCCTTTGAAATGGTAGCCTTATTCGTACTATTGTAATTTTAAATAAAACTACAAAATTCATACTCCTAGTTCGAGCTTATTACTATTTAATTCATTGGGACCTAACAATATATATATATATATATATATATATATATATATATATATATATATATATATATATATATATATATATATATATATATATATATATATATATGGGTGCGTGTATTTCTGCAAATGCTTTTTTTCATCATCAGGCTGTGGTAACACCGTGTACACCGGATCCGTTGGAAATGTGACATCTCCGAATTATCCGAGTAACTACGACTACTACCAGAACTGTATTAACGTCATCTGGGCCCCACAACCAAGCCACTTCCAGCTGACTCTTCAATATCTGTCTATGGAATACTGTGAATGGTGTTTATGTGACTGGGTCGAGGTAATTAATGGCTCCACTTGATTAGGTGAAAAGATTGAGTTCAGTCTGATTATATGCTCTGCTCTCAGCCATCCTCGGTTCGAGGTTCGGCCGCATCATGCACAATGTTCCTCCAACGCCTCCTGTCCTCCGTCAGTCTTAACAATTCTCCCATTGCCAATCCCGTCCATTCTTTTATGTTTTTATGCTGTTTGGAGATGTTGAGATGGTAGGTTCCCCAATTCCTTTCCATCTCGCAGTAAGGAAGCCTTGTTCCGGTTATACCAGATATGCCCTCCATTCGATATGAACCTGCCGTTGTCCTTCCTCTGGATCATCCGTCAAGTCCACTGAAGTCTCGCTGCTGCCCGAGACCTGCCGCTCACGTTAGCCAATCTTTTCAGGGTTCCTGCTGAGCCTGTCCAACACTGATTATATAGAAGACCACTAATCGCGCTAATCATCCCTGCGTTTAATGCAATCGAGTTTTTATTACATTTGTTTCTCCTTTAGTGTATAAGTATTTCTGCAGCTTTGCTCCTTGTCACCTTTCTAAGTCATGTGCAGCGCGTCTGATTTGAAAATGGTAGGCGGGTTGAAAATCGATCTCGCTGGATCGAGTAGGCGAGCGATGCGCGGTCGACCTTGGGAGCGTTTGTGTACAGCGAATTTTATGTATCGTATGCGTTCATATAGCTGCATATAATAGGCCTAATCATCTAGTAGGCCCATCTCAATTCAGTGCTGTTAAATCCGTTCTGCATCATAGTTGTAATAAGTTTTAGCGTGCCACTTGGCTATGATTAATGATTACAGTAACAGTATTACTGTATTCCAGAACAGAAGTAATTGAACCCAGTGAATCACTTATTTCAAAATTTTCTTATGAAGAGTACTGAAAAAGATTAATGGAAGCTGCACAGTAACAACAAATTAAATAATCACATTTACTGTAACATTATCTGTAGCTCACTAGTGTTTTCGCATCACACATTGACAAATTCAATCACTGTCAGTGGGTGGTATTGTGGGCCATGCCATAATATTTTATTCTTCCACGTCAATGTCACCTGCTCCAAAATCGTCATCACTCGAGTCTGAATGATCTGTTTCATGATCAGAACTGCCATTGGCATCCTCATCAGACTGAAGTGGCTCATCATCACCAGATTCGGATAGCAAGTCATCAGTCTTGCTGTCTGAAGCGCCGACACTGCTCGAGATTGTTGCCACCTTTGCTGGTGGATGGGAACAGGCACCGCTATCGATGCCACTGAGAATAAACTTACAGCGACTTAACATTGTATGTGTTGAGTCTGTTGACTGTGTCGTTTATCAAGTCTTTACGTTCTTTCTCCAACCACGCTAGGTGCTTTGCACGAATCAACAGCAAGTCTGCCATTGAGCTGTGACCCATAGACAGCCTTCGATCAGACAGCATTGAAGTGAGAAAACTGAAGCACGATTCGGCGAACTCGTTAGGGCCTACTAACTCCCATCGCCATCACCATATCAACAATGCAGCATTCAGATAGGGGCCTACTTGGCAGTTCCGAACGACGGCAACGTAGTGTGCACTGCCAGACATCTGAGACAGATTTGTTGTCATAATAATAGGGCACTATGAGCCTGAGGGATTTTAGTTCAGTTGCCAGCAAGTAAGTAAATTGAAGTAATCTTAATTAGATAAATAAACTAATGGCCTGGCTCCAGGTTCATCTATCGTCTTGGAGTCTAACTCAAACTCAGCGAGCGACGACCGATTGTCACCGATGGTGAGAAATTTTCGGCTAGGCGAGCGGTAAATCGCTCGCCGGTACCTTTGCTAGGCGAGCGACCAAGAAGAGCGATCGATCGCTCGCCTTAAATCAGACGCACTGGTCATGTGCCTCGTCAATTTACAGAAGAATCATTGTCGTGCAGGAATTGCAGTTTATACACTTTACTAGTGTATTTGCCCGTCATAATTATGACGGCAGTGTATATCGTTGGTCGTTGATCGCCGTCGTCAAGGCCGCCGTCGTCAAGACGGCAGTACTGACGTCACAAACGGTTTCACAATAGAACAGGAGCCGTTTGTGACGTAGCCTCCTACGACGGACAAATTTGCATATAAGGAAACTATATGTATAGATGGGGGATTTAAATAATGTCTTCATTCAGCGATATAGAGATAATGATAATAATAGTCTTTCGTTGGATCAAAAAACACAGTGAACATTAGAGCACGCAGATATATCGTATCCCGAGGTACATAAAATACCAACTTGTGAGGCGTGTTATTGACTACTCTTTGAGATAGACTGACCGAAAAGCGTTTTATTTAATGTTTCCTACTGAAGAAATATGATTGAAATCAGAAACATTATTGCCTATAGTGGTTCATTTGCGTTGATATTTCATATTTTCTTTTAAATTGCACATTTTTACGTCCATTTCTGTCATATGCTCTTTCGCCGTTTGCTTTCTCGTTGCTCCATAAAATATTTGTTGGGTTAAATTAAAACGATATAATAAATAGATGATTGAATGAATAATATTCTAGGTCAGCTGCCTCGACAACAACCCCACTATCAAACAAAGATTTTGTGGAACCACTCGCTACCCCATTGACTTCTATCAGTGCACTCAAGTCCTTGTCTGGTTCCACAGCGATGGCTATAGCAACGGTGGGGGATTCGACATCAACTACAATGTCTATCCGCAGTCAGGTTAGTTCAAAGATGACATGATTTAAGTAATGTAAATACACGCGAAGAATAGACCAAAGATTTAGATGGATGACAGGTAGCATAAGCCATATAGGTAAACATCTGCGCCACAAAAGTTACAACTACTACATCATCCAAGTTACTATTTAATAGCAACTAGATGACTGTCCGTCCTAAGACGGTATAAAACAATTTGAAAATGTATTTTCAGTCAGTCATTAAAAGAAAAATGTAACGTAGCATATCTCCGTATGCGCAGTGACGTAACTAGTATTGGGTTGGGGCTTAGCCCCAAAATGAAGCTGAAGCCCCCCAAAATAAATAGGCCCCACTGCAGGCTCGTCATGCTTAAGGCTTGATTTGCTCTGAACATTGAATTGAAGACTTGGAGTCACTTGCTATACCTTTTTGATTTGCTCTGAACATTGCTTAGAAGACTTAGAGTCACTTGCTATACCTGTTTGATTTACTGTGAACATTACTTAGAAGACTTAGAGTCACTTGCAATACCTTTTTGATTTACTGTGAACATTACTTAGAAGACTTAGAATCACTTGCTATACCTTTTTGATTTGCTCTGAACGTTGCTTAGAACACTTTGAGTCACTTGCTTTACGTATTTCTGGTTTTGGATTTTGATTACAACCTAGAATCATCAACGCAATTTTCAAAAATACCTTATAGGCCTACCTGTGAATTTTTTTTATCCCCGGGGGTGATTTTACACGATGGGGGATAGAAATGGTTTATCCCCCGGATACTCTATATCGGTATATTCCATCCGGGGGATAAATTTATTCATCCCCGGGTAGTTTTAGGACGGATAGTCTGTCACGCGACACCGACACCTTTTTCTGCTACTAAAAAATTATTTTTTTATTTTTATATTAAAAACAATATTTTAGTTATTTTAATTTAATTTCTGCTACTAAAAAATTATTTTTTTATTTTTATATTAAAAACAATATTTTAGTTATTTTAATTTAATTTCAGTGTTTTGAACTGTTTTCAGTGTTTATTGAGACTCATCCCAACCCCCAATCCCGTGTTTCTCGGGATTTTAACCCGCCCATAATTGTTCCTTTCCGGAATCTATTGTTCCATTCCGGAACCTTTTTTCCTAGAAAAAAGCACTGGCAATATTTTATTTTACTCTGAGATTTGTAACTGAAATATATTTTATTGAACGGATTTATCGTCATAGGCTGCGGTGAAGAATCTTACTTAGGTCCGTCTGGAGTCATCAGTTCTTCCAATTACCCAGGGGTTTACAACGACAGTCTCTACTGCGATTACAGCATTTACACCAGATCATCATCCGGGTCGATTGCTGTCATTTTCAAAACGTTCAATACCGAAGAGTGCTGCGATTTTGTGACAGTTAGTATATTTTCACATTGTATTTTGTTTTCCGTAGTATTTTACATTTTCCAGAGTATTTTTTCCAGAGTATTTGTAGTTTATATTTCCCAGAGTATTCGTACTTCCATGTTTTGCAATTTGTACCATTGCTTGTTGCTTTGTTCTCAAGCTTAGAAGTGTTATGGTATCGATACTGCAGTGAGTATCTTTCTACTTTCTCTATATTGCCTGTATTATTACTCTAAATGTATGTGGATCATTCAGATTTCGACAATATAATACAATCATACGCCTCTTCAATGTATTTTACACTGTAAGCAAGAAAGTATTTTACTTCTCACTAGTAAATATATAATTGTATGATTGTAGTGTAACAAAAAGTTATATAGGATCATTTCTCTCATCAGAAGTCAATCTCAATATTATCACTGTCTAGTGTTGCTGTTTCAAAATTCGGTTTTCTAACAAGAAGCAAATCAGACGCATAGTACAGTTTTCAATTCTTAGAAGTTTATCTTTTAATTTTTCGGAATAGGTCAGCTGTCCAACAAACTCGAGCTACCCTTCAGTGACCTATTCTGGATATTCAGTACCTCAGCCAGTTTCTATTCCATGGTGCAGTCAAGGAAGAGTCAACTTTCGCACTGATGTTTCAGTAGCCTCCACTGGTTTCAGTCTGGATTACTATGTCAGTATTGGAGGTGAGGATCATCAAAGCAATATTACATCCTCAACTATTGAAATATGTGTCACTGGTATTGTAATCGCAAATATGGGTAGCGCCTCTAAGAGAAATTCCTCAACGGCGTTTTTGACCTCTTAACAATGATTACAATTTTACAGAATGATTTTTAAAGCGCTTATGGTAAAGAGCAGGGGCGGCAATCCCAGGGGGGAGGACGAGCGGAACAAGTCTTTCTACCTTTAGCAGTGAGGGGACACGGTATACAGTTGTCTCCCCCACCGATATTTAAATAAAAATTTTGATTACATTTTTGATGAATTATTGCCAATTGGAAACTTGACTACAGAGACCAGGCAGCTGACACGTCAACACATTGCCATCAACAACTAAGAACAATTAACGTTTTGTTTATTATTATTATGTTTATATTGTTTCATGGGGTGTGGTGATAACAACAGATAGAAAGGAGTTAAATTCCTCAAGGAAAGTACTAGGTTTTGCAGGATAAGTTGGCGATGTAGGAGCCTAGCAGGTCGGTAGATATTTGTAGGTGTAGATGTGGGCAGTTTGACTGTTACAGATGATGATTCGATGGTTTGATACGTGTAGTAGGTGGGCGCGGTGAGGATAGTAGCTGGTTCACGGATTAGGAAGACAACTGTGCCTCTAAGATTGAAGGTTGAACTCATGGATAAAGTTTTAGGCTGCAGGGGGTGAGCTTATGAGAGCATATCCGTCGTATCTCCACAATTTACCTAGCAATTGTTGACAGAGAGGATGAAGCGATCCAGGTTTCAGTTATGGCGGTTGCATCAGGACTCTGGTTAAAAGATGAAATCAGTTCATGCAGCGAAGTTTTAAGGAGAGAACGGATGTTAAGTATGCATAGGTTGAAGTAGGAACTGGCCCGGGTTTTGAACTTATGACGCCGTATAAAAAGCAGCAGTTGAGATGGAAATTTTCGACGTTTGAAGTAGATGCGAGGTGATGTGAGAGAATATGACAACCGAATGACTGTGGCTGTTATGCAGGTTGTGTATGTGGATGAGGCGAGTAGAGGATATGGAAGGCGAGGCAGCGAGGAGAGGAGGAGGAGCAAGAGCGGCAATCCCGGGGGTCGAGGGTCACAAGACCTCCCACCATTGAGAGTGGGGGGACACACCATACATCTGCCTCCCCCCATCATTTGGAAGAAACACCAAAAAAGATCGACAAATTTTTCGCGCATAACCTCTTTTTTGACCAGATCAGTTCTAAAGTGTCCCCCCACCTGTCAAACAAGATAGCCGCCAGTGTGGAGGAGCTTTGATGCATAAATTAGATGCGGCTGATGAAGATGATCGGTGGGATGAATGTAATGGCAGTGCAGAGGCAGGCATTTGAAAAACAAACGATTCAGCCAGATGGAAAAAGTCGGGTGTTTAGGCCTCAGGATTGATCATTAGAATTGGAACAGACTCATCAACTCCGGAAACAGATCCATTCCAAAAACCAGGATGGCATCTCGAAGGAGACGCCGAAAGTAAAGAAATAAAAAATATGAAGAAAATGGGCCGCTCATCTTGTGGCTCCCCACGGTTGTAGTTGTGATGCATGCATGATGCATCTAACAGTTTATGTAACAATTATTGTTAGAAGATCTACCAGAAGATCTTAAAATGTTTGCTAGATTCATCTATTCGTCCTTATCGTTTTGATTAAGATTAATAATGATTGGCACCGTCTTTAGGTTGTGGTAACACCTTGTATACTGGGACGCAGGGATATGTTTCATCTCCGAATTATCCCAATAACTACGGCGACAACCAGAACTGCTCTAACATCATCTGGGCCGATAAACCCACCTCATATATTATCACCTTTCTATACATAAACCTGGAAGAATGCTGCGATTTTGTTGAGGCAAGTAGTTTACGTTTCTCGGGCGTTTTTCTGAAGTCTATTGGTCGACTTACTATATAGTCGACTTCGTGATTGGAGCACAGTTGTAGGGGCCTAACTGCTAGGTCTAATAAATAATAATAATTTTATTTTATTAATCGGCAAATTATGCAATAGTTTGATATTTAGCGTCTTGTTTTCCATCAAGTTTTTTTTATAATATTTAACGATGATTTATTGTTTTAATTTAATCTAATGATTGGTCGTGCACCCGAGGATAAGTCACGCCGAATATCAACGTCTGGTTCATGTACGGTCTCAAAGAATCCGGGCCGATCCTATTGTAAATGATGCTTGGAAGAAGTTTAATAAATTATGAGATAGATTATTGAGGAAACATACCTAAGCACAAAAGAACCAAGAAGAGGAGGCTTAGGGTAATACGCGAGGTTACGAAAAGAGAAGAGTTAAGGTCAATGAAGAATGTTTGGATGGTCAAATGCTGCTTAATTTGACAAAGTGCTCACTGATACTTTTAGGAAAGAGAAACAAAGAGTTTTCATATGAAATGGGGGCATGGTATTGAAAGTGAGTGAGGAACAAAGGGATTTGGGAGTGACTAAGCAAGAGTGCAAAACCTTCAGGGCAATGTGCTGAAGCATCTAAAAGGCTAGCTCAACTTTAGGTGTGATAAGAAGGACATTATTCACGAGGAGCAAGGATGCAATACTGAAGTTGCATAAATCACTGGTTAGGCCGCAGTTGGAATACTACACCCAGGTGTGGTAACGGTACCTGAAACGGGACATATAAAAACTGGAAAAAGTGCAAGGAAGAGAGCTACAAACATGATTGGGGGCTACAAGGATTTGAGCTATGAAGAAAGGTTGAAAAGATGTGGACTGACAACATTGGAGAGAAGGAGGAGCAGAGGAGATCTAATCGAAGCTTATCACTGGAAAGGAAGCACTGCATTGGGAGAGGTTCTTTAAATAAGCACCAAACAAGGAAACTCTGGGAGACAGGTAGAGAGAGGCCGAACCAGTGAGGGACATTACTTCCCCCACCCCGACAAATTTCCATCACTGCCTTGGTAATCAGATGAAATGTAGTTTCACATTAACCTTCGAAGTTTGTATCTTGCTGTGATTTAGCTCAGTTGCCTGGACAACGCAGGGTATGGTACGCAACGATTTACTGGATCCACGATTCCACCGCCGCAGAATATACCCCAATGTACCCAAGTTCTGGTCTGGTTCTTCAGTGATGACTCCAATGTGTACGATGGATTCAATCTAGAATACTCTATTGCTGCGGGTTCAGGCGAGTGAAAGACTTATTCTGTCAGAGGAGTTGTGTAACACAGAAAACCTTTGCCCGTAATACTTTGTAATGGAATGTAAATAAGCTAAATATTTCAGCGCCACACAAAACCTGTGCCTTGTTAAAGGCAGTCTTGTTGTCCTCGAGACCAAGGTCTTGGTCTCGAGTGCACTCGAGTTCGTTTTTAAAAGTCTTGGTCTTGGTCTTGGTCTTGAGGTTCAAGGTCTTGGTCTTGGTCTTGGTCTCGAGGTTCAAGGTCTTGGTCTTGGTTTTCCAAGACCAAGACCAAGACTTTTGAGAATATGAACACTACAGTCATTTAACAAAACGCAAGGATTTAAAAAATTTAGTCAATTACTAATACAATAGCTTTAGTATTTACACGGTGTGAGTGAGGCTTTACTGTTGTTTTGGACATTTATTTTGATTTCCAGTTATTTACCATGAAATGATTTCAAAACAGAGTCACAATTTGTACATTGACATCCGGTACTTGAAAAGCTGCTCTGTGTGCCAGTGAATTCAGCACTGCAAAAAGTATTTTTCACATGGCAGAATTTTTATGAGGCTCCACAGGTCACGTCTTGGTCATAAAATTCTGAGCGAATTGGTTTTTATAAAATGCAACAGGTATTTGGAATGACATTTCGCATGAGACTTTTGTAAATACGAATTCGGAATTATCTGCACTCTGTATTTGGAGTTGTTTTGTTTGAATAAAATAAAGATTCATGCTTTAATTATAATAGCGAGTAGTCCGACTTGACAATTTTTTTAGTAAGGAATAGAAGTCTGGATATGGTTGTGATTTTTTGGGTATTTTTCTCGGTTTTGGTCTTGAGTTTCAAAGTCTTGGTCTTGGTCTTGGTCTTGAGGTTCAAGGTCTTGGTCTTGGTCTTGAGGTTCAAGGTCTTGGTCTTGGTCTTGGTCTTGAGGTTCAAGGTCTTGGTCTTGGTCTTGGTCTTGAGGGTCAAGGTCTTGGTCTTGGTCTTGGTCTTGAGGTTTGAGGTCTTGACAACAAGACTGGTTAAAGGTCAGACCTCTGTTTCAGGAGAGAAATCTACTTTGGAGGATACGCTATAAGGCACTTTAGGAAAGAATGTTGAATTGTTGCTCATGTGTTTCAAGATACTGCCAGATGACCAGATCTAATGCACGTGTACTTATATATTGTTGTAGACAATATACGTAGATCAGAAGCACAACACGACGTGTTTCAGTAGGCCTATGGATTGTAACTTTTTTATCAGTTTTTTGTTGTTGTTAATTGCCAATTTAGCCATTGATTTTTAGTTAGCCACAATTGTTTTTTATATTTATAATGACTCTTATTACATATACTGGCCATGCATGCACATACCTTAAACACAATAGCTTGTTCGAACTCAATAGCAAATCAACTGAAGAAGACAACTAAAAGAAAGTAAACGTGATCATATATATGTATATATATAATATATATATATATATGTATTTTCTGTATGTGTTACAGATGACAGCAAAGTGCCCATCAATGGAAAGCCGGATGCAGCCGAGAAAGTGCCCATCAATGGAAAGCCGGATGCAGCCGAGAAAGTGCCCATCAATGGAAAGCCAAATGCAGCAGAGAAAGAGCCTTCAACGGAAAGCCGGATGCAGAAGAAACAATGAAGGGGAAATAGAAAAGACATGGTCTTGCTTAAGTTGCGTTGACTCGAACTCTGCCGGGTTCAGTTGATAAATAAATGCAGACTATGTGAAGACAATTTTTATATCGATTACTGATGACGTTTCTTTCGCTGGATTATTGCTTCGCTTCTACTTCATATGATGTTTTATTGGTTTATGTATTTTAAAATGACCATATTGAGTTTCGAAGTTCTTTATAACTTATACAGTATTCCAATTTTGGATTGACCTCTTCGTTTTCTAGAAGTTTGGTTGGGTCTTCAGGTAGTGCCAGTCCCAAGCCTGGATAAAATAGGATGACGCTGGTATTCGCTTTTGCTATGACACATTGTCGATTAATAGAAACTTCCTACCTAGTTCAGTCGGCAACTTGTTTCAGAAAGGAGCAACTGTATTGCTAATTCTTACACCGGTTCTCGATAGTCCATGTAAAGTATTGAAACTTATTCAGACCGCATGGAACATTAATTAATATGAGTGATAAGAATGTTCGCCATCAATAAACTACATAATATTTTGGGGGCAAAGCATTTTGGAGACCAAGATATATGATGAGATGTGAATCGTACGTGAATGTATTTCTTCATGGATCAGCTAATTGTTTGGTTTTTTCCTAATGTATACAGTATAGGCCTATGTATCCTATGCACCGAAACAATGCACGATACATTAATGGCAAAGAAACTAATAAGCATGCGGTAATTTTAATTATACAACCTAAAATCACTAATACAAAGGAATAGGAAAACGTTAGAATTAGATATATGGAAGTGTATACAATTACATAAAGCTGAGCGAGTTGACTCATTAAAAGTTCTGGGAGTCACTCTGATGATTCTTTATTTGCTGCTGTTCAAATAAACTATAGGCATGGATTGTTTCCCCAAAGGCGCCTACCCACACTTCGACCGAGAACCCACCAATTCGAACATCCTGAGAAGGATGATCGCAATTTTATATCTAGAATTCTATATAAATATATGAACTGTTTACCAATCTCAGCATAATTACCCACTAAGCTAAAAATGATTATACCGTACTGAAATTTTAAGCTTTTCATTTATGCCACATATAGATAGTCAAGGTATTTCCTCAGACGATAGATACAACCCTTCTGTCATAGCACATTCGTATAATAATTAGTATATAAATCCCATAGCCGGGCTCATTTTTGATGACATTTTGTTATTGTAACAAGTTGCGCACATGTCAGCTTGCATTGAATAAACGAAATTGATTGATTGATTGATTGATTGATTGATTGATTGATTGATTGATTGATTGATTGATTGATTGATTGATTGATTGATTGATTGATTGATTGATTGATTGATTGATTGATTGATAAAGTACATAAACATTTATACCCTGAGATCAGTTTGAATGCGTATGCTTTGATTGAAACCCAAAACTAGCTGATTTTAATCTAACATAATTATAAGTCAGCGAAAGGACTTTCAAACCAGACACTAAGCCTGAGACAATTATTGCAGTTAACTTAAGAAGTTAACTACTACTGCTTATTATTATTATTATTATTATTATTATTATTATTATTATTATTATTATTATTATTATTATTATTATTATTATAAATTTATTTCTTCATCCAACCAACAAAGTCATATGCAGACGAATTGTTAACTGTATCTAGGGATTCTAGGCTATAGACCGACATTCAGTCCTGGCTGCACGGTCTCCTTGTTGTTCAAATCCGAGGTGCCTAGAACAGAGAGAGAGTTTCCAGTTTGCAGGGCAACTGATAGACGCTGGAGCAGATGGCTGGTCTCACGCTGATCACCTGTAGCTGCTTTTATCTTGGCACCAAGTTCTTGGATAAATTCCAGTGACTCGGCATGCCAGCTTCCTGAGGTTTCGACTGCTACAGGGATGAAATGGTGCGATTGTGAGATGGCAGCGTATTTGTTTTCCTTATTGTGGGCTGCTTTTTCCGCTGCGGCACCTGCATTTTGCGATGTTACATGCTGGTATGATGCTGCAAATGTATTTGGAACCGTGACATCCCACGCTAAGCATCGACCTCTGGCCCAAGGTATTATGGTGACTCCATCAGGCCTTTTTTCGTCAGCTCTGGAGAGGCCATTGGGCTCTTTGATGGACGGTATTTTGGCTCTGATGAAGGCCCGCCAAATAACGTCATTGATCAATCATGGCATGTCGTTTTTGCCTTCCAGTTCCCTTGATGCAAGAGAATCCGTGATGGCCGTTGGATTCTACTGCCGCCCCACATTTACATGTGTGTTTTTCACATAACGCAGTGCCCAGCCGGATGCCGGCTGCTATTCTCAGTACTTCTCCTGGCATCCGTAATCCTGCGATTGTTATGGGTAGTGCTTGAAGCCAGTCTCCTGAGTGTGGTGATTGCGCAGCTAACAGTCTGGCTTTAGCAGTAGAATCAGTAGCTCTTTCTGAAAGGCCTTCAAGTTAGTCCCCGGCGCCGCCGCCATCCGCCGCCGCCGCCGCCGTTAAGCCCTCAAGTCGAAACCAGTCGCTAAGCTATCGACTGCTAGCGACTTTGTTCACTAAATAGTTTGCTTGTAGTTTTAATTGCGATTTCCAAGTTTCGTTTTGACGGACATCAGCAGCAGGACGAACAACATTACAATACAATACAATATTCGTTTATTGAACAAAACATGCTGACATGCCGCAACTTGGTACATTATATGAGAGTTTGCTCTATTAGTTAGAGTTCTTATAGAGAACACAGGGATATAGTCGTTGTCTTTTATGGTAGAGTGAATTTATGCATTCTATTACGAAGGTGCACGGGTGTTTACGAAGAGTCGATGATTACGAAGAGGGGGAATTGGCAGGTGGAGAATTGTCGGGTGATGGGGAGTTAAACCCCCCTTGCCTTTCTTAGGACCCCACAGTTAATCTTCCCAGAGGGATCGTTTCAAAACCCTCATTTGTGCTAGCGTGATTTAGCATTATTTGACTCTGAGTCTCTGACAAAGAGAAGAAATTTTCATGATGTAGGCATATATCATATGTATGCATTTTTGACTTTTCTCAACAAAGGAATTGATTTTGAATCGAGTTTGACTTGCAAAACTGCTAGTGTTGAAATCTGCTGCTTTCAAATTTCTCTGACATCAGTTTAGAAAATACGAATAAAAATATTCAGTTCCACATGGATCAAAGTCTAAACCCAGTCTCTTTCTAAAATTCTCACACTGGGAATAAATGCCGGAGTACATGATTCTCGTTCTCTGCTAAGAGGCACGCATCAACAGTTTTGGCCAACTGGTTGGCCGTAAGATCGGCTACTGCTATAAATCCTCCTCGCTTCAATCGATTTATCAAGCGCTCAATTTCACGAATTCACATTAACATTAATTTTCTATAGTCATCGGTCTGTCCCCTTTCAGCATGCCCACGCGAAGCGGAGCCCATTATTGGACCCGTTTAGAGCCAATGGGTCTCATCTAATGCCCACGGATATGAGTACAGTATGCGGTAAAATGCATTACATTGTTAGGTAAGCAGGTATGTCCAATAGATATACCTGATTACTTGAGAAGTCGATAGCAAGTCGCTAAGTCAGTCGCTAAGTCTAAGCGACTTAGTCAGTCGATAAGCACGCGACTTGGTCGACTGAGTCGCTAAGTCAGTCGCTAACGCATCAAGTCAGTCGCTAACTCCTTAGCGACTGACTCCGGGTACTACTTCAAGTGCACGCGATATCAGTGCACTGTCCCATTCTCTTTGTACATGAGCCTTCTGTTCGATGGGAGTAGGCGCTTTCGATCTCAAAGACCACGAGCTATTATTATTATTATTATTATTATTATTATTATTATTATTATTATTATTATTATTATTATTTTTTTATTTTTTTATTTATTTTTTTTATTATAAACAAATTTTATTTTTTAAAATGAACCATCAGACACTTTGAAACTGTCTTAGAAGTGTTAAGATCCAGAGTTTAGCGGTCCTCGTCCACGATTAACTGTGCAAATGTGCCTCGAAAAGCGACGGCGTTAAATCGTTGAGTGCATATAGAGAGGCGCTGGAACAAGTGGATTGTCTCGAGTGGGTCACCCGACATTGTTGTCAGTCGCCGGCCTAACTCTGTAATGAATTCACAGCCAGAACTGTTGATGGGGCCCAGAGTTTCGAGTGCAATGGGGACAAAGTCATATGTAGCAGGAAGGGCTGCATACTTCAAGTTTTTTCGCGTCGCGGCCAGTTCCGCCGCTGCTCCAGGCGTTGTCGACGTCAAGTGGATGTAAGAAGCAGCGCATGTATGGACGCTGGTGGCATCCCAGGCGATGTATTTGCCTCGCGACCATGGAACGAGCGTCGCGCCGTCAGGTCGCTTGCCGTCGTTACGGAAAAGCCCTGGAGGTTCTTTGGTGCTAGGGGTGTCCGCTCGCTGAAGGGCTCTCCAAATGATGTCATTCATTGCGAAGTGTCTGCTGGCTCGTCCTCCAGATTGTTTGCAGACCAGACCATGGTGTCCTCCTTGATCAGTTGTCTCGCCACATTGACACTGATGTGGTGCACTGAGGTGTAATCCCAGGCGTAAGCCTATCGCCACTCTGACGGCCTCGTTGCTCAGATTTAACCCACATGCTGTAATCGGCACAGTAGACAACCAGTCCCCGGCGTGGGGGGAGGTCACCGCTCCTAGTCTTGCCCGGCTGAGTGGGTCGTTAAGTTAAGTTATTATTATTATTATTATTATTATTATTATTATTATTATTATTATTATTATTATTATTATTATTATTATTATTATTATTATTATTATTATTATTATTGTTGTTGTTATTTTTGTCCTGACGTACATAAAATCCATCGGGAGTTTAATAAATTATGCTATGAGCTGTTGTTGGTGAAAAAATGTATCGTATCCCGAGGTACATACTACATAAAATTATAAACCTTTGGGTTTGAAAAAAATGTGGGCATTATTATTTTTATATTATTATTTTCTCGTATCATTACTATGCATCGTGAATATAATTATAGCACATTCAAGTACTTCACAAGCGCTACACTAGTTCTACTATTACTACCACATACCACTAAAATTGCTACTATTAACGACTGCTACTACTTTTATTACTACTACTAGGAATACTCTTACTACCGACAAAACTAGTGCTTTTTTTCAACAAATGTAAAACGAACTGCTGATCAAGTCTGTTCGTTTATGTGAACAGTCGTTATCAATTTCTGTGTAGGCCGCACATGTAACGATTAATTAAAACGTCTCCATCGCGTAGACATCTCTGCTTCTCTGGTATGTCGAATTAATTTTTTTAAAGCCAATCTGATATCTCACTTAAGCCTATTAGTGTGCCAAAAATGTTTTATGGGTTAATAGCTGTATACGCCTCTCTAAAGTAATTGACATTGTAATTTTAATTAGTAACTTCTAATGCGCCGGTGTCTAATGCACAAGGCATCAACCGATGGCACACTAGAAACCAATCCGTAATCAGGTCAATACCCATAAGATCAGTCCATAAGACAGAGAGGCAGCCTATGGTGGATAAGCAATTTGAAATAGATTACATTTTAAGTTGAGAACCAAATAACACAAGCGACTGAGCAGAGCTCACAGACACAGTAGGTCCAGTAACCAAAAAGCTCGTTCATCAAGAATAGTTCTTGATTTGGGTATGACCAGAGAAAGATAATCAGGTGACGTTGTTGAATAATGATAAACCTGGGGAATAAGAACAGATTTTAAACATTGTGGCTGGTCACAGTTCAGAGTTATATAAACTATTAGCTCCGATTTTAAATTAATTAATTGCTGAACAGGAAGCCAATGCAAAGATTTATGCACAGCAGTTACACGTTCAAAAATATATGTATAAGTAATGGCTCTAGTCATAGAGTTCTGAACTCTCTGCAGCTTCAGCATATTTGACTTTTTGATACTAGAAAGAAGCGAGTTACAGTAATCTAAGCAACTGGAAACCAATGCACTTGCCTGAGATGTCCTCGAGGACATTTTAACATAACGCCTAATTTTGCGTATGTCACGAATGAACAAAAGTTCCATGATGACTTACAAATATTATATAGGCTACATTGTTCAGTGCGAGACATGGTAGAATCGAAAACAACGACTAAGCTACGAGCAGCATCGCCAGCTCAATATAATATTGAGTCACACAGTTTCAATGACTTCGGCCGATCAACTTTTATAAGCTGCTGTGGAGTGTCCAGTAGCAGAAAATTTGGTCTTTGGTGGGTTAAGGAGCAGCATGTATGTCGTTGTCTGTCTGTCTTTCTGCCTGGATACTAACATATCATTAGTGACTTAATTCTATCATCTTTTCAGTTAGCCTTCTGTGCTCTAATTTGAGGGCTAAACTACCAACCATCACCTGAGTTTGTCACAGCGCGTCAGGACTTCCGAGTTTAATGTGACCATATTCTGCGGATGTCTCGTACAGGAAAATATGAACAGATTTCCAAGCGGCTAGATTATTCATGTATGGATATATGTAATACTTTATGTAGGTACGTATGTACGTAAGTATGTATGTATGTATGTATGTTTGTATGCATTGTTATATGTATGTAAGTATGTAAACACGTACGCACGTTTTCGCAAAAACATCTACTCCAAGTGCGAATCCACAGGGTTGAGTACGCACACGAAGCATTTAGTACGTATAACGAAACAACGACCGATTGTTCAAATTCTTATTATCTCTGCCTTTCTCCTATCTGCGTCTATTTATCAGTCAGAACTTTATTTCGATGGTTACAAATCACTTTTGAACAACTCGACTGTATACGTTATCAATTTCGATACAATGGAGAAGTAAACTGAATTGTATTTGAGACACAAAGTAACCATTGTCAATTAATAAAATTAATTGCGATGGACAACTGATTGCCCACAATATCTGAGGATCAAAGAAGGTGCAGTTGACCGACAGATTAATGATCGTCAATTTGAACATCATTCGTTAGTCGAGTCTAACTCCGTTAGGCATCTTGGTTTCAAAGCTACGCAGTGGAAGACAATCCAGGTAAGCACTGCTGTGTTCCTGTATAAAGAAATTTCTTTTGAGGAAAACAAATTAATAGAAACATTATATACGCAAGCACACGTATACATTTCAATAGGTCTGCATATATTTGCGTACATACGAACACAATGTCATATACACACGCACACGTATGTATGTGCATGTTAATATGCATACAGTCATATACATATATATTATATATATGCATAGCTACTAACAAACACATAATCATGCGTAATTGCATATGATACATTACGCTCGCACTGAGTCATCACGTATTTTACTTGGTTATGTGACGTCGTTTAGGTCAGGACTGAAATCTCATCTGCATCGAATTGATTCCACTCTCTGTAGCCATATAATATACTACAGCGGTTCTCAACCTTTTAAGACTCAAGGACCACTTATAAATTTGTGTCTCGGTTTCGGACCACCACTAAAAATTGTGCCAAAAACAAATTAATACAAAAGAACTTTTGCCATAAATCCGCGTATTATTAGTTTCGTGCTGCCATCTAGCCGATTCTAGCGATTGAAATAAACAAATATTAAAAAAATTGACAAAATGTCTCTCTTTGCATGTTTTTAATTGTAAAAAACCTGTAAATTGTAGGCCTTGCTCGCGGACCACCTGGCAGATGTCCGTGAACCACCAGTGGTCCGCGGACCACAGGTTGAGAACCGTTGATATACTATACCTAAATATTATTGGATGGATCAAATCGCTCGTCATTCAGGCGAAAGCCGTCCGTTTTGGAGCGATATTTCGTCCATACCCGACCGCTACAGTACTGCTTTCAGTGGCTCCGTTAACGCCTGAATTCGTAGAGTCGTGGACGCATCACATCACAAAATCTGGAGTCCAAGCAAAATAGATAAAAGTCATGGACTCCACACCCATCCATTTTTGGAGTCCCATAGGGCCATAATAACTGTAAGCAAATTCTGAACTTCTCATAAAGGCGAGGATAACACATTGCTAGTACGCCTATTTGTTACCAGTGTTAAATTGTTAAATCACAAGATCACAAGAACTTTTTCTTCTAGCTAACAGTTATAGTTTAATTATGATTTAGGAGTTTAAATTTACAACTTGCAAAAATAAACGTAAATTAATGGAGTTAATTGGTACTACAAACCTACAAAAGTTCTGAGTGAAAATGACCCATTATTTTATTCACTTATTTAAGTCATAATATAGGCCTACTTCATGAGTATACACAGTACAGTTTTCTTATTCATCATAATATGCGAATTCCTCTTCAAATCAATATTCCATTATCCATCCACATCCTGCTGAACTAGCCTCTAATGGAGGAGCAGAGACCTTGACTTTTGATGGTTGGTACAGACGAGCCAACCTCCTCTTGCGCATAGAATAATTCTATTTCTAGCAAACAACGCTATTTACGTAACTCACCAATGGAATGGAAACAATAGTGACGCCAGCATAGATTTTTTATTGACTGGAAGAAGTTGAGCCAAAAGAAACGCATGTACACAGGATCGGACAGCGATTCCGTTCAGGCCTGAATTCATGGCCTATAGGTCATTGACTCATTGTATATATGCGTAGTCAGTGTCTATATAATTTATATAGGTCACTGTACGCAACACACCGTGTTTTTCAGAGTCCCTTGGACGCGTCGTTTATTTATTTGTGTCCATTCACACCTTACGTGCGTCCATGGACGTAATGCCTTCTATTTTACTGCGTCCAGCTTCAAAATTTTGGAGTCCCGGACGCACGGACGCACACAAACGCAATCACTGACTGCTTTGAACCCAACTTTCACTGCTGACAAGTGTTTGCACTAACTGGACCGAAAAGTCGGTGATGTCCGACGTGCTACGGAGGACTTGCCTCCGCCAAAGTACACCATGACACAAAACCGATCAAAATCATACGGCGTAATCTATCGCACGAAGCTGCCATCACGTTGATATTTTATCAGGACGCGTCTGGACTACTGCAACTCAGTCCTGGTAGGTCTTTCACATCTCGTCAGCTTCAGTCCGTCCTTAATTGTGCGACCCGAGTCGTGGCCAACGTAGCAAGATTCTCGCACTTTTCGGCGTACATGCGTGCCACTTTGTACTGGCTCTCCCCTGGGAAGAGAATACAGTTTAAACTGTTCCTCTTCATTTTTACAGTGACTTATATTAAAAGATGTATTTTAGAGATGTCGTTTACGATCGTTTTCCTCGTGTTTCTGGTAACAACCGCTGCTGCCCAGACGACTGAAAGCACCGCAGGTGACGAAAATATATATTTGTCAAAACTGTAGTAGTGTTACTAGTATTTCATAACACAATAGCCTAAATACCTGTCGTATCTGCTATAAATGCCTTTTTGCAAGATACGGTCCCGACCTATGCAAGATATAAAGAAGAAGAAGAAGAAGAAGAGGAAGAGAGGAAGAGAGGAAGAAGAAGAAGAAGAGAGGAGAAAGAAGAAGAAGGAGAAGGAGAAAGAGAGGGAGAAGGAGAAGGAGAAGGAGAGGGAGAGGAAGAGAGAGGGAGCAGGAGCAGGAGCAGGAGCAGGAGCAGAGGGAGGAGGGAGGAGGTCCTCTCACTCGCCGTCTGAGCTTTCGACCGACAGTATACGGTGTTTTCATTACAGCTAAGTTTGCGAAGCGGCGCAAGTAGAGCTGAAATCTCAAAACAAATATCTGCTGTGACGGGGATATGAACCTCGACTACTACATTAACAGTCCAGCACACAATCCACTAGACTATTACACACTTCGAAAAGTATTAATAACCAAACACATTTGATTGCTTAAAGCCGACCGAAGGGTGCCACGACCATGGACCGAGGAGACCGAAATGCAGAAGTCTCTATGGTATGACGGATCAGAGCCAACGCGATAATTACGTTAGGGCTCTGGCAGTAAGGTTTTGAACTATTTGTAGTTTTTGCAGGATTTCCTTAGTGATACCAATGAGAAACGAATGCGTTAGCAGTGCGATTGAGACAGTATAAGTTAAAAGACATCTGATTATACAAGTATCCTGTGTGTGATATAGAGCTGATGGTCAGAAAATGACATGGTGGAGTCAAATCCAAAATGCGTGCGCAATCGGTGTAGTTAACAAGTTAGCCGCACATACATGTAAGTCAATCAAACTTGCGGGGTTGCTAGCTTCTTCCTCTGAAGAATAAACTCAGTTTTACAAAGATTCAGTATCGCAATAAAGACTAGCAGGATTATACATGGAACCATCAAATGAAAGAAAAAGCTGCGTCTCATCAGAATTCAAGTAGCAGTCGAGAGCGCAGTGGGTAAGTAAAGAACCGAGAAAAGTGGTATATGATGTAAACATGACTAAGCCCATACCGAACCTTGTGTCACACCGTAATTCAAGACGATTGGCGCAGAAATGTATTGATTTAAACAAAATGATTGACGGATGGTGCAGGTGAGATGCGAACAAAGAACCAGATGGACCGAATGTGACTGTATTCGTACAGTGTTGGGCTCTCTTGACGGTAATTGTGAATGAGTATTTTATTATCAGCAATGTCAAAAGCAGCAGATAGGTCAAGGAGAATGAGAGCAGTTACTTTGAATGTATGTTCATGGAGCTAATTATGTGAGAAACGCAGCTTCGGTGGAATGGTATTTGCAGTTCATCATCATCATCATCATCATCATCATCATCATCATCATCATCATCATCATCATCATCATCATCATCATCATCATCATCAGTTCTTGACGCCAGCAATTTGGCGGCGATGGGTACGAGTAAATGATCTCAAACAAATGACCGAATACACTATTCGGTCATTTGTCAAGTATTTTCCCACCTCCTTAGTGTTAGTCCAAGTGATGTTATGTCTTCATTTATATTATCTATCCAGCGTAGTCTTGGTCTGCCTTTGTGTCTTTTCCCTTCGAATTTTGCATGTAGTGCACTGTATGGGATTCGGTCAACAGGCATTCTCTCTACATGTCCAAACCATCGGAGCCTTCGTTTAACGACTTCGTAGTTGGCAGATTAGAAAAGAAGGTGCAGGCTGTGGGACTAGAAAAGAAAGCTTAGGCGATTAGGATTTACTTTTCCAATGACTTTGGAAATAAAAATTGAGAGTAGAGTTGGAGCGGTAATTTGATGCATCTACAGGAAAAAGCCTCTGCAAGCTCTTTACTTAAACTTCCGCTTGTATGGGGCGCCGTGCCTTGCGCTCGGCCTCCCGGGGTGATTTTGTTGTCCCCTATGTTATGGCGCAGCGTAAGGCATTCTCCGTGGTGGGTCCTACCGCTTGGAATGACCTCCCTCTCTCCCTTCGCTCTCTCCCTAGAGACCTCTCAGGTACTTTATATGGCCTTCTTAAGACCTTTCTTTTTGACCGGGCCTGGGTCGGGAGCGCCACTGAGTAGATTTCTTGAAGGGGCGCTATAGAAATTCATTATAGATATATAGATAGATAGATAGATAGACAGACAGACAGACAGACAGACAGACAGACAGACAGACGGACGGACGGACGGACAGACAGACAGACAGACAGACAGATAGATAGATAGATGGATTAGATGGATAGATGGATAGATGGAATAGATAGATAGATAGATAGATAGATAGATAGATAGATAGATAGATAGATAGATAGATAGATAGATAGATAGATAGATAGATAGATAGATAGATAGATAGATAGATAGATAGATAGATAGATAGATAGATAGATAGATAGATAGATAGATGTTGTTTTTTAATTTATGTGAGAATCTAACATGAAATTGATCGACTGTTATCGGTTGTAGGCCTATTTCTTATGTACATCAGAAATAAACATATCTAGCGCAGCATACCATCTGTATCACTCATTGTTTACCATGCAAATTGTTGGAAAAAGTGAACTTCCCTAGTGTTTCAGACTATTTCCCATTGTCGGTACATTTCCTTCCAACATATTGCTTCTTCCCATAGGTCTTTCCATGCTGGTTCCGATTATAGAAGATACCGTCGTCTCGTATAGTTTTCTGCTTCTCATAGATTTTTCTCTCCACTGACTTCAACCACAGATCGCACTCTGTCCGACTAGTAGTCTGTAGAACCTAATTTAGTGCATTGCTGAGCAATCTCTTGTTGTTCAGTCAATATCCAACTAACAGTCTTGACTAATTTGACTAGCAAAGTTCGTAGGCACCAGATTCATAGCAAACAATGTAGAATAACTTGCTTACATTCTCCGTTTGGTCACATGACATATCGTAGTAAAAAATTCTTGATATCATCTAGTGGAAATGTTCTTTTAATTATTGTTTACATTTAGGCTCGCAGATTTTAGTCGACATGTCTCATTAAACGTTCATTTACTGAATGTCTGGCTCTGTAGTTAAAGTTATTATTTTTTAATGATTTTGTAACTACAGTCTGCGGCAACACCTCCTACTACGGTCCGTCCGGAGTCATCAGTTCTCCCAACCACCCTGGCTATTACGAAAGCTATCTCGACTGTGATTACAACATTTACGCTTCAACTGAAAGCTATTTGTCGCTCACCTTCACATCGTTCAGCACCGAAGAAATTTACGATGTTGTGACAGTTAGTATTTGGCGATTTTGTAGAAGACTAGTTTTTGTTATTGGCTAAAGTATGACCGTTTTTGGGGTACTTCTTGATCATCATCTTTCCCATATTTATTTTCAAATCAATTGGATCAATAATAATATTATTGAAATTATTGATGTTATTATTGTTGAAATTTTTATTGTTATTATTTTAGTAATAGTAGTAGCAGCAGCAGCAGGAGCAGCAGTAATAATGGAAGTACTAGTAACAGTGTTAAATAATTAGCAACTTCTATTGCGCCGGTGTTTGATGCACAAAGTCCAACCGATGGCGCAACAAACTTATTACGTAATCAGGTCAAACTTCCAGATGATTAACAGTTAGTTTACACAGATACAGTCTTTGCTTGACAAACAATTTAGAAAATACAATTTATAAGTTTAGAACAAAATGACATAATCGACTGAGCAAGACAACAGGGAGCGAATTACAGACTCAGCAACCGAAAAATATACTACATCCAGCACAGTTCTAATGAAGGGCAAGCGATCGAGCTATCTTGCAAGACGAGGTCTTGGAAAATACTAAGACTGCTGTATAGGCCACTGGACAGTATTTATAAACATAATGTAACTATCTACAGAATTACATGAAAGGTTAAAGTGGATGTGTGACGAACGTCGATTTATATGTGTGTTTGAACGAATTGTTAGCGCAACATAACTGCGGCCACGCACACAGAGTAATTAACATATTATCGCATCTCATTAAGTCTATTAATAGAGCACCAATACTGAACTAGCGCGGCAGATTTCTGTATGCACCTGACAGAATGAAGGTTTCTGATTGGTCAGAAAATACCCGGGAATATTTAGCGCGAAGGAACTGTCTATTAAACAGCGAGGCCCGGCGTTCTACGCGCCTTTTCTGTGTGGATGTCGTCGCAGTGAGACGTGCGGCCTTTTCTGTGTTGTTTTCGTCGCTGGTGGACGTGTTGGTGAAGTGTAATCGTTCAATGCGCTATTCTGGGTTTGAAACGATTATTTGACAAATCGAAGTTGTACGATTGATCGGGAGATAATCGTGAATCATCGAACCTTTCGGTATTGAAGGTTGAGTATCGATTCCAGTTGTTTTGAAGGCATTTTGGTATCGATCGGTGGATTGATATTTTTATGTGGCCATATGTAAGAAATATATACAGCGCTATTATCGAATTATGAATAAAGGATAAATAAGTCAATTAAGGATTCTTCTGATAAAGAGAACTGGAAATAGATTTCGTATATTCGCAAATGTATCTGTTTGGCATTTATTACACGAGCGTGTAGTTTTTAATTCTTTATTCGCAGATTAGAGAACATTGACTTTCCGATTTGTACAGACATTAATTTGCATCTTTCATTTCTTTTAATAAATAAATTTACTTGGAATTAAAAGTCATTATGTCTGATAAAGTGGTGGCCGCTTTAGTCGAGGAATATTGAGATGACGGCGCTAATGAGAAACTTTATTTCCCGCCAAGAACAGGTAGAAACCAGTGTGGCACAGCTAGCGCGGGAAGTTTCTCGTTTAGGCGGGAACTTTCCCGCCGAAAATACTGTTGTAAAGGCAGAAGGACCTTTAACACACGCAGACATATGTCAGGAAATATCCTTGGTACCAGAAAATTATATAGCGCTCGACACAAGTGGTGTTGAGGTAAGAGATAAGCCCCACATAGACTCGGGTTCAAATCCCGCACGTTTGGTCCAGTCAGTCGATGCCTTACAGCAGGGCGCGCGCTCGCCAGAGGGCAATGAGAACGCCACAGATGTAACTTCTGTATTTGTAACATCTATGTTCCATACTCATCCACAATAACTGCTGCTCAACATTAGCATATTTTGCTACTGCATTTTCCATTTGTCAAGATATTTTCGTATTTTAAAGGTTGGAACAAACTTCTATTAGTCAAACAGTAACTATTTCTATGACAAATGTAACCAAAATATTTAATTTCACAATTTAATTATTTTGAGCATAGTAAAGAAATTTCCGAAATAACTAAATTCAAACGTCTTCATTTTGTGCGACAGATCAGTTGCCCAACCAATTCGAGTTTTCCTCCACAAGAATTTTCCGGGGATTCATTACCTGGCCCTGTATGGATTCCGTGGTGCAGTCATGGAAGAGTCAACTTTCGCACCGACGGCTCCACTATCTCCACGGGATTCAGCCTCGATTATGATGTCAGTTCTTCTGGTAGGTGTTTCCAATAATGTTTGAACGGAAATCGATGTATTTTCCGTTTCTTTTTCCTTGGAAACGTGGCAAGAGATAATTGCAGCGATGTTTGTACTAGGGTTTAGAGGGAAAGATGGTTTGAATTAAGGTTAAGGTTGAGGATGGAAATATGGCCACAGTACTTAAATTCAGTTCTTATTCCTTATTCTCAACACCGTCTTCTGATTGCCTCTATTTGGTCATACCTAAAGTAAAACTGTTCTGGATGAACTAGTTATTTCGTTTGTTGGACTTAAATTTCGGAACTCCCTTCCTGTATGCAATAGTTAACTAAAAAGTTGCTAACTTTTAGTTTAACTAAAAAATTTTAGTTAAGGAAGGAGTTTAACTAAAAAAATAGTTTAGTTAAAACCATAGTTTAACTAAAAAAATTTAGTTGCTAACTAAAAAGTTTAACTAAAAAAATCAGCAATATGCAACTATTTTTCCACAGTGAACATTGAACGCTGTCAGCAAAAAACACTTTAACACTGCATGGTTTTAGCATTAGTTCGACCGTACGTTACCTCCCGGAATAACGTACGCGTACTGTACGTACGTTATCGAAAAAAATAACGTACGCGTACGTTAAAAATGCCACAAATTTATCTTATCATTCACAAAGAACCTCAATATAATTATAGTCTTATACGGTACACGAACCGTACGCGTACGTCAAAAATGATCAGTTTAGCTCTATAGTATTAGTCTCCCCATGCGCAGGCCTAGTTGTAATTGTAGGCTAATTGTAACCGAAAACTTATATAGCGCCACTCAAATCAGCGGCGCTTTCAACCCGCATCAATGCCAGCACCGGCAAAAAGGAAAGTTTTCAGTTATTTACGAACGGTACCGAAATTTAGTATTACCAATAAAATGACCATCCTATAAAGTGTGCCGTAAAATCTTAATATTCTTCACACTAGGAGGCCTATAGGCCTACATAAGACAGAATATTAGCAATTTGGAATTAAAAGTCTCAAAGTAGAGATCATTGAACAGCCACAGGTGATGATGTAATGTTTAAATTATTTACGACCCTCAATCACCAACTGTTATTGACTTTTCTTGTGCATAATGTTATGTATTTTATTTTCGTCTTGAACTGATGTGAACGTACGGTAACGAACGGCATAATAACGTACGCGTGCGTCAAAAATGTATGTACGTTATGGAAAAAAACGTACGTACAGTACGTACGGTCGCACCTTGATTAACAGCCTGTGTTTTCAAATTCAAACACTACTTACAGCACACATGTAACTGTATGCCAGAACAGTACACATTGCATAGTTTTAAGGTGAAATTGTCATTGACGCTTTGCATTATTACAGTTCACTTAACGTCTTCCATTGTGAAAATGTTTGCCGTAAAAAGTTGGAAAAAAGTTGGAAAAAGTTTGACTACTTTTTTTAGTTTAGTTAACAAATTTCCAAAATCAGTTGCCAACTTTAGTTAAACTATTTTTTTGTTGGAAAATAGTTTTAGTTCAACTAAAAAAAATTGTTTAGTGCCCATCACTGCCTGTATGCGCTCGATCTGCTCAGTCGCTTTTGTCGTCTCGTGCTCAGCTTAAAAGGTATCAGTTTCGTCTTCGTTTTCCTCCCTGAACAGACTGTTGACCTAATAATGGCTTCGCTTTGGTGTTCCACTGGTTGCATTACACACAAGCTCTATAGAAGCAATTAAATAATAATAAAATAATAATATAAATGCACTTGTTTTCATGACTGAAAGCGAGGGTGTTCAACTAGAAATTTTCTTTAAAGGATTCGACTCTCCTATGAGATTCTGTGCTCGGAACTTGAGCACGTTATTACTAATCGCCATCGCAAGCGTCTGACCTTCGGTTAGATTTTTTCCCAGCCGATCGCCACGAAAGCACGAAAGCCTGCAGTATGTGACTGGCCGAGATTTGTCGTCTGCGGATTGTCTGTGTGCCTCCGACGGCTGTTTTCCTAATTCGAAGACACCCATTCGGCTGCAGCAATACGTTAAGCGGATGATGGACGGTTTTCGCCAAGTCACAGCTCCGTCAATGGGTGTTTGAGCTATTTTAAATATATATATATATATATATGTATATATATATATATATATATATATATATCCCTCTGTTAATCCAATACTGCTTTTTGTCCGAGAATTACTGTTAAAATTGCGGCTAACCACTTTCGACGATCCGTCACAGCACAGACTTCCAGAGTACGCAGTGGTACTATGAAGATCTTCAGCTGATGATGATGATGATGATGATGATGATGATGATGATGATGATGATGATGATGATGATGATGATGATGATGATGATGATGATGATGATGATGATGATGATGATGATGATGATGATCATCATCATCATCATCATCATCATCATCATCATCATCATTATCACCATCATCATCACCAATATCGTCATCATATCAGCATCATCATCATCGCTACCATGGTCATTATCGTCATAATCATCATCATTGTCATCATCAGATAGGCCTATGTGCTAATTTTGTGCTAACCCAGTCTTCAAGAGCTCTAGGCCGTAAAGTACAATGTTGGGTTATTTAGTCCAACTCTGTATCACCAAGTAACTATTTAACATAAATGTAATTTTAATCATTTATAATAAGCTTGCGGTATTTGAAGTTAATAATTGAACAGTTCTTTTAAAAATGAAATGCCGTACTTACAGGTATGACGACTGGGCTGGATATTGTGACTACTTCAGCAGGTGATTAAGAAACGTCTATATTAACATATACTTTTCTATGAGAGGATATTGCCACAGAAGTTTCAGTTGCAGTTTCTGACTTTTGGGAAGTTTCCTAATATGACAGCATGTTTTCATATTAATTTTGAACTAAATGCTATTACGCGGCCCATGTTCTTAGCTTATATTTTCTTTCGCTCATCATCCTGTTTTGTTAGAGCTCACAAAAGTAATGTAACCTGGAGAATATGGTGCTGTAAGTTTTCATGATATCAACAAGGCTTTTTCTTGCCAGGTTTCCCAGAACTTAGAGGGACTCGAACGTCCTTTAGATTTCTGTAATTGAGAAAGAATAGAACGTACAGGTCTCAATAACACAACGACATCTAAAGCAAGTTTCCCAAAGTATCTTTTAGCGAGGTAAACTCTGTGGTTACCGTATCTTTCTGTCTTAGCCAATTTGCCGGAAAAAACCTGATTTTGGGCTTGAATTTCGACCCTCATCTGAGGGTGTATTGTGCATTGGACACCGTCGCCACAGAGACCACTATTAGTAGTAATAACAGTAATATTGTATAACAATCCATAGTATTAAGGTCTAATTGGTTAATTTGAGACTGCAGAGATAAACCATAAAGTGCACTAGACTAACATTCAGCAGAGTTATACCCTCAGGATAACCCGTCTTTTCTCAGTCTGTCAATTTACCTCTGATGCAGTTTGCGCAGATTTTGGGCTTATATTTCGGGCTTTATCGGTTGATGCATTGTGCATTGGACACCGGCGTCACAGAAGTCACTAACAAGAATTCTACTCTGCATAAAAATCCATAGTATTACATTTCTCTATAAAAGCCCAAACATACACACATACACATATACATCCATCCATACATGCATACATACATATTTAATATGAGAGTTGGAAAGTAACGAACTTCAAATACGAATAATTTACTGTAGATGTTCTCTAACGCGCAAGGACACATTTAGCATCATTTAGGATATCGCAGAGAGTGTCTCTCGTAAGAAGTATGGGTGAATATGACAATTAACTAAATAAATTTCGAATTGCAATTACAATTAATCATTAGACGTTTTGACCACGCTAGTATTATGAGGAAAGCTGAACTCTCCCAATATGGATCGACTTGAAAATTGAACAACGGGCGTTAATGAGAAAACAGATTAGGCATAAATTGTAATTATGACTTGTATCGTTGCGATGTCTAATGCACAAGTCATCAACCGATGAAACGTTGCATTGTATCACTGCAACAAAGAACTAAAGCTACACTGAGATCGGAAACTCTGGACATCTTATTGTCCGAGCAGAAATATGGAAATAGCTTAATACAGAGTCAAGTCAAGGAGATGGGGGCTTAATTTACCTGAGGATATGTAGCCTGAAATGAGATGACTGCTATTTTTTATACGTACTTCTTCTATATGGATCAGAAATAAACATATTTAATGCGGCACATAGTCTTTATTACCCACTGCTCATGGTGCGATTTGTTAGGCAAAAGGAGAAATATCCCACTGTTTCATACTATCCTTAATAATGAAGATACATTAAATTTTGCCTCAACATGACGCATAGGTCTTTCACCAAGTGCCGCCAACTACATATCACACTCGGTCTCTATATTTCGCTAATACACACTGTAGATCCAGACGTTGTTCAATATCATCTTGTTCAATCGATACAATATTATTCCCGGTCATAGCTAATTTGATTAATAAAACTCTAGGCACAAGTTTCGTGGTAGGGGCCTACACAATAGGGTGGAGTGAAAAAATGATTTTTAAATAAATGAATTCTAATAGTGGGCTAAAGATGCAACTTAGGTAGAGTAAGAAACACACCAAATATTTTAAATTTCAAATGACATCTTCTGCCCTCTACCGTTGATGCAATATTTCAACGTGATTAACCTAATATCACAATGGAAGTCATCCAATCTCCTCTGCCTTAACCTTTCCAACACAGATTTCATGATCCTAGGCCTTCCTGATCATATCAAGAAAAGCCCTAACCTTCCATACACCCATCGACAAACTCATCGCTTCCTAACTTTCACATCGGACCCCCCCCCGTCCATTACTTTTGATCCACACCTCTCCTTCTCTAACCACATCTCCAACCTCTCGCGCTCCTGCTTCAGGCACATTTGTGACCTTTGTCGCATCCGGCCCAAGATCGACCTTAAAACTGCCTCTACCATTGTTACCTCTATTGTTCATTGATTACAGCAATTCCCTCTTCCTCAACCTTGAATCCACCCAAATCAAGCGTCTGCAACTTATCCAAAAGTCACTAGCCAGGGCTGTCACGAGAATGCCCAAACATCATCATACCACTCTCATCCTCAAATCACTACATTGGCTAAAAATCTCAGAGTGAATCCACTTCAAAGTCCTATCACTAACCTATTACTCCCTACAATATATCCAGCCCATGTACCTCCGTGGTCTCTTCACCATCCAGGCAACCCGCTCCACCCGATCCTCCTCCTATTTCAGTCTTTCTCGATCTCCGGTCACTACTCATCTCAAGTTCTCCAACCCAGCCACATCCAACAGAACACCACGCCTCTGGAACGATCTTCCCCTCGAATTCCGCAGATTCTTGGTTCCTCCATCATTCCAACCCGTCCTCCATCCTTCTCCTCATGTTCCTCTATCTATCTCTGGGCTTTCCACTCCAAACTGAAGTCTCACCTTTCAAGTTGAGCCTACTCCTACCCTGACTCATTTGATCCTCTGCCTTCCAATTCTCCTCGCCCTAAATAAAACCCGCCTTCACAGCTGCTCTGCCTCCTCTCTTGATCTGCCCCCCTCCAAACCAGACTCGGACCTCTTTTGGATTACTCTCTGGAAAACTTCCTCAACACTCACAGTCGTATGCTGGCGCATCCTGCTTTAACAGAGCTTTGGCACTTCTTTCGTTCCCTGCTAATTTTCTTCCTGTCAGTAATGTCGCTGCATTCATTAGGCGTTACAATCATAGGCGTAATTGGTCGGGGGAATGAGGGTAACTGTACCCCACCCCACTCTTTGGGCTGGGGTACCGTACCCCCCACTTTATGAACAATGCCAATCAATATTTTATTACTTTGCCTTCCCAGAGATCGCAGTCAACGCCTTGCTTCCTGTATGTAAGAAATTGGTACCCCAACTTTTTAAACCAAAGTTACGCCCCTGGTTACAATTATATAATCCTGTAACACACCAGATGCGATTTCCTCAACTGATTTGAACGTGTATTTCATTAATTGTAACCGTTCGAAGACAGTGAGTTGAAGAAAAAGAAAAATAATGCACCACATTGACATTATTCAAAGAATTTTATATGGTAAATATTTTACCGCCGGTAGAGGGCAGAAGACGCAAAGCAAAATCAACAATATTTTAAGCACTATTTACACTCACATACTGGCAACTTTCCATCGCTATTAGAAAACGTTTGCTTAAACAAAAATTTTTTTCGCCATTTTCACTCCACCCTACTACACAATATAGCATACACTGCTCTGTTAGTTTTCACGAAATGTCATTAACTGTTGTTTCTTCAAATGCTGCAAGGAAAATTGCCTCTTAGGTATTCTTCGAATTATAGGCTCACAGAGTTTAGTCGATATTTTTTATCCGGCGCTGAAGTTACATATTTTAGTTAGCTGAATGGTTTTGTAGACACAAGCTGCGGTAGCACCTCCTATTACGGTCCGTATGGTGTCATAACTTCTCCCAACTATCCTGGCAATTACGAAAACAATCTCTACTGTGATTACACCATTTACGCTTCAACGGGAAGTTCGATAGCGTTCATCTCTAAAGCGTTCCTCGTTGAAGAAATTTACGATTTTTTGGCAGTTAGTATTTGACGATTTTATTGTTAGTTTTTGCAATATTCTCAGGGAACAAGCTATTTTTCAGTAATTCGTGGTCAGTATCCTTCTCAGATTTATTGTCAGATCAACTGGAGTGATATCATTTTACTATTATTATTATTTATTTTTATTTTTATTATTATTATTATTTTTATTTTTATTATTATTATTATTATTACTATTATAATTATTATTATTATTATTATTATTATTATTATTATTATTATTATTATTATTATTATTATTATTATTATTATTATTATTATTATTATTATTATTTCTCTTTCATCACATCGTCAGCTCTCAGGAAATCGAGTTCCACCCCGCTGCCTCCGTTAAGAAGGCAATGGATATCGACGGGTTTGTTCTTTGGCTCCGGGCAGCTTTGACATGGCGCCTTGAAAAGCCACTGCGTTGAAACGCTGCACCATCACCGATAGGTTCTTGAATAGGAAGATTGTTTCGCGGGAGTCATCGTTGGTTTTCGACAGCCGGCGACCAATTTCAGATAGAAAGGCGAGGCCCTCTCTGTTAAGGGGACCGAAGGTTTCCACCGCTATCGGTATGAAGATGTATCTCTTCTGCAGTTCAGAGTATTTGATGTGCTTTCTCGAAGCAGCCACCTCCGCCGCCCCTCCTGCCGTTGCTGTGATGTAAGAGGCGGCCACCGTGTCCACCACCGTCGCGTCCCACAATAAGGACAGCCCACCGCTCCACGGTATTAGGGTCTGGCCATCTGGTCTCTTACCATCCGACCTGGATAGGCCGGACGGCTCCTTGACTGCCGGGGTGCCGGTGTCGCGTGACAGACTATCCGTCCTAAAACTATCCGGGGGGTGAATAAATTTATCCCCCCGGATGGAATCTACCGGTATAGAGTATCCGGGGGATAAACCATTTCTATCCCCCATCGTGTAAAATCATCCCCCGGGGGATAACAATTCACAGGTAGGCCCTATAAGGTATTATTGAAAATGCGTATATTTGATAAATCTATGCTGTAATCAAAATTCAAAAGCAAGTGACTCTATGTGCTCTAAGCAATGTTCAGAGCAAATCAAACCGAAGTTTCAGTAGGAATTCAGGATAACCACACGCGGAAGTGGCTTTAGGGATTTTGTGGAAAGCCAGCATTACATTTTGCAAAATATTTTCGTATTTCTGAAGGCTCACCGAAGTCAACATCCAGCGTGGCAGAACTGGAAGCAATCTCAAAGGGATAGGCAGCTGCGTATAGGCCTACAGCCCACAGGAAGGGAAGTTCATTTGCTGCTGGCAGGGGAGGTCTTTAACATGTAGGTTCCCCGATGTGGTTAGGTGCCTTATAGTGTAGAGCTGACGCAATTGTCGGGTGAGATTTGCCGAGATACGAATCGACCGATATCAAGCGCGAGCTATACCAATTCACCTAATTAGCACCTTAATCCCTTTTAATGACACTGTCGTTTGTGATTGCTGATAATTGTCATCCTTGTTTTAGATACATCCATCGCAACAAGCCCTTCACGCAACTAATAATGCGAATAGACATTGTTTAATTTGCGTGAGATTACAACACCACAAAGAACACAAGAGTAATAATTGAACTTGGTTCATTGCCTCAAATGGCTTCACTGGCTTTGCTGGTGTACATATATTAATACGAATTGACCGATGTCAAGCGCGAGCTACCAATTCACCTAATTAGTACCTTAATCCCTTTTCATGACAGTGTCGTTTGTGACTGCTGATATTTTGTCATCCTCGTTTTGCTGGTGTACCGATTGATACGAATCGACCAATATCAATGTCACAATTAACTTGCCTAAGAGTAAATAGAGTATACAGCAGAGAGAGTAATGAGAGGATCATTGACATCACTGGGTCTTTGCCCACGCATGCCAACTGGACTCGGATTTCTTTTGGAATGCTGTCTGGAAAACCCCCTCTGATTTGATTTAGCCTTCTGGAACCGGACTCGGACCTCTTTCGGACTTTTTTGCCTTCTGGAAACCGGACTCGGACCTTTACTGGAATACTCTCTGGAAACCGCCTCTGATTTGAGTAGCATATGCCTTTGCCCAGGGCTGCAATGGTAAACTTAGAGGCGAGTGCACGCTACCGGTTAGTTTTCCGAAACATATTAGAGGTAAGTATACGCTACTGGTTAATTTTCCGAAACAAATTAGAGGTGTGTGCAAATATTTTTGTGAGGTGAGCATACGGTCTCCAGAAGTGAGTAAACGCTGTATACCCGCCTATATACCCTTGACTACATCTCTGGCTTTGCCTAAGACCACGACTGATGTAGTTCTAACTTCTAAACTGACTTAAATCGCACAGTTTGTAATTATGTTGCGGGGGATAGTTATTGACGGGGGATAATTTCGTACGACTCATGGGGGATACTTTTGCACGAGGGGGGATAGTCCCTCCCGTTCACATTCATCCGGCCGGATACTCCATTCTGCTAAGGGGATATACTTGTATGGGGGATACTCTATTTCGTGACACCGGCTCTGTTGAGGCTGCGGTGGATAATTATTATTATTATTATTGTTATTATTGTTATTATTATTATTATTATTATTATTATTATTATTATTATTATTATTATTATTATTATTATTATTATTATCAGTAGTAGTAGTAGTGGTGGTGGTGGTGGTGGTGGTGGTGGTGGTGGTGGTGGTGGTGGTGGTGGTGGTGGTGGTGGTGGTGGTGGTGGTAGTGGTGGTGGTGGTGGTGGTGGTGGTGGTGGTGGTGGTGGTGGTGGTGGTGGTGGTGGTGGTGGTGGTGGTGGTGGTGATTGTAGTAGTGGTAGTAATAGTAGTACTAGTAGTTGTGGTGGTGGTGGTGGTGGTAGTAGTAGCAGTGATGGGCGATAGTTAACTAAAAAGTTGCTAACAAATTTAGTTAGAATGAAGTTTAACTAAAAATAAATAGTTTAGTTAAAACCATAGTTTAACTAAAAAAATTAGTTGCTAACTAAAAAGTTTAACTAAAAAAATCAGCAATACGCAACTACTTTACTACTTTCTGCAATGAACATTGAACACTGTCAACAACTCAAAGCGAAACTTATTGATTAACACTGCATGATTTTGGCATTAACAGCCTGTCTTTTCAACACTACTTACAGTATGCCTCTAACTGTATGCTAGAACAATACACACTATATAGTTTGAAGGTGAAATTGTCATTGACGCTCTGCATTATTACGGTTCATTTAACCTCTGTTTAATATTGTGAAAGTGTTTGTCGTAAAAAGTTGGAAAAAGTTTAACTACTTTTTTTAGTTTAGTTAACTAATTTCCAAAATTAGTTGGCAACTTTAGTTAAACTATTTTTTTAGTTGGAAAATAGTTTTAGTTTAACTAAAAAAATTGTTTAGTGCCCATCACTGAGTAATAGTAGTAGTAGTAGTAGTAGTAGTAGTAGTAGTAGTAGTAGTAGTAGTAGTAGTAGTAGTAGTAGTAGTAGTAGTAGTAGTAGTAGTAGTAGTAGTAGTAGTAGTAGTAGTAGTAGTAGTAGTAGTAGTAGTAGTAGTAGTAGTAGTAGTAGTAGTAGTAGTAGTAGTAGTAGTAGTAGTAGTAGTAGTAGTAATATCGTCATCATTATTTATTACAACTAGTGATTAGTAACGTCTAAAGTGCCCGTGTCGATTTTATAAGTCCTAACCGATTATGTACCAGACGTAACCGTTATCAATTCCAACTTCAGAATAATGAGTCCACTGAGACAGAAAGAGAGCCTATGGTGGATAAACAAAAGAAAAATGCAAGTTTTAAGTTCAGGGCGAATTGACATAACCGAGTGAGCAGATCGAACAGACCGACTTACAGACTTGTATTCACCAACCGAAAAAGCTCGTTCACCCAGCACATATTTATTAACGGGCAAGCCAATGGCATGCCTCTAAACAGGGTTATTGTGTAAGTAAGGGCTGATTCCTAAACTTGGAAAGTACATTTTTTTATTAACTGATTTCTGGATACTCCGCTGCAGATTTGCTACGCGATAAAAAAAAATTATTTTGTACAACAGATCAGTTGCAAAACCAACTCAAGTTTTCCTCCTCACAGATATTCCGCAGAATATTATGATGAGGAGGTCGTCATAAACTTATCGATTCCGTGGTGTAGCCAGGGACTAGTCACCTTGCGCACCGACTACATTATCGCCTTCAGTGGATTCAGCCTCGAATACTATGTCAGTGACGGAGGTAGGCGCTTTCATAAGTCCTTTCAAACATAGAAAGAGATAATTGCAGCGGTGTTAAGGCAGAGTGAACTTGTGGAATAAGGTTGGAACTAAGGATGGCATGAAGATGGAAAGAATGCACTGCTAATAGCACTGAGCGTGTTCTCAATCGTCAACTCCACATTTCTTGACCGCTGAAGGAGAGCTAAATTTCGGCAACGAGTTCATTCACAGGTGTTTAGTCAAAGCAATATTAGCAAGGCAGGTATGGGCAGGTTCAGTTCCGAGCCATAATACAAAACAAAGGCTGCGCTGACACATAGGGCGTAGGCAGACTGCTGTGATGGAGAGATATTGATGGCGAACGGTATCTGGTGTTTTACAGGTAGACATACTGACTAGAGATTGTAGATATGATTGATTACTTAATGGCTTTTGTTCAGTTCAATGCTTAAGTTCAGGATTTTGAGGATTAAGAACTCGGTTTATATAAATGTAACCATTTATAAACATAACACGAGTGATATCTAATACATAACATAAGTGATATCTAATTCATTTTAGAGAGCTAAGTTCTTCTATAACGCCATCTGTTCCGAAAGTGTGTAGGCCTATAAAATCTTGCGTATATGCCTAGTTCTAATCGTTTTCTCCTTTTTACTGTACTATTGCGCAAATCTGATGATCGAATGCAGGTTGTGGAAATACGCTATACAGTGATAACTCTGAAAACTACGGATATGTGACCTCTCCCAATTATCCGACTTACTACGGATACAATCAGAACTGCTCCAACATCATCTGGAATCCATATCTAGACTCGATCAGACTCTACTTTCAGTATTTCAACCTACAAAACAACTGCAGTTGCGACTGGCTGGAGGTATTTATAATACATAATATACAGGGCTAATAGCCTAGCAGATTCCGACTTATAAGCCTACTGAGTCCCACAATATAGGAGTCTCAAAATAACGTCTTTTTTAAAGAAAGTCATTTAATGGCTACAAATAATCAGCCCTTCATCAGCATTTGTTCTCAGGTAACACGCCGGTAACGATGTCCTTGTATAAATACGCATTTTATCGTATTGTATGTGAATTGAGTTGTGTTGATTTCGTATATCAGAAAAGTAGTTACGTGATTCAATTAAGTTGTAATTAATTACAAGCTAGTAAGAAACCAGCATAATAAGGTAGAGTAAACTACTAGATAGGATTTGAGTAGACTGTTCAATGCAAAACAGGGAACTATGCTGTGGAAATTAAAAGCTTAAGGTAGGCTGGGTTAAAGTTCGTGCAACCCTGGCGAATTCTTTAGAAAGGTTAGTTGCTAAACTGTTGAAAACTGCGAAATTCGTTGGAGGGTTCATCGTGAGAAGACGCCTTGAAGTGTTCAGTGCTACGCTGTCAAGACGAAAGAATCCAGAAGGCTAAAGCATATCTGAAGAGGAGAGATTAGTTAGACTATAAAGTAAATCTAAAACTAGAAAAGATGCTGGTCTGAGTAAGGATTAATCTACTAGTTGGGCCAACTAAAGGATTTGATGCTACATTTTGATGTGTACAAGTGGTGCTTAAGTGTTGATATTATCTGATTTTCTATAATTATCACTCTTAACTTTGAATAAATTTGAATAATTTGAATAATGTAGTGCCATTTGTTGGCCAATCCATCTAGACTCTAGACAATGACAATCATAGACGTAGACTCTGGGGGGCAGCCGGCCCACGTGCCCCCCTCAATAATTGAGGAGCCGGGGCAATGCGCCCCAAAAATCGAGCGGAAAATTTCTTCAAATATTAAAATATTATGTTTCAATATAGAAAAATTTCTTCAGAAACAGAAAAACAGAGACACAGAACTTAAATACTATCAGAAATTCATACTGGAAACAAAGATCTATTTTTATCTTCAATATCTTCAATATAAAGCAAATTTACATGTAAACAAAACGCCCCATTTCATACGCATTAACGTAACACCGGAAGCCTCTGCCGACTGACAAATCCAGATGTGAAAGAAGTTTTTCGTTTTTTTTGTTTTAAACAGAGACAAAAGAAAAAGAAAACCATAAAATTTGTTTTTTTTGTTTAAAAGAAATACATTTCTTATTTTTGTTGAAGTTATTTTAATAGCATTTATCTAATGATTTTTAATTTTCGGATATCGAAACTGAATTAAACTGAGTTGGAGCTCTAGTTCATGGCATTGTTTCATGTTAGATCTAAAAACAACCAAAACGACAAAACCATAAAAAACAGCAACAAAAAACAACTTTTCATCTTGAAAAAACTTGTTTTTTGCACCTCTGGTCCAGACCCCATCCCCCCAATATTTTGGACAAGTTTACGCCAGTGATGACAATGTTGAGAACAGGGGCAAAACTAAAGTAGCGGAATAAGGTTCAATGCAGGATAGTGACGTCACCTCTCAGACTTCCTTCCATATCTCGTACAATGTAGGCATTGCAATGTAGTGCATGACTATTTAGCAATTTGGTGAATTGTTTGTAATTTATCTGATTTATGGTTGGTTTTGATGTTTTATTTTTTACTTCGTTTTTTGGTTGGTTTGCTGCCGTTTGTGGCGTAATAAAGGTGTTCATTACCAAAGTTTCATTTTATATCTACAAGATTCAACTTGAGTTAAACATGGAGTTCAACATACTACATTTGGAAGCATAATAAATACAAAAACGAAATTTTCAAAAAAATTAAAAATTAAAATGATATGATCGATGATAATTCGACAAGAATGTGAACACTGAGTTCCTATCACTGAGGCTATGAGGACTGTCTCATCATAATGTTCGCAAGCGTGAAGTATGATCCTCAGGCGGCAGTAAATGCAGCAAGGAATACAGTGAATAAGGTTTGTGTGTATCGTTATAATAACAAAGCACTCATATAGCTGCCTCCTGGCACCCCTCCTAAAAACGCTTGAAACACAGGAAATCTAACTCATCTGAACAACTGCGGCTTAGAGTAACTAGAAAATATGTTTTAAGCTGATTTCAAACAGATAATTATATTTGAAAAAAATTCTTCCAAGAGTCCGATACAAGTGGAAACCCCCTTAGCTTGTAATGATGAGTGAAGGCGAGGAACTTTTATCGCACCCCATATTACGTGATAACTTCTGACAATTGAAGACTATGGGCTATTATAACAGTGGCATCTTTTTGCTTATTTTTGTTCTAGATAAGTTGTCTAGACAACCCGGATGTTGGCCCGTATAGATACTGTGGAAACTCTACTGGCACCAACCTGGACATCAATTTCAGATGCAGTCATCTGCTTCTGTGGTTCCACAGCGATGATTCCAACAACTATCAAGGATTCAATATCGAGTACAACATCTACCATGATATCGGTTGGTGAAAACGTTATTTTATTAAAAACTGCAGTGCATTGTGACGTCACAAAAGCTCAGTAGCGCCTTCTTCGTCTCAAAAGCACAACAGCGCCACCTAAGTCTCAAAACCAAAGTGTGACCTACGTTACCTCCCGGAATAATGTACGCGTACTGTAGGCCTACGTACGTTATCGAAAAAAATAACGTACGCGTACCGTACGCGTACGTTAAAAATGCCACAAGTTTATCTGATCATTCACAAAGTACCTCAATATTCTATATAATAGTTTCCTTATATGCAAATTTGTTTGTCGGAGGACGCTACGTCACAAACGGCTTCTGTTCTATTGTGAAACAGAAGCCGTTTTTACTGCCGTCTTGACGACGGCGGTCTTGACGGCGGCGGTCTTGACGACACATATAGGCCTATAATATGACGTCATAATATGACGGTTTAATACTCTAAAACTATATGCTGCCGTCATAATTATGACTGGAAAATACACTAGTAACTATTATAGTCTTATAACGTACACGTACGTCAAAAATTATCAGTTTAGCTCTACAGTATTAATCTCTCCGTGCGCAGGCCTAGTTATTTACGAACGGTACCGAAATTTAGTATTACCAATAAAATGACAACTGGCACTGACCATACTATAAAGTGTGCCGTAACATATTAATTATTTTCATATTATACATTAGACAGAATATTAGCAATTTCGAATTTAAAAGTTTGAAAGTAGAGATCATTGAACAGCGACAGCTGACTGATGTAATGGTTAAAATTGTTTACGACCGTCAATCACCAACTATTATTGATTTTAATTTCACATTGTTTATGGTAGGAATACATGTACACGGTGTTCTTTTTCTAGAAAAAAGGTTCCGGAACTGAACAATAGGTTCCGAAAGTGAACAATTATAGACGGCTAAAATCCCGAGAAAAACTAGATTGGGAGTTGGGATGGATCTCAATTAACACTGAAAACAGTTCACAACACTGAAATTAAATTAAAATAAATATAGTTATTTTTTAGTAGCTGAAAAGGTGCCGGAACGCCCTTCCGACGCGTTCGGGCTGAAAAAAGCACTGCATGTACATGAATCTCGCCCTACAAATGAAGGATTGTGCGTCAAAGAGCCGGCAGATTGCCAGAATTAAAGACTGCAGTAAGAGATCGGACGTCACGATCCAACAGAGGAGAAAAGAATCAGTGGTCGACAGGGTTCGGCCCGATCATCCAGGCGCGTCGACGTCACTCCAGTACCGCACACTTCGCTGAATATCTTTGGCCAACCGCAAGCTCTCTTCGCCTGAGCCGCTGTGTGAGTGGTGGGATAAGTGCAACGTCGTTGCCAGTTCATGAACAGCGCGTCGCCGGTGCCTGCAGTTCGGTGTGAGAGGTTGCAATGCACGCAGGAAGCCGCTGATGACCGACGTCCAGAGGCGTGGCGAAATCCTGTGGGCACGGTGGTACTCCAGCTGGAGTTGTGAGATCAATCAATCAATCAATCAATCAATCAATCAATCAATCAATCAATCAATCAGTCAATCAATCTACGAAGCATTTATATAGCGCCCCTTCAAAGCAACTATTCAGAGGCGCTACCAACCCAACCCCAGTAAAAGAGAGCATTCTTTAGGCCAGAGAAGACAACGGTGGCCGAGTCTCGAGGAAGAGACCGCAGACCTGGACGAAGTATATTCCAAATTGTGGTTCCAACCACGAAGAAAGAGCGCTGCTGCATAGTAGCCGTGCGTGCGAACAGAGCAGAGAGGTCACCACGGGTGGCAGAGCAGAGAGGTCACCACGGGTGGCAGAGCGAAGAGACCGGTGACCAGTGGAACAGAGGCACGAAAACAGAGCTCGCTCAGATGGGAAGGAGCACGGCCAAGTTGACATTGTCAGACAATGGAGACAACCCAGTAGACAATGCGTTGCGAGACTGGAAACCAGTTGAGAAAATCTCGTATATATTCAGAGACATGGCCGAATATATGAATGCGCAGCGGAACGCTGTACGCGTTCGAGGCAGTTCAGTCGAGTGAGGGGAAGCCCAATACAGAGGGAGCAGCAGTAGTCAATCTGACAGGTATTGAACACATGGACGAGAGTAGCAGCAGGTTGGGGTGAAGATGTTGCAGCTGCGAGATATGAGGGGAGAGGGTTAGTTCTGAATCCAAGGTGGCGCCAAGATCTCTGACGGAGCTGGAAAAGACAACGTGGGGAACTCAGAGGTAAGACTAGCGCAATTGATCTTAGCCGGCTGCCTGGGGGTGCCCAGCTACATGAATTGAGTCTTAGAGGAATTCAAGCGAAGGCGGTTGGAAGATATCCAGACAGTCAAGGAGTCGCACATGAGGCGGACTGCAGCAGCGGCGTCACAGGGAAAGCAGTGGGTGTAACCGTGTAAGCCTGGAGATGTGGAGGAAGATACTGTTCAACGATGAAAGCACCTTCTGCCTGTTTGGCAAACCAAGGTCACACTAGGGGTCAGCTGGAAATCGCCTCGGACATTTGCCTCGGCCGAATATCCCGTTTGTTATCACTATTCGGAAGTAGTCGCCTCGGCAAATATTGTACACACAAATAGTTGCTTCTCTGCCTCATATGCCGGAATTTGTAGGCCCATAGTAACAGCTTTGATTTTTATCTAACATATTCATTTTGAAGAAGAAAAGTACAAAAAACACCAATACCAGAAGTTCACAACAGATGTCAAGTCCACTTAATTGATTATTTATTCATAAAACTCAAAATGTATTAGTCAGTTATTACAAATACAGCAAATTTATTTTGATAAGTTTTAATTTCATGAAAATGTCAAGCTTCACATATGGAACAATTGGTATCCGGTTCGTACCCGGATCCGGAAAATAGTACATCCAAATACTCGGTGGAAAATGTCTATCCGGCTGACCCCTAGCTCGCACATATGTGAGGAGGTTTCACGAAGAAGAATTCAAGCTGGAGTGCCTGAACCTGGTTTTGGGCATGATGGCTGCCAGTGGCACATTGTCGATTGAACGGATAACTCGAGCAAGTACATCGGCCTACTGCAGAAGTGCAGTCATATTAATTAAAAGAAAAAAGTTAAAAAATGGTAACCAACCAATAAGAAAACACTCATCATACCTTGAATATGTTTACACGTAAAATATTTACCTCAATCCTTCGTAAATGTAATTGTAATTGTAATACAGAACAATGCATCAAAGAATTGCAAAAAAACGGCAAATAATTTCAAAATTTTGCACACCGAAGTATATGATAATTTGAGCAGATGGATTTTCTAACTTTATTGTAAAACTATTTTGTTTCTTAAAACTCTCTCTCTCTCTCTCTCTCTCTCTCTCTCTCTCTCTCTCTCTCTCTCTCTCTCTCTCTCTCTCTCTCTCTCTCTCTCTTTCTCTCTCTCTGTGTATGTGTGTGCACGTGGTGCGGCCAATATGGCCGTAAGTTTCTTTGTCGTTCCACTTTTGATCAAGTAGTTGGTCACACATGGATATTGCTCGATAGTCTTCGCTTGATCTGACTTCTTATGTTAACTAGTATGCATTCGGGGAGATTAAATCTATTCTCAGTTGCTTTGGACTGTTTTGCAAGGTATTCGGATGCTTGTTTCTCTATCTCTATCTATCTATAATGAACTTCTATAGCGCCCATTCAAGAAATCTACTCAGTGGCGCTCCCGACCCAGGCCCGGTCAAAAGAAAGGTCTTAAGAAGTCCATAGAAAGTACCTGAGAGGTCTCTAGGGAGAAGCCGAAGGGAGAGGGAGGTCATTCCAAGCGGTAGGACCCACCACGTAGAATGCCTTACGCTGCGCCATAGCAGTAGGCGCGTAGGGGACAGCAAAATCACCCCGGGAGGCCGAGCGCAAGGCACGGCGCCCCGCACAAGCGGAAGTTAAACTAAAGAGCTCGCAGAGGTAGGCCGGGGCCCGCCCTAGGACACAATGCCACGCCATGGTGGAGACCCTGTAATGAATGCGATGCTGGACAGGAAGCCAATGGAGAACGTCTCGCATAAATTCAGAGACGTGGTCAAACCTGGAGATACCGCCAACCAAGCGTGCAGCCGACTGCAAACCCTCTCTAGACAAACAATGCGAATCTGACGAAGTCCAACAAAGAGAGAGGAGCAATAATCCAAACGATTGACAATAAATGCATGTACCAGCCGCCGAGAATGAAAGGGAGTGGGATGCGACACGCAGTTGGCGCACTTGATAATAACAAGCACGAGTTTCTGTGCCAGTAGACTCTGGCGCTGTGAGTAGTTTCGTATTGTTACCTGTGCAGTGTTCAAACTCCAATTGGAAACGCTAAGAGGGTCTTGGCCTGGTACTGGCCTTTCTTCTGTGGGACCGCTATGGTATCCGGCTTCGAAGAATGTCTACCCCTAGGGCACTCAGCTAGAATGAGTTCACTGACTCAGAATTACACCGTCGATGATAAGATTAGACACCACGAGGACTGGCAACCCAACCCCGTATTCTCCTTCTTCTCCTCCTACTTCTTTTTTCTTCTTTTTCTTCCTCCCCTGCTCTTCTTATTCTTATTCTTCTACTCCTTCCAATGTTTTACTTTCTTCTTCAGGCTATCTCCAAAAATGATGATACGTTTCCTCATACATATCGCTTCCTTTCACTCAACGGCTTTCAACCACAGTCAGCACCCAATCTCTGTCTATTATTCTCAAACACAGACTGTTGATCCTGAAATATTGCTTCGCAATTCAATCTCATCTTCGTCAAGCAATACATCATTCCCAGTTTTGACTAATTTGATAAAAAAAAGTTCCGACGCACCAGTATCAGGGTACACGATGTTGCTCAGCTACCAACATTACTGCTGCTGCAACCAAAGTCTGTTAGGTTTCACGAAATGTTGTAGGCTGTTGTTACTTCAAGGGGTGTAATGGAAAACTACTTCTTAATTTGTTTTTGCACTATTATTATTATTATTTATTATTATTATTATTATTATTATTATTATTTATTATTATTATTATTATTATTATTATTATTATTATTATTATTATTATTATTATTATTATTATTATTATTATTATTATTATTATTATTATTATTATTATTATTTCGATTTTGCAACGTTTTCTTCAAGATTTTATAGTTAGGTCCAGCTTGGATGGGCCCGCTGGTCCTCGATCCCGGGTAGTCCTGACAAGGTGCCCTGGAATGCAACGGCATTGAATCGTTGAATTGTTATTGAAATGTTCTGGAAGAGAAAGGTTGTCTCGCGGGCCTCGCCAGTGATTGCCGTCAATCGGCGGCCGATTTCAGAAACGAAGGCGAGACCTTCTTTGTTTGTAGGGCCCAATGTCTCCACGGCGATCGGCACGAAGGTGTATCTCGTTTCTAGTTCTAAATATTTGGCGTGCTTCCTTGTGGCCGCCCTTTCTGCTGCTCCTCCGGCCGTGATCGCTGTCTCGGGAAGATATGAAGCGGCTACCGTATCCACCACGGTCGCGTCCCATATCAGAGGACGTCCGCCACTCCAAGGGATCAGAGTCTGGCCGTCCGGCCTTTTTCCGTCGGATCTGGTCAGTCCTGATGGTTCTTTGATCGCCGGGGTACCCGCTCTATTAAGAGTGCGGTGGATAAGGTCATTGATGGCGCTATGTCTGGCTTGTCGACCGAAACCGAGCGAACACGAGAGGCCGTGCGATCCCCTTGCTGAAACGGGGGCGCCGCATGCGCAAGTGTGTGGTTCACAAATGACTGCGCCCAACCGCAGGCCGACCGCCACGCGCACGGCCTCGTCGCTCAGCCTAAGGCCGAATGCGGTGAGCGGGAGAGCATGTAACCAGTCAGAGGCGTGTGAGGTCGTTATGGCCTTTAGGCGTGCCTGATCGTAGGGGCTGTGCAGATTCGCGTCGACAGACGATGTCACCCCGAGGAGCAGCGGCTTGTCCCATTGTGACTGTTTGTTGCCAGGGAGGTTCGTTGGGTCCCAAGTTCCAACGATCTGCAGCCAGTCAGATAGTGCAGACGTGTTGGCAGCGTCATCGGTATTCGAGGCCACGCCCAAGATGAGGGACTGGACTGAGAGAGTGCTTGCGGCTGAAGCCAAAAAGGCGGGTAGTGCCAGCGAAGTCACCTTCCTAATGCCCAGCCCTCCCATCCTGATCGGGAGGGTAGCCTGCGTCCATTGATCGTCGGTCAGCGACAAATTCAGGATCCGCCCGATCCCATCCCGCATCAGCTCGTCAAAGTCCGTCAGCCTTGGGTGGCCGTGACAATGGGTGCATCTCAGTAAATACATGAGTTTAGGTGAGCCGAGGGAACATCTGAGGATCAGGAGAGCGTCTTGTCTGGCGATGAGCTGTAGTTTGTCCACTGCGTTGCGGAGGTCGGCCACGCAGGTGTCCAGGGCCGAGGCGAGGGCGTCAGCTGGCGAAAGCGGAGCGCCCAGGAGCATGGCCGATGGAGGGTCAACCCGGGCGAACTGTCCCAGAGGGCCCCTGCTGGCGCTCTCGAAATCGGTAGTGATCAGTTCGCATTTTGCGCGGTTAAGCGTGAGGCCCAGGCGTGCGCATCCACTCTCGATGAGGTCCACATCTGTCTCAACCACCTCGAGTCCACCACCCAGGGTGAGGTCGTCCAGGTATCCAAAAGCCAATGGTGATGATAGCTGGGTAAGGATTGGCTGAAGCGGCAGGCAGAAGAGCAGAGGTCCCAAGGGGTCGCCCTGTTGTGAGCCCTCTTGCGATTGTATACTGAATCTGCCAAATTGGAGAGATGTCGGCGCGGCGTAGGCCAGGTGGCAGAAGGCAGACAGTGCGGGAATGACCTCGTCAACCGACGCCAGCATGCGGTCTCGGTGTAGGCTGTTGAATGCGTTCGAGATGTCTAGCTTCACGAGAACGGTTCCAGGGTTCATGTTATGTAAAAATCTCCGGGCTGCGTGAGTTGCCGCCTCGCACCCTCCAGGAACTCCCACCCCCAGCTGCTTTGGGGTCAAGTAAGGTGTGACGCGTGGGATGGCGTATGCGTTTGCGCATTTAGACGCAAGTCTGCGCCAAACGTAACCTATGGCTATCGGGCGCAGGCCGCCACAACTTTTGCGCAAAGCGAAGAGAGTTCCTCCGAACAGGACCGGACGCAGCTCTTGCGGGCAAACGCCGGCCAACAGTAGGTTGATAAAAGCCGTCGTGGCCCTCAGCAGCCCGGGCCCCGCGTCAAGGTCACCGATCAGTTCCGCGACGTGCTGGGGGCGCAGGCCATCCGGTCCGCCGGCCGAGCCCAAGGGAAAGGAACGCAACATCATGCGCACGTCTTGTTCTGTGGCCTGGAAGGGTGCGCATGACGACGACGAGAAGAGGGTGGCCGGACGGTCAGGGGGCGGAGCAGGGTGTTTTTGGCGCAAGAGTTCAAATGTTTCCTCGTTGATCTGGGCCGGGACGTCGTTGGAACAGAGGATGCGGGCCGCCGCGCTGATGCTGCCGTCCTCTAGTTTGGCGGCGACTGCCGCAGCCAGCGCTCGTTTTATTATTATTATTATTATTATTATTATTATTATTATTATTATTATTATTATTATTATTATTATTATTATTCTTTATTGAAAAACCAAAAGCGAACCGTACATTAGTGAACAAGTATAGAGAAACATATAAAACATTGAAGTAATAATAAGATAATAATTTTTGAAAAAAGGAGTGTAAATTTAAAATTTAACAAAAATTAAAAATTACTAGGCTAATAACACTACATCAAAAGCATCATAATAGTATAGAAATTTAAAACTATAACTATTATCTTAAACGACTGGCAGTTTTACTAATTAAACAAAATCAAAAAGCATCCTAATAATAAAGCTTTTTCTAGCCAGATTATCAGAATGGGGTAAAGTAAGATTGTGGCCTCTGGGGCGCAACAGATATCCTGTTAATTTAATTTGAGGCAATAAATCATGAAGGACATGACCGTTAAAGCTTCTAATGGCTAAGAAGAGACGGGTATCAGCTAGTTGACAGAGTTGAGCATATGAATGATTGTCTTCAGGTAAGTAGTGTCCTCTCATTAATTTTCTTATGATTGAAGATAGTTTATCCCGATCACTTTGAGTAGTAAAACCCCACCAGGCAGGAGAAGCATAAAGTATTCTAGAGAGGACTGTTGCTCTAACCGCATCATAAAGGCAAGGTCCTTGTAGACCATGAGCTACTAAGGTTCGAAGAGCATATATGGAGCGGCGAGCCTGACTACAAATTCACAGAGTTTATTCGAGATGTTGAGATCTAAGTTACCGTATTTTACATAATATCTGGTGGTGTAGTTAAAGATATCATGTTATTGAATGGTTCTGCTGCCACAGGCTGCGGTAACGACTACTACGGCGGTCCGTCCGGAGTTATCAGTTCTCCCAATTACCCTGACAATTACGACAACAATCTCTACTGTAACTACCGCATTAGCGCGTGGGAGTCGATTTTATCGGTCATCTTCAACTCGTTCCATCTTCAAGACGGTTTTGATTTCCTGATAGTTGGTATTTGACAATTTTCTTATTGGTTAGTTTTTATATCGGCTTAAACATGAAGCCATTTTGGGTGCTTTATGGTCGCTACTCTTGTTATCTTCATTGTCAAACCATTCGAGCGATAAATTAATCCATAATGTGATGCAATCTCAACTAAGCCGTTGCAGGTTGACTTAATGATGCACTATAGAGTTCAACATAATTATGTCGCATCCATGCAAGGGTAGGCTTTGTAGGGAAGGGTATCCGATCATGTTCTCCTTCTGGGTCTGGGTAAAGGGCAAACCATTGTGTCGCTCCAAATCTGGTTAGGACTACGTTGTGAGGGCTGATCGCAAAACATTGAGAGTAAGACAGGTTACGAAAAGACTTGTGGATATGTTGCTGCATGCATGCGTAGGTTGTGTTTATCTACATCAATCAATCAATCAATCAATCGATCGATCAATCAATCAAAATGCTTTTACTGTACACCATAAACATATAGGCATGAAAATAACAAGTACATGTTACATGCAGTGACAATGGGAGTACCCATAAGAACGAACCGTTCCGCTAATAGGGTTCCCTAGTTAGAATGAATCATTACAACCAGTATCCATTATTATTTATAGCATCAGCAAGAGAAAACAAAGCAAAACCCACCCCATCAACCCCAATTGTCAAGCATTGTGTGCCTACTAAACGGTGAATATAACACCGCTTCAGACCAGCCCTTACATTTTTTAAGATCAATCCAAGCAGTAGAATTGTTCCATGAGCAATTATAAACACAGTCCACAGACCCAGTTGAAAACCTCTAACTTCCAAAGTTCAATTGCATAACACTCAACACACAGGCCTACACTCCTATCATCCCGCCCAGAGCATTAACAACAAGTAAGGTCAGACACACCACATCATCGATCTGTTGATCCTACAACAGTTGTGCATTCAATAATAAGACAGCACATATCCATCACCTAACATTTTGACTAGAAATAGTTTACAATCAAGCAAATCAGTACATAACCGGCTCTTAGCCACTTAACTAAACTGAATTGACAGGTCACAGTATCCGTTGATTTGCAGTTACAAGGCATTCAATGAATATGCTTTTAATTTATTTTAAATTGGTACAATGATGGAAGACTTGTTAATTCCAACGGTAAAGTGTTCCCAAACAACGAACCATAAATTCTAATGCCAAATAATCTGATCTTGGTGTGCATCCTGTAACTAGATATATGATATTTATTAGAGGAACGTGTCTCATGATCATGTACTCAAGATTCTTCCTAAACCATCGATCAAAGTTTTTTGGAAGAAAACGTCTGTGGAACCTATACATAAGCAACCCCACCTGTAGCTTGTTATTACATTCAAATGGTAATACCCCCAGGTTTATAAACAACTCTTTAGTGTGAGCTCGATAGGGAACATTGCATATAATATGTATAGCGCGCTTCTGCAGAGTTGTCAAACAAGCCAATCTCGTATGATATGTTGTAGCCCAAATAAGATTACAATAGGTAAGGTAAGGATGAATTAGTGAATAATACAAAGTTAGAAGTATCTTTTTCGATAGTAGATGCCGAACTCTGGATATTATTATGCCTATGTTTTTTGCCAACTTGTGAGAGTATTCAACTATATGTTGTTTCCAGGATAGCTGTCCAGCTATGTGGACTCCCAAGAAATTAGCAGAGCCCACTCTTTTTATGTTCTGACCGTCAATATTGATGTTAATCAGAAAATCATGGTTAGCCGTCATCTTCCTTTTGGAGCTAAATAAAATATAATTAGTTCTCTTTAAGTTCAATGATAATTTGTTCGCCTTAAACCATCTATCCACTTTCATAAGTTCTGCATTTAGCCCACTGACCAGTTCAATAAGGGAGTTATTTTCCATAAAAACATTATTATCGTCCGCGATCATGATAAATTGCAAGACTGGCGATGTGAGGTAAATTTCATTGACGTAAACTTATAATAGAAATAGCAAGGGGCCTCGGATGGCTATAGCATGTAAGAAACAGTACCGTTATAAGAAACACATTGCATTCTCTTCTTTAAATCCCTAATCCAGGCCAAACACATTCCCTTTTCCATGGTGTTCCAGCTTTTTAATATCATGGTTCACCGTATCAAAGGCCTTCGATAAATCAAAGAAAACCCCAATGGAAAATGGTTATTATCCCTGGCCTCTGAGGTCTTGTCGTACATTTCCAGGACTGCCAATTTATAAATTCAAGTGGACGGTGTTTTGTAGTCATTCGTAATTATCGTTGCTCAAAGTTTCCAATGTTAACTGTTTTGGTTTGAATATGTTCAGATCTTTTCTTAGGTAAAGTTGCAACGAACTCGCTAACGTTTCCTACGACAAATTTAACAGCAATATTTGACTGCACTTTTTTTAAAGTATAGGCTAGTAATATGCAAAGCGACAAAACATCTTCACTTTTGTACAACAGATCAGTTGCCCAGAGAACTCGAGTTATCCTACACAAGAATATTCTGGGGATTCATTGCCTGAACCCTTATCGATTCCGTTTTGTAATGAAGTAGCAGTCGACTTTCGCACCGACAGCTCTAGTGTTTCCAGTGGATTCAGCCTCATTTACTACATCAGTAGAGGAGGTATTGGTTTTCGATAGTACTACCAACAATTCTCGATGTATAACCAGTGTATAATTCCATATAAACAAAGAAAGAGATAATATGTTAACCGCGAAAAAGAGGCAGAGTGAGCGGAGTAAGGTAGGAGCTTTGGATGGCACGAATAAAAAAATTAATGCACTGTATTAAGTCTAAAGGCATTTACCAAAATCATCATCGCGAACTCAATATTTCTTCAGCGTTCAAGAAGAACTAAGTTTTAGCAAATAGTTCATTCACAGACGCTTAATCGAAGCAATGTCATCGAGGCAGGTATTGCCAGGTTCGAATCCGAATCTAAGTCCAAACCTTACAGACTGCTATGAGATTATGAACGGTATTTGTTGTTCGAATTACAGTTAGATAAATTGACTATAGATACAATGAAACTCTTCCTTGGCGTTCCCAATGCTCACCCAAACCACTTTAACCACTGTATTCAGAGTATTTTTGCGATTATGATCTCGGTTTTTAATGTATCTCATACAAACGTTCCGCCAGTGATTTTTGATTCAATTAAGTGAGTTAAGTTTAGTATCAAATGTTGTACACAGTTTGAAACGTTGTTTATGTATTTGCCTCACTACTGCATGAATTGACAATTGAATGAAGGTTGTGGGAAAACGCTGTACACTGCATCCAACGGGTATGTGACGTCTCCGAATTGGCCGTATTACTACGGACATAATCAAGACTGCTACAATATCATCTGGGCTCCACAGCAAATCACGTTCGACTTATACTCTGACTCTTGGAACTTACAAAGCGACTGCAGTCGTGACTGGGTGGAGGTAGGCCTATAGGCTCTATATGGGTCATTATCCGAAATGTTACAAATTTCGTCTCCGAAAAACAGAATTTTTAAAAAAAAATTGGTTGCTAGTGTTTTTTTAGTCATGTACATAGTTAAATTTAACTAATTTGAAAGAAATCCACTATATTTTTAATCACCAGTTAATTTTTTTCAGAATTTATAGAGTCAAAACTCCTCTTTTTTTCATTACAGTCCGCCTTTTTATGTAATCATTATTTAATCACAGGGACCTGAAATATTCATCTGGCGCTTATAAAATGGCAATTTCTTAAAAGTAGATGATACCAGCATTAAGTAGGAATGCAATAGGCCTTTCCTTCAAATAATGTATTAGTCTGGTGTCAAGAAATTAAGACATTTTTCGAAATTATTCAAAAAAAGATATTATTTTCAGCTGCAGAAAGAAATCTGCGCAGCATTATCTATAACTGCATGTTATATCCATTAGATGCAAGTTGAACAACATTTTAAGAGTTGCTAGTAAATTCTAATTACTTGCAATTTATTTTTATGTCAAATAATCCATAAAAAATATATGTAATTCACTCTGAGCAATGAGTAATTACCATCCGGGATGCGACTGTCATGGATGGTAATGACATAATGATGACATTTAAAACAGCCGTCAAACATTTTCACGTGAATTACTCCATCAGATAAGTAATTTCAATCAGTTCAACAAAAGCGACAAATAAAATAAGTTATCAATGTTGTAATCTACCTAAACCTGGAAATACAACACTTGATGGTAATGAAACAGAAATTAACTTTTTTGTAATTTGGAACGCACAAACTTAAATTAAAAATAAAATATTATTAATTTCAAAACAAATCTGTGTGATTCCATTAATAGTTGACAATATCTTATTCCTGGTGTCTTTCTTTTAGTAAGTAAGCACGTTCTCTTAAAGTTATAGGCCTCCCAAAAATTGAGATGGCTATGATGCTTATATCCATGGACAAGTATAAATAGGTCCAAAAAGAAAGAAATATTATGAAAATGAGTCTAAATGTTTAATTATTGCATATGCTAGCTACTAATTAATCAAAATAATATACCTTTGTTACAGGACAGAGGATGGTAATGATCTTTGTATACATTTAGTCATTTTTTCGAATTTCCAAAATCTAGCAGCTAAAACAATAATGGGAAATGTTGATCTATTCGTTCTTTGAAGGATAAGCAAAAAAAATTGAAGAATTATCGAGAAAACTCACCAGCATGGGACATCAATTCTACACTTTTCGGATAATGACCCATATACCCATCCCTTAATGACCTTGCGGTTAAGACCCACAGCATGGATGTAAAGCTAATTTATTTTTCTTTAGAACATTATCGGACTGTTAATAATCAGCTGTTCATCAGCCATTGTTCTCGGGTCAAAGGTCATAGAAACCACCCCCGTACTGCCCTCCATAATTATATCGTACAGTGTAGGCATGTCCAAGGAGTCATTGTATCTACAAAATTCTACATGGAGCTGAGCATGAAGTTCAATACACAGGATTTCGAAGCATGATAAATATAAAAAAAATCAAGAAATAAATAGTCATGTGGGATTTGAGGTAAACAGAAGTCTGTTGAGATGATTTTAATGAAAATATTAATTACGTATGTTCCACGATTGTTCAAGAGGAAGGTCCGATGCCCGAGAAAACCAGATTAGCCTGTAACGATGTGTGAAAGCGAGGAACCTTCCTTACAGGCTTACAGCGCACAATGTATGCTAAGAAAAGCAGTTGAAGACAATGGATTAGGATAGTAGCCTGTCTGCTTATTTTTGTTCTAGATAAGTTGCCTAGATAACCCATCGTTTGGTACCCATACACACTGTGGGTACTATAGTTCCTTCAACATGACTATTCGTAACTGTAGCCAAGCGCTTCTGTGGTTCCACAGCGATACTTATAAAAACTATCCAGGATTCAATATGGAGTACAACGTCGTCCCAGAAGCAGGTCAGTGCAAAAACTATTCTAAGTATACTGCAATGCCTATGAGAGCTATTTGACGCTACACTTAGTCTCGATACATACATGTACATGCATTGATTGAATACAATACATGAATACAATACACAGTGCAATACAATTTCCCTCCATCCTAAGTTCAGACCTGCAAAAATGACCATGCGACAGAACATCAATGGCATAGAGCAAGGTCTCAAAATAGTCTCAGTGGAGACTCGAACCCGTACACTCTGAGTAACAAGCCGAGCGTTCTAACCAATCCGCAGTCCGTTCCCCATACATACATACATACATACATACATACATACATACATACATACATACATGCATACATGCATACATGCATACATGCATACATACATACATACATACATACGTACATACGTACATACGTACGTACGTACGTACGTACATACATACATACATACTTAGATCTACATACCCACTTGCATTCATTCATGCCCAAACATATAGATACATACATACATTGGTTACAATGATCATCGTCATCATCATCAACGTGGTCGTCGTTGTCATCTTCATCGTAGTCATCATCATCGTTGTTATTATCATCGTCATCATCTTCATCATCATCGTCGTCGTCGTCGTCGTCGTCGTCACTTCCCTTCTCCATAACATAATCGTTGTTATCATCATCGTCATCATCGTCGTAGCCGCCATCGTAATCATCATCATCGTCATCGTTGTTATCATCATCGACGTCATCATCATCATCGTAATTATCATCATCATCATCGTCATCAAGATTTGCGCCGGTTTCCCGCAGCAAGGTCTCTTCCCTTTCACATAACAGACTCCACCGGAGAATCCACTTCAGAACAGATTCCCGACGGATCTGTTGTAGAATAAATTCGCCTCCGGACACTACATTCTAAAACAAAATCTCCAGGAAGGCCCTACTGCCAGGTAGATATTTCATTCTCGGTTGAAATAATCTCTTCTGGGGAGACTCACAGTGGGCGAGACTTTATCCTTTGAATGACACAGTCACATTCGTGTTTTAAAATAAATCATAATTTAAGCAGGTGTTTTTCTAACTTCATTATAAACTAACATTGTACTTTTAAAACTATATACTATAATTATAGTATATACCATATAGTATATAGTATGCTTCAATAATGAATGGCATTTTGAGGGGAACTGAAAAGAAACCGGGAAGAGGATTACAACAGTCCAAGAGACTTTTCCTGCTTTAAAGTTTAGCCATGATTGCATCTAAGTTATAAGGGCGCCTACTAATCTGTGCACGCATAGGGTCACGCATATACAATATTTGTGAGACACAACACAGATGCCTTATATCGAACCTGGGGCCTTCCCCATGCAAAGCGAACGCTCTACCGCTGAGCTACATCCTCTGAATTATAAACTCTATGTTTGTGCAATTACTTAAAAATGAAAAGCACTAACCTAACGGAACCGATACTATGACCGTTGTTGCAATAATTAATTATTCGTTGTGTAACTCTTTTGCACCTTTTATACATTCAAAAGCAACTCTGGGGGCATCCGAGGCACGTTCCCCAATAATTGAGAAGGGGCCATTGCTCCCCAAAAATCGAGAGAATTCTTAGATATTAAAATATCATGTTTCAATATAGACAAACTTCTACAAAAACAGAGACAAAGAACAAATGCTATCAAAATTCATAATGAAAAGATTGAAAACAAAGATTTATTTAAATCTTTAATATTTTAAATATGAAGCAACTTTACAAGTAAACGAAACGCGCCCATTTATGATGTTATCAGATTTTGCATCTGTCGTCAAGTTTCTCGTCGTAATCGTAATCTCCAGACTTCTAAAGCGCCACTGGAAGGTCAACCGCAGGGCACCAGCCTAATCACGAGCGCTACGTGAAATAAGTGGGAGTTTTCCAGAGAATAGTCCAAAAGAGGTCGAAGTCCGGTATCCGGAAAGGAGGCAGATTACTATCTCTCTGCTCCTATCCCACCCTCCCTACTTCTATCCCTCTCTTTTTCCTTCTGTCGATCTCTCCCTCCTGCTAACCATCCTTCTCTCTCCTTCTATGCATCTCTCCCTCTTTCTATCCATCTCTCCCTACTTCTATCCATCCCTCTTTCTATCCATATTTTCCTGCTATCCATCCCTCATACAAGCCACCAGTCCCTCACTCTATCCATCCATCCTTACTTTCATTCCTCTTTCTACTCTTTCATCCCTCCTGCTATCCATTCTTCCTTCTATCCTTCTCTCCCTCCTTCTATCCATCCATCCCTCTTTCTATTCATCCCTCCATTCTGCTTTCCAGCCCTCCTTCTGTCCATCTCTCCCTTCTGCCCTCCTGCTTCAGCTCAACAAATCGTTACGTTTGAGCGCAGTATTCATTCAGAAACCCAGACAACGATTGACTAAGGTGTTGAGGCCAAATATCGTAACCCTAAGATAGTCCAGACACCAAGCGACAACTTTTTGAACGACGAAGAATGGTCACCTGACCATCATATATCATCTATGCTGGAAGAGGCGTCTGCATTCAGTCTAACTTTCAGGGACGGACCCCGGGTATAAAGGCGCCTTTATACCCAGGGTAAATGTTTCATCGGCAATTTTCATTTGTCCCTGGCAACCTAGCAACCTCTTACGAACATAGCGGTATCGAAGGGGCGCTGGACTCTGTGTGTCTGTGCGTCTGTCTGGCTTTCTTCTTTATGTGTGTTTGTGCATTACAGATGACCTAAAAGTGCCCAGTAATGGAAAGCCTAATGCAGCAGATAAAGTGCCCAGCAATGGAAAGCCGAATATAGCAGAGAAAGTGCCCATCAATGAAAAGGTGGATGCAGCCGAGAAAGTGTCCATCAATGAAAAGGTGGATGCAGCAGAGAAAGTGTCTATCAATGGAAAGCCATATGGAGCAGAGAAAGTGTCCATCAATGGAAAGCCATATGGAGCAGAGAAAGTGTCCATCAATGGAAAGCCATATGCAGCAGAGAAAGTGCTCATCAGAGGAAAGCCGAATACAGAAGAGAGAAGAAAGGGGAAAATAGAACGACATAGTCTTGCTTAGGTTGCATTCACTCAACACCCTGCTGGGTTCAGTTGATAAATAAGTGAAGAACCGTTGACGACCATTTGATATCGATCACTGCTGACGTTTCTTTCGCTGGATTTTATGACTTCGCTTCTCCTTCATACTTATCAGCTGTTTTATTAGTTTATACATTTTAATGACCATTTTGAGTTTCCACGTTCTTTTTTTTACCTTATACAGATTTTCAATTTTATCATAACCTTTTCGATTTAAAGAAGTTTAGTTGGGTCTTCAGGTAAAGCAATTAAACCTGCTAAACGAACTGGTGTAACTAGGGCGACACTGCTAGCGGAGCACTATGTTCCTTTGGACTAACCCCTTGACGCCATTGATTTTCTTGTTTAAATTTGTGTTGCTTGTTGTATTATGGTTTTCAATAAAGTGTGTTTTGATTTGATTTGATTTGATTTTGTAGTGCTAGTCCAAAGCCTGCTAGACATTTATTTTATGTCACATCATCGCTAAACAGAAACTTCTTAGGCCTGGTTTAGTCGCCACTTTGTGTTAGAAAGGAGCAACTGTATTCATAGGCCTAATTCTTGCACAGTCCTCGTCAAGTATCGAAACTAATTCAGACCGCATGATACGTTTATTAAAATATGAGTTAACAATTTTTGCCAGAAAAACACTATAATACTCTTCCGGCGGCAAAGCATTTAGACGACCGAAATATATGAAAGGTGTCTATAAGACATAAATCATATGAATTAATTTCTACATGGATTAGCTAACAGTACTGTCTGATCTTTCCTTAGTGCAGGTCTTCGAATGTAGATTAAACCTATGCATTAAAACAATGCCCCATACACAGTTGGAAAGAAACCAATAAGAATGTAGTACCAATGATAAAACATAAGATCATTAATATAAATAGGGAACATCGCATGAATATATATATATATATATATATATATATATATATATATATATATATATATATATATATATATATATATATATATATATATATATATATATATATATATATATATATATTAGGGTGGCTTCCAGCAATGGGTGAAATTTTTTTTTACATTTTCTTCATGTGCCACCCTCTAATTTTGTTCATTTTGGGATCCATAGTAACTGGTAAAAGTTGCATTAACAAATAATAATATTTACTGGTAGCTCAATACAGCAATTGATACTTAGCAATAGTCTGTTCCGCAAATTACCAATGTCGATCAAATATTGTGTTGTGGTTCATTTATTTTTATGTTTGCTTACTGACTAGTATTGTTATGATTCAGTAGATGTCATTTATAGTCTCTTCTCTTTGCTGCATGAGTGCCTACAGTGATAATATACTTCTTCTTCTGGTTCTCTGCCTTCAGGCAGGTTCAAACGTCCGACGTCTCCACCTCTCTCGATTTTGAGCCTCTTCCTCGAGTCTTTTGTATCCTTCCTTCATCATCCAATCCAGCATCATCTGTCTTGGTCTTCCCCTTATCCTCCTCCCCTCCATTCTTCCTTCGATAACATTTCTTAGCAGAGAGTCCCCTCTCAGCGTGTGTCCGATCCATTTCCTCTGCCTCTTTCTTAGTGTGTTTATCAAGGACCTGTCTTCTCCAATCCTTTCCAACACTTCTTCGTTTGTTTTACGTTCTGTCCAGCTGATCTTCTCCATTCTTCTCCAAATCCACATTTCGAATGCCTCCAGTTTCTTGATGTCCTCTTTCCTCATGGTTCAAGTCTCTGATCCGTACAACACCACACTCAATACCAGTGTCTTTACCATTCTTTTCTTTAGATTCCTGTTCATTTTCCCTCTCAATAGCTCTTTCCTTTTTGTGAATGGCTCTTTACCCAGTGCTATTCTTCTTCTAATTTCTTTATGACATATTTCATTTTCCTTTACTTATCCCCATTACCTTCGTCTTTTTTATGTTTATTTTCATACCGTATTCAATTGGTGTGGTGTTTAGTTGGTCCATCATTTTCTGTAGGCCTCTCTGGCTTCTTGCCATCATTGCCTGGTCATCTGCGAACCTGAGAGCCCTAATCAGTCTGCCTCCAACCTTGATCCCCTCCTCCATATCTTCCAGTACTTTTCTAATAAGCTCTTCTATGTAAATATTGAAGAGTAACGGTGATAACGGGCATCCTTGCCTCACTCCTCTGCCCAGTTTTCCTGGTTCCGAATACTCTCCATCTATTCTTATTTGCACCTTTTGTCCCATGTACAGGTTTCCTATCAGTCATCTATCTCTCCAGTCTACTCCCATCCTTCTCAGTGCTTGCCTTAGCCTTCTCCAGTCGACTCTATAGAATGCTTTTTCATAGTCCACAAAACATATATAGTTATACACATCTTGACCATTTTGGCAGCTCCTCTCTGTTAGTACCCTTAATGTTCCGATAGCATCTCTTGTTCCCATGCCCTTTCTGAATCCGAATTCGTCGTCTCCTATCCCATCGACTGCCACCGTCTTTGCTTGCACTCTCTTTGTTAGTATTCTTATCATGATCTTTGACGCATGGGTGAGGAGGCTTGCGTTTCTCGATCCCAATGTGCCGGTTGAAATGAGGATAGCAATGGTTGCGGCTCTGAAAAAGACCGGACACCCAGACCATACTCGGCGCATAGTTCTCACGGCAGCAGACATCCACGACAAACAGCTGTTCACTGCTGTTGACATCCCGCAAGACTTCCTCATACACGATTCCAGCACATGGGAAAATAATGAGGCCTACACTGAAGCTCAGAAGAAGCTCAAAGGGTTGAAGGTGGTGAACGATGCAGCGGAGCACGGTGTTGCACTTGTCCAGTCGTTCAACAGTGTCATCACCAACCAGGAGGAGCAGAAGCAGTACCTGTTGCAGGTGGTAGAGAAGCATCGGCAGACCTTCCCTAATCCCAGCAAATCAACTCTACTCGGACATTAACTTTGCAGTCAGACACTTCATTAAAAAGGATCAAACTTTGACATTGTTCAATGTTAACGCACCAGACAATAATTTGCTGAAATGTTTCAAAAGTTGTGTTCTTTATTACTGATATATAACCAATATATTGACTAACCTAGTAAGAACAATAGAACATGGAAACTTGGGAAGGTAAAAGTTTACTTCCATAGTGAATACCTTAGAAAAGTCAACTTTAACATTTCACTAATTTGTCGCATAATAAATACATTGAAAACTATGACTTTGTTGAGCTACCAGTAAATGTTGTTTTAATGTTCCAAAACTTTGTGTGTTTCAATCTTTATGTAAAATTAACAGAATTAAGGGGTGGGAACGTAAGAATGTGAAAAAAATTTGTTGAGTGCCACCCTAATATATATATATATATAGAATCATTAACTAGCAACGTCACAATATATATATATATATATATATATATATATATATTAGGGTGGTCCTTAGAGTAATAGTAAAAAAAATTAAATGTTCAGCTCCCATCCTTTTAAGGTGTTCCTTTGGGTAAATATAGAGTATGCCTAAAATATTTCTTTTATCAGACAAGGTTGTTATGTCGCCCAACTCGTATTTTGATCGTACTAAATGAAATATGAACACCGATTATTCTGAAAAGAGAACTTGTAGGCAGTGCTTTTTTTTCTAGAAAAAAAGGTTCCGGAACGGAACAATAGGTTCCGGAACGCAACAATTATGGGCGGACTAAAATCACGAGAAAAACGGGGTTAGGGGTTGGGAGGGGTCTCAATAAACACTGAAAACAGTTCAAAAACACTCAAATTAAATTAAAATAACTAAATTATTGTTTTTATTATTCAAATAAATAAAAATATTTTAGTAGCTGAAAAAGGTGCCGGAACGCCGTTCCGGCTCGTTCCGGCTGAAAAAAAACCCTGCTTGTAGGTATTAACAATGCAGTAAAATAGACAAAAAATTTGCAATTTTTCAGTGTTCAAATTAACATTGTAATGTTATAGAAAACGTTTATTCGTCAAACAGTTTATTCCAACAGTGTGAACTTTTGACAATCTGGATAGCGACGTCGATGATCAGCCATGACTTGGAGCAGGAATTGGATTTGGTCGTCATCTTGGGTTATGAGTTTGTTCAACTTCTGCACAAGGGCTATACCTCGTTCAGCATTGTCATTTGTGACAAGAAGCTTGTTGACTATTGCTATGCCTTGCCTGTAATCATCTCTGTCCGCCCAAGTTTCAGGGTCCAAACATAAAAAAAATCGGAACCAATGTGCAGGTTGCTAAGAAGATCACGAGTGCCTGGAGTTACAGTCTTCCAAGTTATGCTGTGAGGCCTTGCTTGCTCCTAATTTGATTTTTTTCAACCAAGTGGAACAGTTTGCTTGGACTGCAATGCAGTCGCCATTTTTAGTTTAGTCTCGCGTGACACGTTGTAATCGAAAAGAGCAAGACCCACTAAACTATTCTGACAAGTACCACAAGTGGTGCTCAAGCTTCTTGCACGTAGCAGTTGCAATTTTGTCATCATACAGCCTGTAGCTGTAGAGATCCTGAACCAGTTGAAGTTCATTGCAAGGAGCACTGGCAGCTAGTGGTGCTGTAAACCAGGCTTTCAGATAAATTATGACAGCAAAGACACACATCTTACGGAGGCCTTTCTCTTAAAATGCTGCAAGCTTAAATTGTGATCGGAACATCCAGACTTTCGACATCCACCTCGCATGATGCATCGCACCTGGTGCCATGAAGTTGATTCCACGTACGGGTGAACCTCCGAGAAAGATGATTGACAGCTCGATGAATTCACGGTAATCATCTCGCACGGACTCATGAAGCAACTGGCTTTAGCAAATTCCAATATTTTCCTGTTTCACTGTGTCATGGATTTCATCTAGTTCTGTACCTGTCTGACACCTTTTCTAATCAATAAAGGGCCACGCTTGCTGAAATCTTTTTAACTCTGGAACCTATATGAGGGGCAAGGCGTGATGCAAATGCGGCTCCTGCCAATAGATCCATTATAATGTTGGTGCACGCATGGAAAGTTCGCCAAATCCTTCCCAAGCTTTTGCTTAGTTTCAACGCAGGCCCTAACGTTGATGCCTGCATTTGAGCCAGCTGTGTCAAAGCACATTCGAACTAAACGTTCTTGGACACTCCACTCCTCCAGTGCAAAAGGCCATTTTTTTAAAAATGTTTAACTGTTCACTGTTCAGTGTTCATGAAATGAAATATCACCAGAAATGCGTTGGTGTAAATACATTACATAAATTGCTTATACGCACTAGTCAATAACCTTGCAGATCGCAGTTACTTCGATGGATTAATTATTTAAAAAATTCTTAAAAATTCAAAATAATTCAATATTTATGTTTTGAAAACAATGCTTCAAAGAATATTAATTACTTGTTAGTTGTTAGTTGTTATGTAGTCACTGAACATCTGCATCTGAAATGACCAAAATGTAAAAATGACAATAATTTACAAATTAGTTTTATGAATAAGTTTTATTTTTTGAAATTTCGGTATTAAACCAATATAATATCATGCTTGGGCGACCTCCAAACATTATTCAAATTAAAAGATATTTATATCTGAGCATCATGCCATGTAACCAAACAACTCTAGAAGGTGGGAGCTCAACATTTCAACATTTCAAAAATAAGGACCACCCTAATATATATATATGTATATATATATGTATATATGTTACAGGGAATGTGTGTTTTCAGGGAATATGTATATTCCCTGAAAATTTCAGGGAATGTGTATAATGTGTATATAGAAATCACTTGAAGATTTCAGGGAATAATGTATATGATTTTCATCGCTAATCCAGCTTCTAGCCTTAGTTACATTTTCATCGCTAATCCAGCTTCTAGCCTTAATTACATTTTCATCGCTAATCCATCTTCTAGTCTTAGTTACATTTTCATCATAGATCCCGCTTCTATACACATTCCCTGAAATTTTCAGGGAATATACATATTCCCTGAAAATACACATTCCCTGTAACATATATATATTGTGGCGTTGCTAGTTAATGATTCTCATTACGTTGACTCGTGATGTCAACTAGCAACGCCACAATATATATATATATAATATATACCGTATATAGATAGATATTATGGCTTTACTAGTTAATAATTATTCTCGCTAAAGAAAGGAATGCAACTCCACAGTTCTATAAAATAGGATTTAATCTAGTAGAAATGCGATATATATATATATTGTTAGATATTCCTACTTAAGGTTTACTGAACGATGTAGGATATTGTACTCTGTAGGAGTGTTGAGATGGAACATTCTCGTTTAGTTCTGCTTGACTAGTTTTCACTGAGTCTAACGCCATCTGGCGGTCATGTGAATTATATAAAAGCGACTGTGTTAGGATTGTCTAGGAGCTTGGTATTAGGATCTGACGAGATCACTTGTTTGTTAGGACACCAAGTCTCACTTGTTAAGTTAAGAGTAATCCCCTTTGTGGATTACTTCTTTTAGTATTTCTCTTTCATGCCTGCGACCATATTCGTAAGGTGCAGAGCAAGTGTTAGTACGTTTATACCGAGTCGTTCTACTGTTGAAGACTGTTGGTTTTGTTCGCTCTGGCTTCGAGCAGGTATAATTGTACATTATCGTGTAAATGTTAAAATACTTATATCATACCCTAGTGAGCCTTTCTAGTCATACTAGATACATTTATGGGGGACCTTGTAAACAAAACCTAAAAGAAGTAACCCACAAAGGGGCTTATATAACAGAGTTACATTTACATTAGTAAAGTAATGATAAATTATAATAATAATCTTCATTAGTAGTTAACACTGATGAGTGCGGATAAGTGTCTGGACTTTGAGGCTCCTACTGAGATAGAAATATGATGTTGAGATGACATCTCTAGATTAAGATTAACTGCATCCACCAGTCCAACTTCTAGTCAAGAAGATAAACGATTCAACATATGGGCATTCTTAGAAAGCCCCAGAAACAGTGATCCATCTTTGTCAGTAAGAGTGTTCGATAATAGCTGAAATGTCTAGTAGTTAAGAGACACTGTAGGCATTCTTATTAAGAGTTATAATAGAAGTTCTGGTAGCCGTCGCATCATCGTCTGCCATTGAACGCTGTATACGTATAAAGACCTTCGAAGCGAATGATAATAAAGACATTTCTACCGACAGAAACTATGTAATGTCTGATAGCTTCGTCATACGTATAACAGAAACAGCCAAACTAAGACTACTTGTCAATACTCATGGTCGACTAGCTTAAGCTACGAAATATCTTTTTAGTAAACCTCAGTCGGTGTATCATCCGAGCTTCCTTAACTAACATCAACGAATGAGCTCAAGAACAAAGCAGCCAGTCTTATTTATAGACAATGCCACTCTTTCTATTGCCTGAGATTCCCGCCAACCTACGGAACCTAGCCTAGCACCTGTCTCTGCCTATGAGTCCACGTACCTACATGCAAGAGAGGCAGTCTATAGTGAATAAGCAGTTTGAAAAAGGTTTAGTTTTAAGTTGAGGTTAAGTTTTAAGTTGAGGACGAAATGACAGAAGCGACTGAGAGCTAAGAGTAGGACCAGCAACCGACAAAGCTCGATGACCAAGAACAGTTTTAATTTACGTATGACCAGACAAAGATAATCAGATAACGTCGTTGATTTAGTACAAAGTTATAATTAGTACTTAGTAAGTAAGTTACACCAATAATTGCTTAACCACACTTTAGTATACTTGCATGTAAGCAGTGAGTTAACGATGTTTTTACAAATTTTATTTATTACCAAGAACCATTAAGTAACGTTTTACATTAATTCCTGGAAGAACTGCTAGATATAACACCACCCACTGGAGATGATGAGAATGACGACATCCTATATGAAGAAGTGGAATGGGCAGTGAACCGCTTGAAGAATAACAAGCCCCTGGAACAGATGGAATAACAGGAGAAATGATAAGAGCAGGAGGGAAGGATATGATAAAAGCAATTCACGGCATATGCAAACAAGTGTGGCAAGAAGGAAAAGTACCGGAGGAATGGACAAAGTCCATACTTGTAACAATACCTAAGAAAGGCGATTTAACGCTATGTAAGAATTATAGAACCATTGCACTGATAAATCATATGGGGAAAGTGCTCATGATAATTCTGTTAAACCGTCTAAAGGCAAAAACTGAAGAATATAATGTCAGATGAGCAAGCAGGGTTCAGAAAAGAATGAAGTACAGTCCATCAAATTTTGATGTTAAGACTGATTGCAGAAAAAGCCAAACGAAAAATAGACTTGTCTACAATTGTTTTGTGGACTTCCAAAAGGCATTCGATTCCTTCAAGCACGATGCTACATGGGCAATAATGAAATCATATGGAGTCGGGAATAGATTGATTGGGATTCTTCAGAACATCGGAGAGAGTTCAAAGGCTGCAGTGAAAGTGGGTCGAGAAATAGGAGGATGGTTTAAATGTGACTACAATAGGAACAAGGCAAGGAGATCCAGTGTCACCTAATACATTTATTACTTACTTGGAGAGAGTCATGGATACGATCCAAGATAATGGAACCGGAATCTCGGTACAAGGAGAAAAAATCAACAACTTACGATTTGCAGATGATATTGACTTGTTAGAGAACAGCTGTGAGACATTGCAAGAAAATGTTTGTGGAATGCACATTTCTGCCAAACGTGCTGGATTAACAATAAATGTGAAAAAAACAATGGTATTTAGCAAAGAGACAATAGAAAAGGAAATAAGAGTGCAAGAGGAGGTGATTGAAAATGTAACGGAATTTGTGTACTTAGGCAGTTGGCTTACATGGAATAATGATTGCACAAGGGACCTAAAGGCAAGAATAGCAAAAGCTAAGGGAGTCATGGCAGGACCAAACAAATTAGTTAAAAGACAAAATTAAATACCTTAAATGCATGTGTATTTAGCACAGATCTTCTTTATGCCTGTGAATCATGGACAATTAAAAAGACGGACCAGGATTAAATATTGGGATTTGAAATGTACTGCTATAGAAGGATACTACACCTAAATTGGACAATGAAGGTGACAAATTTGGAGGTTCGAAGAAGACTGAATATAAAGAAAGATCTAATGCAAACAATAATGAAGAGAAAACTAAGTCTATTTGGGCATTATATGTAGAATGGATGACAACAGAAAAATAAAAACCGTGATGATGGGAACTATCATGGATGGAAATGGGCGGAGGGACAGACCCAACAGAGAGTGGACAGACGACATCGAAGATTGGTGTAAACAAGATCTCCACAGCTTAAGAATATTAGCAGAAGACCGAAGACTTTGGAAAAAACTGATAGATCATGCATTGGACACCTACGGATCCTGATGATGATGATGGCACATAAATAATGTTAAGGATGATGGCGATAATAATAATAATAATAATAATAAAAATAATAATAATAAATACATTAATAAAAATAATATTAATAATGATAGTAATAATAATAATATCACTATCAATAATAATAATATCAATAATAGTAATAATAATAATAATAATAATAGTGATAATAATAATAATTATAATTATTATTATTTTTTAGTCATTGACCTCTTTTCCAACATTTCTTTACGATTCCTCTAGAAAATTCTCACCTTTTTCTAAATTCTTCCCCCCCCCCCCAACAAATTTCTTTCCGAATTTATTTTTACTTTCTCTTAATTTTCGGGGGACACTTCTGCTCAAAAATAGACTTTTTACCTCATCTGGTCAAAAAGGCACTAAAAACCTTCACGCACAGTTACATTTCTTGGCCTTTTCTGGTGTTTCTTCAAAATTTGAGGGGTACAAATGTATGGCGTGTCCCCCACTCTTAAAGGTGGGTCATGTCCCCCTCGACCACCCCTAGATCGCCGCCCATGCCAGCTCAACAGTTTTATCACGCAGTTTCAATGACTCAGGCCGATCAAATTTGAAAGTTGCTGTAGAGTGTCCAGTAGCAGAAAATCAGACTTGGTGGGTTAAGGAGGAGTTTGTTTGTCGTTTTCTGTCTGTTTGCCATTCTGCATGATTGCTAACGTAATTGACTGCATAATTCTATCATCTTTTACGTTAGCTTTCTGTAAGTCTTAAAGGTCTAACGTGAGTGTTAAACTGCCAACTACCAAAACCTGGGTTTGTCACAGCGGGTTATACATTCCGTCGCTCTGTCTCATCTCCAATTTTCATTTCGCTTATCCATGCATTTTTCTGCTCTAGACTTAACTACTGCAAATCCCTCTCATTGGTCTTCTCAAGGCCCGTCTCACTCCTCTTCAGTCCGTTCTCAATGCCTCTGCTAGACTAATTGCCTGTCTCCCTCTTCAAGAACGAATCCAAGGGGTTCAGTACGTTTAGTAAGTACTTAGTACGCATTGTTCAACATCTGATGATCAATGTCTTTCTCCTATCTGCATCTCTCAGTCAGAACATTTTCGATGGTTACAAATCAGTTTTGGATAGCTTCACTGTACACGTTATCAATTTCGATACAATTGAGAAGTAAATTGATTGCATTTGAGATACAAACGATTGTCAATTAATAAAATTCATTGCTATGAACAACTGATTGACGTCACTATCTGCGCATCAAAGGGCGAGTCCAAGGTGAAGTTGACATGGCCACCAAAAGATTAATAATCATAAATTTGAACATATTTTGTGAGTCGAATCTAATTCCGTTAGACTCTGGTTTCAAAGCTACGCAGAAGACTATCCAGGTAAGTTGTGCACCTGTATAAAGAAATTACTTTTGAGGACAGTAAAATTACTAAACACATTATATACGCAAGCTCTCGTATGCATATATATGTATATATATATATATATATATATATATTCTGGTATGGCGTGAAAAAGAAAAAAACTTTTTTGTGAAACTTTTGATGAAGACCCTTTAAAAGTTTCTTTGTGGTCCCACAAGAACACCTGCAAAATGTTATGGCATTTAAAAAATATTTAGGGATCCACAAGGCTCATAGAATCAGTGTATTTTGTCCTAAATTACGTGTGACATCTCTTAGTTTGAAATTTGTCGGAGGACCACTTTTTATCACATAATAGCATGCTTAGTCACTAGAAAGCTCTTAAATTGTACAATCTACAAACAATGTCAACATATAATCTTACTATATATTCAAATAGACTTTCAAGTATGAAGAAGACGGATAACATACAAAATGAAGATTTCTTGGCGTCAAGCTGTATTTTCCAGTAATATTATTAACGATGATCCTAGCTTCACTAGTCAACAAAATAGGCTGCTCAACATCTTCAGGAGTGCTTTGTAAGACTACCGTTTACCGTCAACGACAGTGTTTTCGCAGTAAAGCTGCCGAGGAAACCAAGGATGACTTTCGAGCCTGTAGATCTGTCTTATACAGTGGGATGGCAAACCTGACATCACTGGAGTACATAAGGACAAAGTGGACAGATTGCCAGTCCTGATTTCTTGTCTAATTGATGGAAGCACTAAAACTTCTAGGTGTGCCAAAGTTGGCCTCTGGGTCAGGACAGGCAGCAGTAGCAGTTCTGGACCATTTGAAGTCATGGCTGTGCAATGCATTTGTTATCGGCATGTGCTTTGACAAAACGGCCTGAAATACCGGCAGAGTTAATGCAGCCTGCACTCTTCTAGAGACAACAATCGGTCGTAATCTGCTGTGGACGGCTTTTCGACATCACATAATTATTTAAGTCCTGTTTGCATGAAGGACTTTTGAATACAAATTCGGATTTCTCTGCAGTTTGCATTTAAAGTTAATTTGCTTGAATAAAATAAAAGACTCATGTTTTCATCAAAAAAGCGAATATTCCGACTTGACAATTTTAGAAGTCTTGACCTGATTGCAATTTTTTGGGTCTTGGTCTTGGTCTTGGTCTTGAGGTTCAAGGTATTGGTCTTGGTCTTGAGGTTCAAAGTCTTGGTCTTGGTCTTGGTCTTGAGGTTCAATGTCTTGGTCCTGGTCTTGAGGTTTAAAAATTACACATTATATACAATGTTTTCATTGTTCTTAACAAATACTTAACTAACGCCAAGATAACATAACATGCATTCTTACATGCGTACACAATGCTTTCATGAATACCAACAAACATTAATACATACAAACATGCATACAAATATACATATTGTTTTGTATTGTATTAACGAATTGATAAAGTACAACCTAATCTGAGGCGCTACATACACACACGCACACATATATGAATACAAATACACACATAAATACATGCATACATGCATGCATGCATACAAATATACCTCTATGCATGCATACATACATACATACACATATACATACATAGATACATACATACATAATTATATACATACATACATACATAATATTTATGTACAAACATACATTATATTCATGCAACCATATATTCATACATAATAATAATAATAATAATAATAATAATAATAATAATAATAATAGTAGTAGTAGTAGTAGTAGTAGTAGTAGTAGTAGTAGTAGTAGTAGTAGTAGTAGTAGTAGTAGTAGTAGTAGTAGTAGTAGTAGTAGTAGTAGTAGTAGTAGTAGTAGTAGTAGTAATAATAATAATAATAATAATAATAATAATAATAATAATAATAATAATAATAATAATAATAATAATCTTTATTACTTCAAACTGACAAGTACGCAGTAAGATTACATTGAAACATGCAAGTACAATCAAGATCTTAATTAAACACACGTTTTGGCAGCCATGCAAGGCGCCCGCTCTGGAGGGGAGTTACGGTATCGAACCGCGATCTAATGCTCTCCCGACCATTCATCTATCCCTTCCCCAAAAAATAAATACAGATGCACATGCATGCCTACATGTGTATCTGTATTTATTTTTTGCGCTCAATTTCACAATTCACACTAAAATTAATTTCGCAGTCATCGGTCTGTCCCGTATCAGCATGCCCACATTAGGCCCCTACAGAGCCTATATGGGTTCCATCTAAGGCCCACGGAGATGATGGCAGGGTCAGTACAATATGCGGTAAAATGCATAATATTGTAAGGTAATCAGGTATTTCCAATAGAGTCTGAATAGATATACCTGATAACCTGAGAAGTCGTTAGCAAGTCGCTAAGTCAGTCGATAAGTCTAAGCGACTTAGTCAGTCGATAAGCATGCGACTTAGTCGACTGAGTCGCTAAGTCAGTCGCTAGCTCATCAAGTCAGTCGGTAACTCCTTAGCGACTGACTCCGAGTACTAATACATAGACGTACAATGTACGTATGCATGTGAGAGTACAAAGAATTGCGGTCAGTCCATCACCATTCTGCTTAGCCACTTCATTTTTGCATTGACTTATATTAAAAGATGTATTGCAGATATGTCGTTTTCGATCGTTTTCCTCGTGTTTCTGGTAACAACCGCTGCTGCCCAGACGACTGAAAGCAACGCAGGTGACGAAAATATATATTTCTCAAAACTGTAGTAGTGTTACTAGTATTTCTAAATACAATAGCCTAAATACCTGTCGTATCTGCTATAAAAATTAATGCCTTTTTGTAAGATACAGTCCTGACCTATGCAAGATATAAAGAAGAAAAAGAAGAAGAAGAAGAAGAAGAAGAAGAAGAAGAAGAAGAAGAAGAAGAAGAAGAAGAAGAAGAAGAAGAAGAAGAAGAAGAAGAAGAAGAAGAAGAAGAAGAAGAAGAAGAAGAAGAAGAAGAAGAAGAAGAAGAAGAAGAAGAAGAAGAAGAAGAAGAAGAAGAAGAAGAAGAAGAAGAAGAAGAAGAAGAAGAAGAAGAAGAAGAAGAAGAAGAAGAAGAAGAAGAAGAAGAAGAAGAAGAAGAAGAAGAAGAAGAGACAGAAGAGCTGTCCTTCAAGCTAGCCTTGAGAAACAGCCATGGGTTTGAACAATTAGCGTCTTTATTTTGTCAGCGTCAGCATATTATAACAGCTGGTGTCCAGTCCTCTCACTCGCCGCCTGAGCTTTCGACCCACAGTATACGGTGTTTTCATTACAGCTAAGTTGGCGAAGAGGTGCAAGTAGAACTGATATCGCAAAACAAATATCTGCCGTGACGGGGACTTGAACCTTGACTTCTCGTTGACAGTTCAACACAATATTTACTAGACTATTGCACCCACCGAGTATTAATAACCAAACACATTTGATTACTTAAAGCCTTATTATTGCACTGGTGGATTTGCCCGTCATTATGACGGGGAGAGGAAGGCGTGGAGGGAGGGAGTGAAGGAAGGATGGAGGAAGAGACAGAGGTAGGGTGGAAGTGACGGAGGGAGGTGGGAGGGAGGGAGGCATAGACAGACTTACTAACGGTTGTTTGTTTGAGTATCAATCCGTCTGTCTGTCTGACCGCCCGTCTGTCTAACTGGCTTTGCGTCTGTACGTCTATCTCCCTAGTGCTAAGTGTTTGTGGGCGGGCGAATTTCGGGCGCCCGCTTTATACTGCATCGCTTATAATCAGTCTTCCCTCGTCCTTGCTACTCCTCCCTCTCAGGAGGGACAGAGGTAAGGCGGAGGCAGGCATATACATACTTAATAACCGCTGTTTGCCTGTGTGTCAATCCGTCTGTGTGTCTGTCTGTTTGACCTTCCATCAAACTCTCTGGCTTTGCGTGTGTACGTCTATCTCCGTATTGCCCAGTGTTCCTGGGCGGGGCCAATTTCGGGCGCCTGTGACAGCGTTTATCGACACACAGAACTGGGAAATTATATGTGTACTCTAGATAATATGCATGACACAATTATGGTACATTGGTAAATTGCAATTGTAATTGTAATGTAACATGGTCAGAAAATGACACGGTGAAGTCAAATCCAATCGCCGTAGTTAACAATTAAGCCGCCAAACTGAACGCACATAAGTCAATCAAACTTGCGGAGTTGCTAGCTTCTCCCCCTGAAGAATAAATTCAGTTTTATAAAGATCCAGTCTCGCCATAAAGAGTAGCAGGATTATATGTGGAACCATCAAATAAAAGGAAAAGCTACGTATCGCCAGAATCCAAAGAGCAGTCAAGAACGCAGCGGGTAAGTAAAGAACCGAAAGGAGTGGTATATGATGTAAATAGGAGTAAGCCCATAGACGATAGGCGCAGAACTGTATTGACGAAAAGATTGATGGATGGTGCCGGTGAGATGCGAGCAAAGCGAGATCGGAACCATCAGATGGACCAAATGTGACCGGATTCGTACATGTTGAGCTCTCTTGACAGTAATTGTGAATGAGTATTTTATTATCAGCCATGTCAAAAGCAGCAGATACGTCTAGGAGAATAACAGCAGTTACTTTTCCTGTATCTTATGGAGCTGGTCATGTGATTGTGAATGGTGAGCTATGCAGCTTCGGTGGAATAGTATTTGCAGTTCATCATCACCTTCATCATCATCATCACCTTCAGTTCCTGACGTAAGCCTTTTGAAGGAGATTTGTACGAATATATCATCTCCATTGTCCTCGGTCACTTATCAAGTCTATTTCCCCCTTAGTGTTAGTCCAAGTGGTGTTATGTCCTCATTTATATTATCTATCCATGGTAGTCTGGGTTTGCCTTTGTATCTCTTACCCTCGAATCTTGCATGTAGTGCACTGTGTGGGGAATTGGGTCAACTGGCCTTCTCTCTACATGTCCAAGCCGTCGGAGTCTTCGTTGAACGACTTTGTAGTTGGCAGATTACAAAAGAAGGTGCATGCCTTGGGACGAGAAAAGAAAGCTTAGGCGATTAGGATTTACTTTTCCAATGACTTTGGAAATAAAAATTGAGAGTAAAGTTGGAGCGGTAATTTGATACATCTTCAGGAAAAATATGTTGTTTTTTAATTTATGTGAGAATCTAACATGAAATTGATCGACTGTTATCGTTAGTAGACCTACTTCTAATGTACCTGGCACATCAGAAATAAACATAGCTAGCGCAGCATACCATCTGTATCACTCATTGCTTACGGTGCAAATTGTTGGGGAAAGGTGAACTTTCCCAGTGTTTCAGACAAAGTCCTATTGTCTGTACATTTCCTTCCAACATAATTATTGCTTCTTCTCATAGGTCTTTCCATGCTGGTTCAAACCACAGAAGATACCGTCGTCTCGTATATTTTTGCTGTTTCTCGTAGATTTTTCTCTTCACTCTGTCCGACTATTAGTCTGTAGGACCTGATTTAGTGCATTGTAGAGTACTCGCTTGTGTTTATCAATATACAACTCACAGTCGTGACTAATTTGATTAGCAAAGTTCTTAGGCACCAGATTCCTAGTAAACAATGTAGAATAACTTGCTTACATTCTCCGTTTGGTCACATGACATATCGCAGGAAAATATTCTTGAAATCATCTAGTGTAAAAGATTCTTTTTATTATTGTTTACATTTTAGGCTCTCAGAGTTTAGTCGACATGTCACAATAAAAGTTCTTTTGATTGATTTTCTGGCTGTGTAGTTAAAGTTATTGTTTTGAATGATTTTGCAACTACAGCCTGCGGCAATACCTCCTTCTACGGTCCATCCGGAGTCATCAGTTCTCCAAACCACCCTGGCTATTACGACACCTATCTCGACTGTGATTACAACATTTACGCTTCACCGGAAAGTCATTTGTCGCTCACCTTCACGGCATTCAACACCGAAGAAATTTACGATGTTGTGACAGTTAGTATTTGGAGATTTTATGGAAGACTAGTTTTTGTTATTGGCTTAAGTATGAACGTTTTTGGGGTACTTCTTGATCATTATCCTTGCCATATTTATTTTCAAATCAATTGGAGCAATAATAATATTATTTAAATTATTGATGTTATTATTGTTGTAATTTTATTATTATTATTATTATTATTATAGTTGTAGTAGCAGTAGCAGCAGCAGTACTATTGGAAGTACTAGTAGCAGTATTAAATAATTAGCAACTTCTACTGTGCCGATGTTTGATGCACAAAGTCCAACTGATGGCGCACCAAACTTATTACGTAATCAGGTCAAACTTCCAGATGATTAACGGTCAGTTTAAACAGAGGCAGTCTTTGCTTGACAAACAATTTAGAAAATACAAATTATAGGTTTAGAACAAAATGACTTATAATCGACTGAACAAGACGACAGGGAGCGCATTGCAGACTCAGCAACCGAAAAAGATCCTACATCCAGCACAGTTCTAATGAAGGGCAAGCGATCGAGCTATCTTGCAAGACGAGGTCTTGGAAAGTATAAAGGCTGTTGTACAGTGTACAGGCCACTGTATTTATAAACAGAATGTAACTATCTACAGAGTTACATGAAAGGTTATAGTGGATGTAACTTCTGTATTTGTAACTTCTATGTTCCATACTCATTCATAATAACTGTAGTCTGTTTTTATTTATTTATTCCGGATATTTCTATAGCGCCTCTCGAAGTCAACTACTACTCAGAGGCGCTCCCGACTACAGCATTTGATACTGTGTCGGAATTTTCACGCCGAAGCGCCACGAGCAATTGCGAGTGAAGGACTTGCCCAAGGTCCGTACGCAGCGGCTAGAGTGGGATTCGAACCTGCAACCCTCCGGTCACAAGGCGCCGAACTTACCACTGAGCCACCACGCCCCACGCTGTTGCTCAACATTAGCATATTTTGCTACTACATTTTCCATTTGTCAAGATATTTTCGTATTTTAAAGGTTGTAACAAACTTCAATTAGTCAAACAGTAAATATTTCTATGACAATTTAATCAAAATATTTAATTTCACAATTTAATCATTTTGAGCATAGTAAAAAAAAATTCCGAAATAGCTAAATTCAAACGTCTTCATTTTGTGCGACAGATCAGTTGCCCAACCAATTCGAGTTTTCCTCCACAAGAATATTCTGGAGCTTCATTACCTGGCCCTGTATCGATTCCGTGGTGCAGTCTTGGAAGAGTCAACTTTCGCACCGACGGCTCCACTATCTCCACAGGATTCAGCCTCGATTATTATGTCAGTTTATCAGGTAGGTGTTTCCAATAGTGTTTGACCGACAATCAATGATAGTCCGTTTCTTTTTCTTGGAAACGTGGCGATGTTTGTGTTAAAGGGAAAGATGGTGTGAATTAAGGTAAAGGCTTAGGATGGAAATATGGCCAATCACTGTACTTAAGTTCAGTTCTTATTCAATAGTCTCAACACGGTCATCTGATTGTCTGTCTTTGGTCATACCTAAAGTAAAACTGATCTGGATGAACGAGTTTATTTGTATTCTGGACCTAAATTTCGCCACGAAAGCCTGCAGTAGGTGACTGACCGAGATTTGATATAATCTATGTCGTCTGCGGATTTGTCTGTGTGCCTGCGACAGTGTTCTTCTTATTCCGAAAACACCCACTCGGCTGTAGGGAATAGGCCTACGCTTAGCGCACAGGTTTTCAAACTGTGGTCCGCGGACCAAGAGGGGTCCGCGAAGGATATGGCGGGGTCTGCGAGAGCGTTCTGAAAAATTCATTAATGATTAACACAACTTACAGTAGCCTATGCCTGTAACTGCATGATCCATACGGTCCAATTTGGTATTTATAGTTATTCTTGGCGTAGGCCCTACTACAGTGACGTTACATTTCTAGTCTAATAAAACGAGTGTGTTTTAATAAAATTTAATAAATAATTTCTGCTTGTCGACTGCTAATCATTTCTGCACCCAAGATAAGTGCGATGTAGGCCTATGTGTAATATGCTGGTCTATTTCCTGATTGTGTAAAATCTGTACTTGTAGGTATGTGTGGAATTCGCCTGATTTTATTATTATCATTAAAGCAGTTTCATATAGACTTTTATAGAGCCCTTCAAGATTGCCTACTCAGGAACACTCACAGCCCAACCACTGTCGAACAACGCAGTTTTGAGGACAGTAAGAAACAGGGTGAAATGACCAATCGGTATTTGGCGGAGCGTGGTAGGGAGCCGATTCCAGGTCATGGGGCGAGCCACAGGGAAGGCACGGCGCTGCCGTATGGCTGTCCGTGCGCGGGGAATAATCAGTTTAGCTTGCGCAGCAGAGCGGAGAGAGCAACAACGCTGCGGACATGAGGTGAACAGCGCAGCTCCCGCAGATATGAAGGGGCCAAGCCCTCAAAGCACCGCCGGACCAAGGCAGAGATTCGGTTAGTGATGCCATGTGAGTTGGAGAGCCAGTGGAAGACTATCATAGTATCTGCGTATATCATATGAGTGATCTCATATATACGCAGACACTCTGCCAAACTTGATGATGCGGCCTACAAGGCGGGCAGCAGAACGCAGGATTCTGTTGTAGCAGGGTATATATTATGGACAACTTTTTGAAAAGTAAGAAAAGAGTGCTTATCCAAAATACCACTAAGAATTTACAGTCTGTACAAAGCAAGCACTTCCCTCTCACTGTCACTGTCATTACTGGGCCGTATGACTGTCCGTGCTCGGGGAAGCCGGGGAAACTCTAGAAACCGATCATGTTATTGATTTCTTAAAAAAATAACTGTGTTGCATAATTACTGCAGGAAGTTTATGACAATTTATTCAGTGTTACTTGTTATATTATAATAGTCCTCAGCGTTATAAGCAAGCTTGTGGAAATAGCCTGTCTGTTATTTTGATTAAATTTTAAGTGAAATTTTACTGTTTTAATACTTGGGTCCGCGAGCTATGCCTAAAAAAATAGGGACCCTGGTCCAAACAGTTTGAAAACCTCTGGCCTAGCGGATGATGGCCGGTATTTGCAAAGTCACAGCCCCGTCATTGGATGTTTGGGTTATTTTTAAAATATGCATATAATTTTTATATATAATTATATATCCCTCTGCCAATCCAAGACTGAGAGTTTGAGCATTGATGTTAAGATTGCGGCTAACCACTTTCGACGATCCGTCACTGCACAGACTTCCAGAGTACGTAGTGGTGCTATGAACATCTTCAAGTGTTCATCGTCGTCATCATCATCATTATCGTCGTCGTCGTCATCATCATCATCACTATCATCGCTACCATGGTCATTATCGTCAGAATCATCATCATTGTCATCATAAGATTTGTGCTAATTTTCTGCTAATGCAATCTTCAAACTGGGACGTAAAGTACAACGTTGGGTCATTTAGTCCAACTCTATCACCTCGTAACTATTTTACGTAAATGGAATTTTAATCATTTATAATTATCCTGCGGAATTTTGAGTGGATCAATGAGGAGCCCTTTTTAAATATGAAATGCCATACTTGCAGGTATTACGACTGTACTGGTGACCGCGGCTACTGCGACTCCTACACCAGGTGATTAAGAAACGTCTATATTAACATATACTTTTCTGGGACAGGATATTTCCACAGAAGTGTCAGTTACAGTTTCTGAGTTTTGGAAAGTTTCCTAATTCGACAGCATGTTTTCATATTAATTTTTGAATGAAAAATGCCATTACGCAGCCCATGCTCTTAGTTTATATTTTCTTTCGCTCTGTTTTGTTAGAGGTTTTAATGACTTAACTGACAAAATTAATGTAACCTGGAGAATATGGTGCTGTAAGTTTTCATATCAACAAGGCTTTTTCTTGCCAGGTTTCCCAGAACTTAGAGGGACTCGAACGTCCTTTAGATTTCTGTAATTGAGAAAGAATAGAACGTACAGATCTCAATAACACAACGACATCTAAAGCAAGTTTCCCAAAGAATCTTTCAGCGAGGTTAACTCTGTGGTTGCCGTGTCTTTCTGTCTTAGCCAATTTGCCGAAAATACCCTGATGTTGGGCTTGAATTTCGACCCTCATCGGAGGTTGCATTGTGCATTGGACACCGTCGCCATAGAGATCACTATTAGCAGTGATAATAATAATATGCATATTGCATAACAATCCATAGTATTAAGGTCTAATTGGTTAATTTGAGACTGCAGAGATAAACCAACAAGTGCACTAGACTAACATTCAGCAGAGTTATACCCTTAGGATTTCCCTACTTTCTCTCTGTCTTTGCCAATTTACCTCAGATGCAGTAGGCCTATGCGCAGATTTTGGGCTTATATTTCGGGCTTCATCGGTTGATGCATGTGTATTGAACACCGGCGTCACAGAAGTCACTAACAAGAATTCTACTCTGCATAACAATCCATAGTATTTCATTTCTCTGTAAAAGCCCAGATACATACATACACACATACACACATACACACATACACACATACATCCATCCATCCATCCAACCATCCATCCATACATGCATACATGCATGTATGGATGTTGCTCTCACCGCGCGTATCCAGTTTAAAATTCTTTTTCTTACCTCTCGAGCGTTCCAGGGCAAAGCTCCTCGTTACCTTTGTGACCTTATCTGTCGACCTCTGTCGGTTGCCTCTGGTCGTCCTCTCCGCTCTTTTGACCGACATGACCTCTTGGTCCCTCGGACCCGGACTTCTATGGCTCAACACCGTGCCTACGCATCTGCTGGCCCGTCCCTTTGGAATGATCTTCCTCCTATGACTCGTTCTCAGATTCTAACTGGGGGAATTTCTGCTACTACTCGATGTCTGAAGACTTTTCTTTTCTCACGAAGCTCTGCGCACTGGGAGCGCCTCTGATTAGGTTGTACTGCGAGAGGCGCTTTACAAATGCATAAATACAATACAATACAATACAATACAATACATGCATACACACATTTAATATGAGTGTTGGAAAGTAACGAACTTCAAATACGAATTATTTAACTGTAGATGTTCACAAACGCGCAAAGACACATTTTAGCATCGTTTGGGATATCGCTGAGAGTGTCTCTCGTAACGTTGCATTGTATCACTGCAACAAAGACCTAAAGCTACACTGAGATCGGAAACTCAGGACATCTTATTGTCCGAGCAGAAATATAGAATTAGCTTAATACAGAGTCAAGTCAAGGAGATGGGGGCTTAATTTACCTGAGGATATGTAGCCTGAAATTAGATGACTGCTATTTTTTATACGTACTTCTTCTATATAGACCAGAACGAAACATATTTAATGCGGCACATAGTCTTTATTACCCACTGCTCATGGTGCGATTTGTTAGGGAAAAGGAGAAATATCCCACTGTTTCAGACTATCCTTGATAATGAAGTAACATTAAATTTTGCCTCAACATTACGCATAGGTCTTTCACCCAAGTGAATACTCGGTCTCTGTATTTCGCTAATACACACTGTAGATCCAGACGTTGTTCGATATCATCTTGTTCAATCGATACAATATTATTCCCGGTCATAGCTAATTTGAATAACAAAGCTCTAGGCACAAGTTTCATGGTACACAATATAGCATACACTGCTCTGTTAGTTTTCACGAAATGTCGTAAACTGTTGAAACAACAAATGCTGCAAGGAAAATTGCCTCTTAGGTATTCTTCGAATTATAGGCTCACAGAGTTTTGTCGACGTGTTACACTATAATGCATTTTGCCGAATATCAGGCGCTGAAGTTCGATATAATTTAGCTGAATGGTTTTGTAGACACAAGCTGCGGTAATACCTCCTATTACGGTCCGTATGGAGTCATCACTTCTCCAAACTACCCTGGCAATTACACACACAATCTCTACTGTGATTACACCATTTACGCTTCAACGGGAAGTTCGATAACGTTCATCTCCAAATCGTTCCGCGTTGAACCATTTTACGATTTTATGGCAGTTAGTATTTGACGATTTTGTTGTAAGTGTTTGCTATATTCTCAAGGAACAAGCTATTTTTTTTAGTAATTCATGGTCAGTATCCTTCTCAGATTTATTCAATCAATCAATCAAATTCGTTTATTCAAACATTAAGTTGACACAGACGCAACTTAGACAAACTAGACTATAAAAGACAAATTCTAGGGCCAAGAGTACAGGGTTTTATTCATGAAATTGTCAGCAAGCATTCTTTGCAAACTCACCTATCATCAAACTCACTAATCTCCCCCTTTCAGTCGGCTTATCGTAAGTTTCACTCAACAGAATCCGCACTTCTTGCTGTTCATAATGACATTATGTGCTCAATGGACACAGAGGTAAGGTTACAGCGCTTGTTCTTCTTGACTTGTCTGCTGCTTTTGATACTGTGTATCATTCTCTCCTTCTTCTTCATCGCCTCAAGCACTGGTTTTGGATCTCTGGTCCTGCATTAAATTGGTTTAGTACTTATCTTAGTCCACGCACTCAGTCAGTATACTTAAATAGTTATTATTCATCTAGTACTTTGTTGGCATGTGGTGTTCCACAGGTTTCTGTGCTTGGTCCTCTTTTGTTTACATTATACACCACACCTCTAGGAACATTGCTGGGTAGTCATTCACTGGGATATCATTTCTATGCTGATGATACTCCAATCTACATTTCATTTGACAGTCTGTCATGTGACTCATCTGTGCAGCTGTTGTCTGGTGCCTTTGACGAGGGACAGTCTTGGATGGCAGCCAATAAACTCCTTCTTTACCCATCAAAGACTGAATTTCTGCTACTAGGCACTCCACAGCAACTTAAGAATTTGGTCAGCTTAAGTCTTTGAAACTTGGTGACTCAGTTGTTGAGCTGGCTGATGCTGCTCGTAATTTAGGCGTCGTTTTCAATTCTACCATGTCTCTCACCAGCCATATTAACAGTATTTGTAAGGCATCATATATGTTCATTCGTGATATTCGCAGAATTAGGCGTTATGTGCCCATGTCTGCAAGGTTATCTCTGGCAAATGCATTGGTTTCCAGTCGCTTAGATTACTGTAATTCGCTTCTTACTGATATCAATAAGGAAAACATCCTGAAGCTGCAGAGAGTGCAGAACTCTTTGGCTAGAGCCATAACTAATACATCAAAATATCAACATATTACCCCTGTTCTTAAATCCTTGCATTGGCTTCCTGTTCAGCAGATAATCATTTTCAAATTGGGGCTCATCGTTTATAAAACTTTAAATTCTGGCCAGCCACAATACTTAAAATCAGTTCTTACTCCCCAGACTTATCATTATTCAACAAGGTCATCTGATTATCTTTGTCTGGTTATACCTAAATCTAGAACTGTTCTTGGTGAACGAGCTTTTTCGGTTGCTGGACCTACTTTTTGGAACTCTCTTCCTGTGTATGTCCGCTCCGCTCAGTCGCTTTTGTCATTTCGTTCTCAACTTAAAACTTACCTCTTTCGAATTGCTTATCCACCATAGACTGCCTCTCTGTCTTACGGACTGACCTTCCGGATTTTGACCTGATTACGGCTTGGTTTTGGTGTGCCATCGGTTGATGCCTTGTGCATTAGACACCGGCGCAATAGAAGTTACTAATTACATTACATTACATTTTAAAGGATCGGTGACATGTAGTTGCAGTCATCTTTGTGCGGCAGGGAGAAGTTATGAAATCTAGTACGAAGATCATGATCAACGGTGCTACGAGGAGGAGGGTCAGGCCCCGAAGGACATGATTGGGGTCATTACAGACAGCCTTAACACTTTGAACGCTGGATCAATTATTACCATGACGCGGGACAGCCCTGTAATCAATTATCGGTAATGTAAGGATATCGGATATCAACGGCCATTGTCACTTCTATCGACAGTAACTCTGAAAATCTACATAAAATGAATGAAAATGCAAATAAACTGCTTATTACTCTACTCTACTCTACAGTAAACTGACTAAAAGTCTGCATTTGAATGATAATCATTGAAGCGTGAAGGCTATAGAAGCACACGCGGCGACACGCGCCGCAAATATAACGTGTATCGTTGTGCTGTTCACGCGTGTTGCAAACATCATCAAAATATTCAAATCTAGTTGTTTCAAACTGTTCATTGCCCTACTCTACTTTATTCTACTCCACAGTAACCTGACTGTTTAGAACATATATAATACGCGACGACATAACTACCAGAACGCGGACGTCTGACAGTGCACATATGCGTAGTCTAATGGCTGCAGTTACAATAAAACTTAAAAATAAAATTTAAAAATTTTCTTCGCCATTCATCAGATGGCAGTACTCACCATAGTAGTAACAGAGACGCGGCAGAAAGGATTGCCAGCACGCTGGATATGCCTATAGACGCTGTGGAAATGATGTATGCTGAGGTACGAGTTATCTCGTACGTCGCGCCTACACCCGTGAAATGACATACGAGTTAACTCGTACCTCGCGCTCAAGGTATTAAAAAGATTATCATCAGATGCCTCGGTCATGCGTGCCGCATTGGCCGTATCCACAGGCAGGAAATCCAACCGGATCATGCGGTTGATTAGACTTTCAATCCGGTCCCTGTCCTTCTGTGAGGTGAAACTCCATCATGCAGGAGAGGCGTAGAAAATCTGAGCAATGGCAGTCGCCTTGGTGACGTCATGGAGGGACGCAGATGAGAGACCGTGAGAGCGAAGAGCTCTTAATGCATATAGAGAAGCAGAGCTGGTTGCGAGTATGTTGTCAGATAACTGGAGTGATATCATTGTACTATTATTATTATTATTATTATTATTATTATTATTATTATTATTATTATTATTATTATTATTATTATTATTATTATTATTATTATTATTATTATTATTATTATTATTATTATTATTATTATCAGTAGTAGAAGTAGAAGTAGTAGTAGTAGTAGTAGTAGTAGTAGTAGTAGTAGTAGAAGTAGTAATAGTAGTAGTAGTAGTAGTAGTAGTAGGAGTAGTAGTGGTGGTGGTGGTGGTGGTGGTGGTGGTGGTGGTGGTGGTGGTGGTGGTGGTGGTGGTGGTGGTGGTGGTGGTGGTGGTGGTGGTGGTGGTGGTGGTGGTGGTGGTGGTGGTGGTGGTGGTGGTGGTGGTGGTGGTGGTGGTGGTGGTGGTGGTGGTGGTGGTGGTGGTGGTGGTGGTGGTGGTGGTAATATCGTAATCATTATTTATTACAATTTGTGACTAGTAACGTCTAAAGGGCCCGTGTCGATTTCATAAGTCCTAACCGATTATGTACCAGACGCAACCATTATCAGGTCAAACTTCAGAATAATCAGTCCACTGAGACAGACAGAGAGCCTATGGTGGATAAACAAAAGGAAAATGCAAGTCTTAAGTTCAGGGCGAAATGACATAAGCAAGTGAGCAGATCGAACAGGCAAAAGGAAAGTTACAGAGTTACAGGCCGAATTACAGACTTGGATTCACCAACCGAAAAAGCTCGTTCACCCAGCATAGATTTACTGACGGGCAAGCCAATGGCATGCCCCTAAACAGGGCAATTGTGTAAGTAAGGGCTGATTACTAAACTTGGAAAGTAACTTTTTTCAAAATGTTTTCTGGATACTCCGCTGCAGTTTTGCTACGCGAAATTTCTTTAAATTTTGTACAACAGATCAGTTGCCCAAGCAACTCAAGTTTTCCTCCTCACAGATATTTCGACGAATATTATGATGCGACCATACAATTCTCGATTCCGTGGTGTAGCCAAGGACTAGTCACCTTCCGCACCGACTACATTATCGCCTACAGTGGATTCAGCCTCGAATACTATGTCAGTGACGGAGGTAGGTGTTTTCATTAGTGCTTCGATCGATGACCGATATATGATCTGTTTGTTATTCCTTTCGAATGCCGTTACGCACAGAGATGATTGCAGTGGTATTAAAATAGAGTGAACTTGTGGAATAAGGTTGAAACTAAGGATGGCATGAAGATGGAAAGAATGCACTGCTAATAGCACTGAGCGTGTTCTCAATCGTCAACTCCTCATTTCTTGACCGCTCAAGGAGAGCTAAATTTCGGCAACCAGTTCATTCACAGGTGTTTAGTGAAAGCAATATCAGCAAGGCAGGTATGGGTAGGTTCAGTTCCGAGCCATAATACCAAACAAAGGCAGCGCTGACACATAGGGCGTAGGCAGACTGCTGTGATGGAGAGATATTGATGGCGGACGGGATCTGGTGTTTTACAGGTAGACATACTGACTAGATGCTTTACATGTAGATATGATTGATTACTTAATGGCTTTTGTTCAGTGCAATGCTTAAGTTCAGGATTTTGAGGATTAAGTACTCGGTTTATATAAATGTAACCATTTATAAGCATAGCACAAGTGATATCTAATACATAACACAAGTGATATCTAATTCATTTTAGAGAGCTAAGTTCTTCTATGACGTCATCTGTTCCGAAAGTGTGTAGGCCTATAAAATCTTGCGTATAGGCCTAGTTCTAATCGTTTTCTCCTTTTTACATAACTGTACTATTGCGCAAATCTGATGATCGAATGCAGGTTGTGGAAATACGCTATACAATGATAGGCCTAACAATTACAACTACGGATACGTGACCTCTCCCAATTATCCGAGTTACTACGGATACAATCAAAACTGCTCCAACATCATCTGGAATGAATATCTAAACAAGATCAGTCTCTACTTTCAATATTTCAACCTACAAAGCAACTGCAGTTGCGACTGGCTGGAGGTATTAATAATACATAATATATAGAGCTTATAGCCTAGCAGATTCAGACGTATAAGCCTACTGAGTCCCACAATATAGAAGTCTCAAAATAACGTCTTTTTAAAAGAAAGTCATTTAATGGCTACAAATAATCAGCCCTTCATCAGCATTTGTTCTCAGGTAACACGACGGTTGTAACGATGTCCTTGTGTAAATTTGCATTTTGTCGTATTGTATGTGAATTGAGTTGTGTTGATTTCGTATATCAGAAAAGTAGTTACGTGATTCAATTAAGTTGTAATTAATTACAAGCTAGTAAGAAACCAGCATAATAAGGTAGAGTAAACTACTAGATAGGATTTGAGTAGACTGTTCAATGCAAAACAGGGAACTATGCTGTGGAAATTAAAAGCTTAAGGTAGGCTGGGTTAAAGTTCGTGCAACCCTGGCGAATTCTTTAGAAAAGTTAGTTGCTAAACTGTTGAAAACTGCGAAATTCGTTGGAGAAGACGTCTTGAAGTGTTCAGTGCTACGCTATGTCAAGACTCAAGAATCCAGAAGGCTAAAACATATCTGAAGAGGAGAGATTAGTTAGGCTATAAAGTAAATCTAAAACTAGATAATATGCTGGTCTGAGTAAGGATTAATCTATTAGACTAGCTACTAGTTGGCCCAACTAAAGGACTTCCATTTGATGCTACATTTTGATGTGTACAAGTGGTGCTTAAGTGTTAATATTAGGCCTATCTGATTTTCTATAATTATCACTCTTAACTTTGAATAAATTTGAAAAATTTGAATAATGGAGTGCCATTTGTTGGCCAATCCATCTAGACTCTAGTCAATGACAATGTTGAGAATACGGGCAAAGCTAAAGTAACGGAATAAGGTTCAATGCAGGATAGTTACGTCACCTCTCAGACTTCCTTCCATATCTCGTACAATGTAGGCATTGCAATGTGGTGCATGACTATTTAGCAATTCGGTGAATTGGTTGTAATTTAGCTGATTTATGGTTGGTTTTGATGTTGTATTTTTTACTTCGTTTTTTTTGTTGGTTTGCTGCCGTTTGTGGCGTAATAAAGGTGTTCATTACCAAAGTTTCATTTTATATCTACAAGATTTAACTTGAGTTAAACATGGAGTTCAACATACTACAGTTGGAACCATAATAAATAAATAAAAAATTTACAAAATAATAAAAAATTTAAATGTATGATCGATGATAATTCGACAAGAATGTGACCACTGAGTTCCTATCACTGAGGCTATGAGGATTGTCTCATCATAATGTTCGCAAGCGTGAAGTATGATCTTCAGGCGGCAGTAGATGCAGCAAGAAATATAGTGAATAGGGTTTGAGTGCATCGTTATAATAACAAAGCACTTATCATTATAGCTGCCTACTAGAAAATGCGTTTTGAGCTGATTTCAAACAGATCATTATATTTGAAAAAAAATTTCCAAGAGTCCGATGCAAGCGGAAACCAGCTTAGCTCGTCTTATAATGATGTGTGAAGGCGAGGAACCTTAATCGCACCTCATATTACGTGCTGACAATTGAAGACTATCGCTATAACAGATGCTTCTTTTTGCTTATTTTTGTTCTAGATAAGTTGTCCAGACAACAAGGAGTATGGCCCGTATAGATATTGTGGAAACTCTACTGGCACCATCCTGGACATCAACTTCAGATGCAGTTATCTGCTTCTGTGGTTCCACAGCGATGATTCTAACAACTATCAAGGATTCAATATCGAGTACAACATCTACTATGATAGCAGTTGGTGAAAACGTTATTTTTATTAAAAACTGCAGTGCATTGTGACGTCACAAAAGCACAGTAGCGCCTTCTTCGTCTCAAAAGCACAACTGCGCCACCTAAGTCTCAAAAGCAAAGTGTGACTTACGTCACTTACCGGAATAACGTACGCGTACCGTACGTACGTTATCGAAAAAATAATGTACTCGTACCGTACGCGTAAGTTTGAAAATGCCACAAGTTTAACTGATCATCACAAAGAACCTCAATAGCCTATAACTACAATCTAATAACGTAAGCGTACGTCAAAAGTGATCAGTTTAGCTCTACAGTATTAGTCTCCCCGTACGCAGGCCTATATAGTTATTTACGAACGGCACCAAAATTTAGTATTACCAATAAAATGACCACTGGCATTGACCATTCCACATGTCACCAACTAATTGATCAAAGTGAAACGACAAAGAAACTTACGGTCATATTTGCCACGCCGCATGCAAACACAGAGAGAGAGAGAGAGAGACAGACAGACAGACAGACAGACAGACAGACAGACAGACAGACAGACAGACAGACAGACAGACAGACAGACAGACAGACAGACAGAGCTTTAAAATGCAAAATAGTTTGACAAGAAAGTTAGAAAATCCATCTGCTTAAATTATCATTTACTTTGGTGTGCAAAATTTTGAAATTACTTTCCGTTTTTTTCAACTCTTTGATGCATTGTTCTGTATTACAATTACAATTACATTTACGAAGGATTGAGGTAAATATTGTACGTGTTAATATATTCAAGTTATGATGAATGTTTTCTTATGGTTTTGTTACCATTTTGTAACTTTTTTCTTTTATTTTACATGGCTGCACTGATTGCACCATGCACTTCTGCAGTAGGCCGATGTACTTGCTCGAGTTGTCCGTTCAATCGAGAATTTGCCACTCAAGCCCAAGACCAGGTTCAGGCACTCCAGCCTGAATTCTTCTCCGTGAAACCTCATCACATATATGCGAGCTAGGGGTCAGCCGGGTAGACATTTTCCACCGAGTACCGAATCCGAGTATTTGGATGTACTATTTGCCGGATCCGGGCACGAAACGGGTACCAATTGTTCCATATGTGAAGCTTGACATTCTCATGAAATTAAAACTTATCAAACTAAATTTGCTGTATTTGTAATAACTGACTAATACATTTTGAGTTTTATAAATAAATAATCAATTAAATGGACTTGACATCTGTTGTGAACTTCTGGTATTAATGTTTTTTGTACTTTTCTTCTTCAAAATGAATATGTTAGATGAAAATCAAAGCTGATATTATGAGCCTACAAATTCCGGCAAGTGAGACAAACAAGCAACTATTTGTGTGTACAATATTTCCGAATAGTGCAAAAAAAACGAATATTCGGCCGAGGCAAATGTCCGAGGCGATTTCCGGCTGACCCCTAGTGTGAGCGTGGTTGCCAAACAGGCAGAAGGTGCCTTCATCGTTGAGCGGTATTTTCTTCCACATCTCCAGGCTTACACCCATTGCTTTCCCTCTGACGCCGCTGCTGCAGTCTGCCTCATATGCGCCTCCTTGACTGTCTGAATATCTTCCAACCGCCTTCGCTTGAATCCCTCTAAGACTCAATACATGTAGCTGGGCACCCCCAGGCAGCCGGCTAAGATCAGTTGCGCTAGTCTTACCTCTGAGTTGGTCTTTTCCACCTCCGTCAGAGATCTTGGCGTCACCTTGGATTCAGAACTCACCCTCTCCCCTCATATCACGCAACAGCTTCACCCCAACCTGATGCTGTGTTGAGCTTAAGTACAGTATAGTGCTTTTGAGCAAGGTTCGACCGTACGGACGGTACGTACGTTATTTTTACCTATAACATACGTACGGTACGCGTACGTTATTATGCCGTACGTTACCGTGCGTTCTCATTAGTTCATGACGAAAATAAAATACATAACATTATGCTCAAGAAAAGTCAATAAGAGTTGGTAATTGACGGTCGTAAACAATTTTAACCATTACATCAGTTCAATGATCTCTACTTTCAAACTTTTATATTTCATATTGCTAATATTCTGTCTAATGTACAATATGAAAATAATTAAGATTTTACGGCACACTATATAGTATGGTCATTGTGGATATTGCTCGATAGTCTTCGCTTGATCTGACTTCTTATGTTAACTAGCACGCATTCGTGGAGTTTAAATCTATTCTCAGTTGTTTTGGACTGTTTTCTGATGCCCGTTTCTGCGCCAGTGGACTCTGGCGTTGTGAGTGGTTTCGTATAATTGTTACCTGAGCAGTGTTCAAACTCCAATCGGAAACGCTAAGAGGGTCTTGGCCTGGTACTCACCTTTCTTCTGTGGGACCGCTATGGTATCCGGCTTCGAGGAATGTCTACCCTAGAGCACTCAGCTAGAATGAGTTTACTGACTCACACCGTTGATGATAAGATTAGACACCACGAGGACTGGCAACCCACCCCCTTATTCTTCTCCTCCTCTTTATTTTTTCTTCTTCTCCCTCCCCTCCTTTTCTTATTCTTATTCTCCCACTCCTTCTCATTTTTTGCTTCTTCTTCAGGCTATCTCCCAAAATGATTATACGTTTCCTCATACATATCGCTGCCTTTCTCTCAACGGCTTTCAACCACAGTCCGCACCCAATCTCTGTCTATTATTCTCTAACACAGACTGTTGATCCTGAAATATTGCTTCGCAATTCAATCTCATCTTCTTCAAGCAATACATCATTCCCAGCTTTGGCCAATTTTATTAAAAAAGTTCAGAGGCACCAGTATCACGGTGCACGATGTTGCTCCGCTGCTGGGGCTACTGCTGCAACCCAAGTCTGTTAGGTTTCACGAAATGGTGTAGACTGTTGTTACTTCAAGTGATGTAAGGGGCCATCCACATATTACGTACGCACTTAGGGGGTCGGGGGGTCGGATTTTGGCGATTTTGCGTACGGGTGCGGACGGGGGGGGACAAAATGTGTACGTACGCAAAATAAATTTCTAATTATGATGTCCACATTATAACTCTGTATTGTCCTATAGTCGTCCAATGGCATTTTATTACATTATATAAAAGCCATGTGCAGTTATTCTGCGCTGTGAAAGAGACACCTATAATTTGTCTATATTGGCCCTCATTCATCCTTCAATCTGGCCTAAAGTGCAGAGAGACAATTTCTGCAGCTGGTCTTCTCGGGGGGGGGGGGTGTGCGTCAAGCGTACGTACGCGGGGTGGGGGGGGAAGAAAGTACGCTTGCGGACAGGGTGAGGGGGTTCAATTTTCCCGGATTTTTGCGTACGTAATATATGGACGGCCCCTAATAGAAAACTACGTCTTAATTTGTTTTTGCACTATTATGTTCACAGAGTTTATTCGAGATGTTGAGATCTAAGTTATGTACATAATATCTGGAGGTGTAGTTAAAGATATCATGTTATTGAATGGTCCGGTTGCTACAGGCTGCGGTAACAGAGACTACTACGGTCCGTCCGGAGTTATCAGTTCTCCCAATTACCCTGACAATTACGACAACAATCTCTACTGTAACTACCGCATTAACGCGTGGGAGTCGATTCTTTCGGTCATCTTCAACTCGTTCCATCTTCAAGACGGTTTTGATTTCCTGACAGTTAGTATTTGGCGATTTTCTTATTGGTTGGTTTTTTAATATCGGCTTAAACATGAAGCTATTTTGGGTGCTTTATGGTTGCTACTCTTGTTATCTGCATTGTCAAACCATTCGAGCGATAAATGAACCCATAATGCGATACAATCTCAACTAAGCTGTTGCAGGTTGACTTAGTGACGCACTATAGAGTTTAGCATAATTATGTTGCATGCATGCAAGGGTAGGCTTTGTAGGGGAAGGGTATCCGATCATGTTCTCCTTCTGGGTCTGGGTAAAGGGCAAACTATGTTGTGAGGGCTGATCGCAAAACATTGAGAGTAAGACAGGTTACGAAAAGACTTGTGGATATGTCGCTGCATGCATGCGTAAGTTGTGTTTGTCTATATCAATCAATCAATCAATCAATCAATCAATCAATCAATCAATCAATCAATCAATCAGTCAATCAATCAATCAGTCAATCAATCAATCAATCAATCAATCAATCAATCAATCAATCAATGAAAATGCTTTTATTGTTCACCATAAACATATAGGCATGAAAATAACAAGTACATGTTACATGCAGTGACAATGGGAGTACCCATAAGAACGAACCGTTCTGCTAATAGGGCCCCCTAGTTACAATGAATCATTACAACCAGTATCCATTATTATTTATAGGATCAACAAGAAAAAAACAAAACAAAACCCCAATTGTCAAGCATTGTGTGCCTAAACAGTGAGTATAATCACACCGCTTCAGATCAGCCCTTACATTTTTAAAAGATTAATTCAAGCAGTAGAATTGTTCCATGAGCAATTATAAACACAGTCCACAGACCCAGTTGAAAATCTCTAATTTCCAAAGTTCAATTGCATAACACACTCAACACACAGGCCTACACTCCTTCTATCATCCCGCATAAATCATTAACAACAATTAGGTATGGCTGCTGATCCTACAAAGTTGTACAGAACCATCACCTAACATTTTGCTAGAAATAGTTTACAGTCAAGCAACTCAGTACATAACCGGCTCTTAGCCACTTAACTAAACTCAATTGACAGGTCACAGTAGGCCTATCGGTTGATTTACAGTTACAAGGCAAACAATGAATATGCTTTCAATTTATTTTTGAATTGGTACAATGATGGAAGACTTGTTAATTCAAACGGTAAAGTGTTCCAAAACGACGAACCATAAGTTCTAATGCCAAATTGTCTGATCTTGGTGTGTATACTAGATAAATGATATTTATTAGAGGAACGAGTCTCGTGGTCATGTACTTCAAGATTCTTCCTAAACCATAGATCAAAGCTTTTGGTAGTAAATGTATGTGGAACCTATACAGAAACAACCCCACCTGTAGCTTGTTATTACATGCAAATGGCAATACCCCAGGTTTATAAACAACTCTTTTGTGTGAGCTCTAAAGGTAACATTGCATATAATAGGCCTACGTATAGCGCGCTTCTGCAGAGTTGTTAAACAAGCCAATCTCGTCTGATATGTTGTATCCCAAATAAGATTACAATATGTAAGGTAAGGATGAATTAGTGAATAATACAAAGTTAGGAGTATCTTTTTCGATAGTAAATGCCGAACTCTGGATATTATGCCTATGTTTTTGCCAACTTGTGAGAGGTATCAACTATACGTAGTGTTTCCAGGATAGCTGTCCATCTATGTGGACCCCCAAGAATTTAGCAGAGGCCACTCTGTTTATGTTCTGACCGTCATTATTGATATTAATCAGAAAATCATGGTTAGCCGTCATCTTCCTTTTGAAGATAAATAAAATATAATTAGTTTTCTTTAAGTTCAATGATAATTTGATCTCCTTAAGTCATCTATCCACTTTCATAAGTTCTGCATTTAGCCCACTGACCAGTTCAATAAGGGAGTTATTTTCCATAAAAACATTTGTATCGTCCGCCATCATGATAAATTGCAAGACTGGCGATGTGAGATAAATTTCATTGACGTATAACAGAAATAGCAAGGGGCCTAGGATGGTTATATCTAACATGCAAGAAACAGTAGGCCTACCGTTATAAGAAACACATTGCATTCTATTCTTTAAATAATTCCTAATCCAGGCCAAACACATTCCCCGTATTCCATAGTGTTCCAGCTTTTTAAGTAGAATTTTATGGTTCACCGTATCAAAGGCCTTCGATAAATCAAAGAAACCTCAATGGAAAAATGGTTATTATCCCTGGCCTCTGAGATCTTGTCGTACATTACCAGGACGGCCAATTTATAAGTTCAAATGGACGGTGTTTCGTAGTCATTCGTAATAATCGTTTGGGGTCATTGCATAATTACGTAACGCCAAAATGACCGTTTTTGACCCACCCACCCCATAACGCTTCGTAACGTTTCCCTAGACCCACCCACCCACCCAGCCCAGCGTTACGTAACGTAGCCTAGCCTATTTGCTGTTAGGAAATATCATGGTTTACTATGTGAAGGCGCAATTATAAATCATATCTTATAGCGAATTTAATATAGTATGTGAATTAGAATTTGACAGTAAGCCTAACATATACAGGATATTTTATTTATATAAATGACTGTCGTGTTTGAGTAGTACAGAACTGGATATACGAGCTCATTTGACCAATACTAGGTTCAAATCCTCTCCTAGTAGGTTAAAAAACAGTTTCTAACCTATAGCAAAGGATAAAAATCCTCAGCTTGCACGAGCCTATAGACATGGGTAAAATAAAAGCAACCAATAACTCGGTAAAAGGCTAATCCTGCGTGCACGAGCCTATAGACCGCGGGCTCATCCTGAAACTGTTGGAATTCCTCCTAGTATCGATCACGCGCCTATGACTCATCGCGATATTAGAGGTCATTATAAAAAAGGGTTTAAAGGACTACATATCCTAATATAAAATGGAATACTCGAAGAAAACTGTTATTGAATTAAGAAAAGTCGCCAAGCAGAGCGGCTTGGTTGGATATACGAGACTGCGGAAAGCGGAGTTGATCGCGAAAATTGAAGCTAACGAGACCCAAACACTAATTCCCTCATATTTTACACCAATCCCAACACAAGCACCCGCGCCAACCTCAACAGCACGAAAAATTTACGATAAAACTATGTCAGCGATTAATACATGTGCTAAGGTGATTGAAAGGAACATACCTAAGCAACCGATGAAAATCGTAAAGGAGAACTTTGGGGTAATGCAAACAAAAATTACTTCATATTTTAGGAAAATAATTAATAAACCAAAGTTTGAAATTCATCAAACGGCTTCAGCTATCAAAGGCTTCACGAAACAATACACGGTAGAAGGGGCTATTGGTATTGATGCCACATCTTTTCTTAACACCGTTCGAGCACAGGCGGTCGACTTGTTGTTAAAAAATCGTCAGACTAAGGCCAACTTTGTCCTTACCTGCACAATGGAGCGCGTTGACATGAAGACTGGAGAAGTAGATTCTAAAGATTTTCCATTCGTTTCAAAGACTGAGGTGATTCTAGACTCCACCGATGTAAACGAAATTTATAACAACGCGAAAGATAAAATTATTGCGTCGATGGCTACCTTCCAGATGCGTGGTAGTAATTGGCGACTCAGAGCGGTTCAAAAATTAGAAATCAACACGGTTGTTTATAAACCGCTGAAAGGTAGTTCTTACATCCCACTACCGAAATGTTTGGCGAGTAAAGAGGGAATTATTAATATGAAGAACGAAGACGAGGAATGTTTCAAGTGGTGCGTGACGAAAGCCTTAACCCAGTTACCAAAAATGCAGAAAGAATTACGAAAGACTTAATCAAACAGTCTGAGGAACTTAATTGGTCCGGCATCGAATTCCCAGTAGCAGCGGATGCTAACGTGATAAGTAAGTTCGAGAGAAATAATAATGCTAGTATTAATGTTTTTAGTTATGAGAAAGATGTTAACCTGTTCCCACTATATTTATCAAAGCATGAGAACGATCGGTGTGTAGATCTATTACTCATTTCTAACGGAGAAAAGAAGCATTATTGTTGGATAAAGAACTTTAACAGATTGATGGCGGTGCAAACAGACAAGTCCACTCATTCGATGCACTATTGTAAAAGATGTTTGCAGGGATATAGAGAGCTAGATTCACTACACAAACACACCGAGTACTGTTCGCGGCAAGACGCCCAACGAATAGTTCTTCCCGAACCAGGAACCATGTTAAGTTTTAAACATTATTTTAAATCGATGAGAGTGCCGTTTATCGTTTATGCGGATTTCGAATCTTTCATTAAACCGATCGATACATGCCAGCCCGATCCTAGCACGTCTTACACTAATAAATACCAGAAACATATACCTAGCTCGTTTTGTTATCATATAAAATGCTTCGACGACAGCGTTTATTCCCAAGAGCCAGTGAGGTTTACGGCTGAAAACGAAGACGACGATGTCGCCCAGATATTCGTAGATACTCTTGTAGAAAATATAAAAGAAATATAGGCCCCTATAACCAGTTTAAATTCCCTAAGAAGATGACATACACCGAGAAAGACGCAAAGAGCTTCAACGAAGCTGCTAACTGTCATATATGCGGATGAGAGTTAGGCGAAGATCGAGTTAGAGATCATTGTCATTTAAGCGGTAAATTTAGAGGCGCCGCTCATAATATTTGTAATTTAAACTACACAATTCCCAAGTTTTTCCCTGTAGTATTCCATAATCTATCCGGGTACGACAGCCATCTATTCGTGAAGAAATTGCGAGGTGAAAACGGCGAGAAAATTAACTGTATTCCTAATAACGAAGAAAAGTATATATCGTTTAGCCGAGAGGTCGTAGTCGGTAACTTTGTAAATAAAGAAGGAAAAGAGATAACGGTCAAGCGTGAATTACGCTTTATCGATACTTTTAGATTCATGTCTTCGAGTCTCGACGCGTTATCGAAGAACCTTCGTAAAGATCAGTGTAAGAATTTAGGTGATTTTTTTAAAGGCGAGAAGTTAGATCTTTTACTGAGAAAAGGCGTTTACGCGTGTGATTACGTTGACGGCATTGAAAGATTAAACGAAACCGAATTGCCTAAACGATTCAGATATCAGCGATGAAGATTACGAGCACGCGAGAACGGTATGGAATAAATTTGGTTGTAAAACGTTAAGAGAATATCACGACTTGTATAATTTTTCAGATGTTCTATTATTAGCAGATGTATTCGAAAACTTTAGGGACGTGTGCATCGACCATTATAGACTCGATCCCGCTTGGTATTATACTTCACCCGGACTAGCATGGGACACGGCGTTAAAGTTGACCGGTGTAGAGTTGGAGTTGTTGAGCGACTACGATATGTTACTGATGATCAAGCAAGGAATAAGAGGAGGGGTCAGCACGATTTCGAATCGATACGCGAAAGCGAACAACGAGTACATGGGAGAAGATTTCGATCGCAGCCAGCCTTCGGTATTCATCCCTTACTTAGACGCGAATAACTTGTACGGATGGGCGATGAGCAAAGCTCTACCGACTCACGGGTTTAAGTGGATGAGTGATAACGAGCTGAGCGATTAAAGAAGCGTTACCGAACGAGATGGGGTGGGGTGCGTGCTAGAAGTCGATTTACAATATATTAAGGAATTACACCACCTGCATAACGATTATCCTCTAGCTCCTGAGAGTATAAAACCCGCGGGATCGGATGTAACGAAACTAATTCCGAATCTAAACGATAAAAAGAAGTACGTAGTTCATTACGGTAATTTAAAGTTGTACGAAAGTCTCGGTTTGAAAATCGTTAAAATTCACCGAGGAATAATATTCGAAGAAAGCGCTTGGCTGAAAAAGTATATCGACCTGAATACGGAATTGAGGACGAGAGCTACTAACGATTTCGAGAAGGACTTTTTTAAGTTGGTGAATAATAGCGTCTTCGGTAAGACTATGGAATGTATCGAGAATCGAGTTGACGTACGATTGGTGTGCGATGAGAAGGAAGCTATGAAGCTCGCGGCGAAACCTAATTACGACGGTCGAACTATTTTCGACGAAAATCTAATCGCCGTTCACATGAAAAAGACCAAGTTGTTCTATAACAAGCCGATATATCTAGGAATGTGTATATTAGACTCGAGCAAGACTTTAATCTATGATTTCCATTATAATTACATCAAGACCAAGTACGGAGATAGGGCTAAGCTATTATTCACCGATACGGATTCATTGGCGTATGAAATAAAGACCGACGATTTTTACGCAGATATCGCCGACGACGTTCGATGCAGATTCGATACGAGCGACTATCCGAAAGATCATCCCTCGTGTATAGAAACGGGTGTAAATAAGAAAGTTATAGGCATGTTTAAAGACGAGGCAGCGGGTAAACAGATCGAAGAATTCGTGGGTTTGCGATCGAAGTTGTACTCGTACAGGATGTCTGGTGAAGATCATAAGAAATGTAAAGGCGTGAAGAAGAACGTCGTCAAGAAAACGATAACTCACGAAGATTACAAAGAGTGTGTGTTTACGAGAAGAGAACAGTTAAGGAAAATGAACGTTATACGAACGTATCATCATGAAATCTATACAGAAGAAGTAAATAAAGTCGCTCTTTCAGCCGACGACGACAAACGAGTGATAACGGCTGATGGTATAAGCACGCTGGCTTACGGTCATTATTCGTTGAAAACTATTTAAAGAATAAATATACTAACATAAAATGGAAGTCTTAAAAATGTGTTCCAAATGTAAAATGGAAAAAAGCTTAATCGAATTTCATAAAGATAAATCTAATAAGAGCGGGTATTATCCTAATTGTAAAACGTGTAAAAATATCAAAGCGAAGGAACTTAAACAAAAATACTCGAGACTAGAGACTAGGGAAATAAAAGATAAAAAAGTTTGCGGTTGTTGTAAGAAAGAAAAGAACGTATTAGAATATGCAAAAAATAGATCTTGTAAAGATGGGACAGATAATACATGTAAGGAATGTAGATATAAACATAGTAACGCGTATTCTAAAGACCGAAAGCAATATGACCCAGGGTTTAAACTACTTACAAATATGAGGTCTAGGCTTGGTCATGTATTAAGAGGTAAGTCGAAGTCACAAACGACGCGGCAACTTATCGGCGTTGACTGAAATATTTACTAAATGGATTGAATTTCAGTTAGAAGAAGGAATGACTATAGAAAATTACGGTTCGGTTTGGCACCACGATCATGTTTTACCAATATCATCGTTCAACTTGCTAGATGAAGAAGAACTTCTTAAAGCTATGAATTGGAAGAATATACGTCCGTTGCTAGCGGTTAAAAATATCCAAAAATCAAACAAAATAGATCGCTGGTTATATGCAATGCAGGAAGTAGAAGCGTATTACTTTATAAAACATTTAGAATGAAATGTAAAATGAGTTCTACAACTATGAAAAACATCGATGTTGAAGGCGTAGTTCTTCCAAATCAACCGTTAACGAATTTTGAATTATTGGATGCTGCGAAGAAGCTGAATATTCCGAATTTTAGAGGCGTGTTCTTACGAGACGAGCTGCCGAAGAAACCTAGACGGAATGAGTGTGGGATATTGAACCTAGACGGTTCTAATGGGGAAGGAAGTCACTGGTGCAATTTTTTAAAGAACGGTAACGAGAAAATATATTTTGATAGTTACGGTCTTCCTCCTCCTACCGAACTATTAAAGTATTTACACGGTCCTGTGTTATATAACAGCGAGCGAATACAGCCGGACGGCCATGTGTTTTGCGGTGATTTGTGTTTGTACGTGTTAAAGAAGACGATGAACGACGGATGCGAGTTTCAAGAAGTTATAAACGACTTGCATTAAAAAATTATTATATATATAAAAAATGCCTGTCGATAAATTCGGACATACAGATGCGGGAACAGTACAAAGAATAATTTCTGGAGGCGTTACTCTTAGTCAAGTAAATGCTACATTCCTTCGATTGGATGGAGCAAACCCCGCGACTGGAAATTTGAAAATGGGTGGTCACGCGATAAAAGGTTTACCTACGACGAACACTTCAACGGCAGGAATGGATGAGGCTCTAAGTCGGGGGCAAGCCATAGATTTGATAACGAATCACGATGATTCTCCATCCAACGATAATCATTTGACGAATAAGAAATACGTCGATGAACGAACTGCTTCGAACGTGTCTAAAACTGGCGGTGCTATGACTGGCGACCTTTTCTTAAGCATCGGTAGAGATCTAACGCGGGCGATGGGATGTAAGGATTTGGATGGAAATAAAGATTTTAATATATTTTTAGGAAATACAACGAATAAAATAGAAGGTCGATTAAACCAACCGATTACATCGCAATCAACGGATGGATTTCGTTTTAGAATAAATAATGAAACCGCCTTAGAGATGGTTAAGTCGACGGATGCGTCTAAAATAAATGTGTATAAGAGCATCTTTATGCATGGTGCTCACATTACGGGCCTATGCGATCCTAGCGGTGACGGCGATGCAGCGACTAAAAAATATGTTGATACGACTGCAGTCGGACCCGCCTTTAGCGTTTACACTTTAACTAAACAAGCCATAAACGCTACAACTTACACAAGAGTTTCTTTCGATAGAGTAAGATTCAATACCGATAGTAGCGATAACAGTACAGGACCGACTCGTTTCACTCCTGGTAAAGCCGGATACTATATCGTTACGACGTACATAGAATTTTGTAGCACGAGTAATACCGCTTACGGTAACGTCTTCCTGTATAAAAACGGGGTGTGGTACATGCAAATTGCAGGTGGAGGGGGTACGGGGGCTTCGCATAACAATTCAACCGGTAGTAGCATAGTTTTTGTAACCGATACCGATTACCTCGAGATATTAGTTTATTCGTCCATCGCTACGAACATATTAGGTAGAGACTTTTCTACCGCATTCTTACGACCTTAAACTAGGTCCGTAACTTTAACCGTAGATACCTATCGTTCGAGTACACGCGATAGGTATCTGTAAGCTTCATTATTCAACGTTTTCGTTTGCATCGAAAACCGTAATTTCGTATCTGTTTTTGTATACTTTCCCGTTAAACATCGCTATTAAACCCGCGCTTTGGTTAAACGCTTTCGCGGACTTATACATCGACGGGTATAAAAACGATCGCGCCTGTTTCCTTATCCAAAATTTGTACGCGTTTAGGATGTGTTCTTATACGTTTCAACCTTTCTTTTTCATCCTTACTCGTCACTTTCGGCGGTTGTTTATCCAACTCCTCCTGAGTAAGCACTCCTCTCTCGATCAGCAACGCCGCTAGTTTTGGTTTGTTGAGAAAAGAATACCTACTAATCTTATTCTCTTTCGCTAACTTTTGTAACTCTGGCAACTTCATTTTATATACTACAAGATTTTCTTTAAACATGAAATAAATTTTTCAAATCATCGTTTAATATATCACGCTCATTTTCTGTCCATCTGATTGGAAGTTTAACAACTTATCCGAAATTATAACCGCGTAACCTTGGGTATCGGCTGGAACTGCGGCGTTAAAAGTAGCTTTGATTTGGATATCGACGACGGACGATTTTTGTCGTTCCGACTGTTTACTAACGTCGAAAACCATGAGCGGATATAGATCTTTATAATCGGCCGGAGTGATGTTGCTTTGCGTAATCAACGGATCCATTCCGTAGAACTTTTCGCTGAACGACGCCGCGTCTCTATAAGCTCTCGAAAATTTCTGGTTGGGAAACGATAGGTCGTAGTCGACCGCTGGATATCTCTCTTGATTCATCATCACGTACATGTTTTTGAGGTTGCAATGATCGAAAATAGATGGGTTATGTTCTTGGTTGCCGCTTCGACCGGTTTGAAATCCTACGACAATCCACCTAGGTTTTTCAGGAGCCGTCTTGACGCTAAGACGCCAGCTAAAAGTTGACGATTCAGGAACCCCTATCGTGTCGCATTGACGCGCTCGATATGCAACTGGTACCGATGCTTTCGATTCGATAGTTTTGTACAATTGCATCTTCTCCATATCCGCGGGAGTAACGTGCGGCATAAACCACGAGATTTCTCGACGTCAACTTTCCCGGCATCCACCGTACCGATTCTAAAAATATCGTCGTCGTCCGATTTGCGAACCATCGTTAGCGTGTGCTTAAAACCGTACACTATTTTATCGTAATCTTCGCAGAATCTTAAAATATATTTAAGGGGCACGACGAAACTAAACGTTCCCTTAGTCGTTGGTTTTTGAATAAGATACGCTTGACGAGTCGCGAAACCCGCGTTATCCGCTATAACCGCGGTTGCTGCAGTGTCTTTACACCATAATTGGTTAAGACCTTGCGCTTTGGCGAAGTCGTCGGGATATTTCAGTAAACCCAGCATCGTCGTTGCTTGTCCCGGGTTAAATACCGTTTCGATATCTTGATTCGATAGGGAATACGCGATTTGACTGAAAAGATGCATGAGTCCGTTGTTAGCGAGGGCTACGGCGTTAGCATTAGCGTACGCGGTGTTCAGTCTATCCGCGTTGACTAACCTACCTTCGAATAACAAGTAAGATTCGGCGGGATGGCAAAAGAGATCCTGAGTTTCGATATTTATACGAATCTCGCCGGCTGTGTTAAGATCCGTTCTCCCTGTTGATTCGTATGCGTGCCATTCGTATTTTTCGATTCCTTCGTCGACCTGCGAGGGTGCTGTAATGTTTAGAATATCCGACTGCATTTTAATTACTGAAGATTATTTATTTAAACTCACGCGAGTTTCAATCCCGCTCCGTTTTTGTTGTTGTTGAGACTACGTACTAGATCTCGAATGGAAACGGCATTCGAAGAAAGTCCGTAACCGGCTAGTATCTTATTAATATCAGTTCCCTCAGCACCGTTATCGCTCAGCCGTGCTAAGATAGCCGCATTCGATTGCGTAAGCGTTGGTATCGCGTGCGGCTTCAGAACCGACGATGCTAAGAGTTTAGCGGCAGCTTTATCCATCATTCGTTTTCCAACTTCTACGGTGGTATTCTTTCCAACTTCTAGCGCCTTTTTACCCAACTCTCTCGCGGCGTCTTTACCCACGCTAAGGGCGGACGATGCAGCTCGTTTAGCGACACCCGAAGTGAAGAGCTTCTTGAAAACTCCCGTAATAGTATCCATTATTCCCGCTCCTCCTATAACGTATTTTCTCGTAAATCTTCTATGAGCGACGACAATCATTTTTATAATCGCAACATTAAGTTTTTATACCGTTCTTTGTCGATAACGTTTTGTCGTAATAGTTCGTCGCATATACCAACAATCTCGTTTCTCACTCCCGTATTACCTGCGTCGTAGCTAGCCAAACGTAGTTGCAACATTTCTACTAAAGCATTCGGATCTTGCGGAATTACGACGACCCCTTTACCCGTCTTCGGCGCTTGTTTTCCAGACTTCATGTCCCATATCGGTTTAACGATGTTTCTGTACTTTTCGCTTCTAGACGATTTCGGTTTACTCGGATTGTTAGGTTGCCTCATAGCATTCGTCGCGTCTAGAATCTCGGCGTAATCGGACAGATCGTTGTCGTTGTAAATCGAATCGTTCGGTTTAGTCAGCGTCAGTAGCTCCCAAAGTCCAGGAGTACCGGTATAAGTCTTCTCTCCGACTATTATATCGTCGTTCCAGAACGATACGCGTGTGTCTCCGATATAAAATTTCCCGTCTTTAGAATTTAGACCGAACGTCGTATCGGTAGACTTTTTATTAGAAGCGTATTGGGATAAGTATTTCGTTGCTATATCTCCTAATTCTAACATTCTAACGTCTTCTACGGGATCCTCGTAAGCCTCTATCGAGGGATACTGTGGAAACTGTATGGCTTTTAACGACGACGATATCGACGCGGGAAGCGCTTTTAACGCATTAGACGTAGCTGCTGAGTTGTCCTTAATAGTCGATAACAAAGCGTTTTGTTCTTTCGATATCGTCGATTGCGAGTCCACGATCGGCTTGTACAACTTTACCAATTCTCGCTGCAGTCCTATATCGCCTAGTTTATCAGCTAAAGAGTTCTGTTGAATATTCTTCTTCGTCTTCAGAAACTCTTCAACGATAAAATCACGTTTTGATGGATCGGTTATTTTGTAAAACGACATTTTTTTAATAGGCGGTATATTGTTTTAAAGCGTTTTTGGAACACGCGTTAAAACACTGAAATGCGAACGTGATTTTCACACGTTCTACGTTTATGTTCTACGTTTTACGTTTATGTTTTATGTTCTACGTTTATGTTCTACGTTTTACGTTTATGTTTTATGTTCTACGTTTACGTTTATGTTTTATGTTCTTCGTTTTTCATCGAATTCCCAAACGCGTCCTTCAACGACTCGGCTATAGTTTCTCGATTTTCTGATTTTCTGATTTCTTCTTTCATTTAATTAAATTTCACGCGCTCGTTTAGAATTAACGAGTATTCCTCGTCTGAAATATTATCGTCTTCTAAAACTTTCGAGATGTATTCGCTGATCGTGTTGAGTTTTGCTTCAGCCAACGCTTTAATATTTTCATGCTTCTCCGCCTTTTGCGTGAGCTTTCTGTTGATCACACGCCCGATCACGCTGAAAACACCCACTCCAACCGCCAGTCCTTGTAGAACCATCGCGATAGGTGCCGCGACTATAGTAGACATAACCGTGATCGCCGAAGCAGTTGAGCCTAACGCGACTAGAGTCGATATACCTTCTACTACGTTGATAAACCTAACGCCTTTACGATACTTTTTACCTAGAGCCTCTCTTTTTTCACGTTCCAGGTCGATCTCTTTTCGAATTTCAGTGATTTTTGAAAGCCGGTAAACATGGGCGCTTCCATCGATTTTCGTTTTCAGCGGCCAGTCGATCTCTTCTTGAAGATCACCCATTTTCAAAGGTCGGTAAATACGATCGCTTTCCGGCGGGATCTCAGATTTCTCTCGTTTCGAGTATTCGTTATCTATTCTTTTTATAATTACGGGATATAATTTTTAAACTGCGACATATTTTCGGTAATTAACGAAACATAACGAATCGCCTTCGATTATACTAACTACGGAATCCGAGTCGTTTTGAATAGTAATTTCGATGTCTTCTACTTGTCCGGTAACGACTCCTTCTCGTAGACTGCATCCGCTCGTTTCGATTTCCTGTCTAAGCGAAACTAGACACTATCCTTTAGTCATTCGAACTCCTAGTCCTAACGCCACCGTAGCAGTTTCTCTAGGTTGAATCGTTATCAGTTGTTGCGTAAAAATCTCCCATCTTAGTCCGTCCAGTTGTCTGCAGGGTGTATGCGACACTTTTTTCAACGTGCAACGCACCTCTTTCGGTTGGGTTCTAACTTCGATCTGACGAGTGGGTTTCGTTATAAATTTATGGATAGGTCTGTTGAATCCCGACATTTTATTTATACGAGGATTATTTTTAAAGCAACATACCGAGAATCGGAATATTTTGGAAAGGTGAATTAGGGCCTAGCATAAGCCCGGAACCGTCTTTCATATACAACCCGCTACCCGTTTTCATATACAAACCCGTTCCCACCGTACTACCTTTCGACCACGGAGACAGATACAACCCATTTCCATCCGGTCTTACTTTACAAGCCAGGCCCCCTTCTTGTTTAACGTACAATACTCCCGATCCGCTTATTTTATCGAATAGTTTCGACGTAGCCGCGGAACCTAATCCGCTTAAAGCGCCCTGTGCTAAACTAGGTAGGCCTACTACGCTTGAAAGAAGAAATTTCCCGGCAGTAGCTAGAAATGGCAATAGAGCTCCGATAAAACCGCCTTCGACTTTCTTATTATGCTCTAGTTGCGTTTTACTCATTTTGATCGTCGTGCCCTTTCCGTTCTGGTAAGCTTTCGTCATTTTATTAATTTCCGCTTTCGTAAGAGCTATAACGTGGTCTCCCCCTAGATCATCGTGAGATAGTCTAATACTAACACCGTCGAGTCCCGCTTCAAGTACTCGTTTAATCTTGATTTTTTGTCCTTCTGAAATATTAACACGTACGTCTGTGTACTGAGTCATTTTATATATAACTAAGATAAACTTTTAATAATCTTCACACTTCTCTAATATGAAACTTAATCGATAATGCTTCCCCTCTAATGTTAATTAGTTTTCCATTTTGGTCGGTAAGTCTCGTTTCCATCGATGAAATCGTATGCGTCGTAACGGGGAGATAAATTAAATTAGCTGGGATTTGCATGATCTTATAACCCGGCCCAACGCTAGGAAAAAACGAATATATCACGTTCGTCGTTGATCCATTCGAGTACGAACCCCCGATTATATCGCTAGTTACTCTAAAGCTGTCTATGCTCATTATGTTCACGATGTTCTCCGATTCGTTACACCCTTCTATGTATATAAGTTTATGGAAACCTAGAACGCTTCTAATCGAGTTCGCGGTTCTAAAATCGACCTGATAATCCCCGACGATAGTCAGCACCGCCTTCAACGTATTAGTGTTCGGTTCTAACGTAATGTAATATTCTTCGTTTGCGGCATCGTAATGACCGTTCTCTTTCATGTTTTTCTTCACATAGTCGTTTATATTCGCGAGTTCATAGGACCCTTCCGGAATATCTACGTCAATCCACGTCATGCCATTATCCGGCGAATACCGGAAGTTGTTGTTGCTCGCGTCTATGTTAGGAAATACGTAGTAAGTATATAAATCGACTAGAACCATTTCGTACTTTTTGGTTTTATCTAGTTCGATTTTGGGATTGTTTTTCGTTATAATTCGTGCGGTTCTTTTCTTTTCGTTGTCTACCAAAATGAAAACGATGATTTTGGATCCGTGTTACTCGCAGTCTGTGCCGTGTTCGTCGCTATCTTCTCGAGAAGTCTTTCCATTTTTACTAGTATATTATTTTAAATTAGGGATGTAAAATTCATCTAATCCGCGTCGGTATTTACCGCTGCTCTTTTTGCTCGATAAGTCGATAACTACGAATTGATGCGGTTGTTCCCACGCCTCCTCGCATAGGTTTACGAATTCCTCTTTTGGCATGTCTGTACTTACATGATCGTTGTAGATATGAGAAACATTCTTCCTGTCTTGTGGAAATAAGCAAATAAAGTTTGCGTTCTCTCTGATAGTCTGTCTTGGCAATTTAAAATAATTTTGTGCTAGATATAAACAATCCACGTTACTATGTCTGCCTCTGATATAATACGTTTCGCATTTGTTCTGCTTCTCTAGCTGCAAATCGTCAAAAATCATCAAGTTCTTCTTTTCACGGCTTAGGTCTTTCGGATCGGGTACATCTTCCGCGGATTCGTAAAAACTGCATTCGATATCCGACTTGTCGCTTAAATCTTTCGCCATCGCTTCAACAACGCAGACCGGTGAAATATCACGTCTCATTATCTCGTCTCGAATGCCAAACAGCCCGATGATCGGTTCTTTTGGCAGTTTTTCTTCGAATGCCTTCTTAAGAATTTTGTACTCCGGTTGAAATAGAGATTTTCCGAATACTTGCAAATTGTTATAGTCGAGCCATCCGGGTCTCAAAAGCAAGTTTAACAATAACGTCGTCTTACCGCATCCCGACTTCCCTACTATTACACCCCTTATACTTCTTGGTAATAGGTTGTTATTAAATCTTTTCGATGGTAAATCATTCCACGTTAAGTCTTTCACTTCCATTTTAAATATATAAAAGTTCTATATTAAAATCGAAATGTATTGCGTAAAGTGTAAAAGCCAGACCGAAACTAAAGATATACAAGATGTCGTGTCTAAGAATGGGAGATCTATGCAAAGAGGTGTATGCGTCGTATGCGGGAAAACAAAAACTCAATTCGTAAAAGGGGCCGCGGCGAAAGACGGAGATGTAGTCGGTTCATTGAATGCGATCACTAGTATCGTGAAATTACCTTGGGCAAAGTATCCGGGTGAGATACATCTTCCAGGGCATTCGTTTACCGGCCCTGGTACTAGATTAGATTAAAGACTGAATCCCGACAGGACTCCTAAAGATTGGAGTAAACCCATAAACAGGGTCGATAACGCCGCGATTATCACGATTTGGCTTACGATCAACACACTGATACAGCTTCTAGGAATGTTGCTGATAGAGCGATGATTAATGATTTGAATAATATTCCTAATCCTAGCTTGCGGGAACGTATCGAAAGAGCAGTAGTGAAACCTATATTATCCACTAAAGTGAGTCTCGGGTTAGGTTTAAAAAAAGCTTAAAATTACAACCCGATCTGAAATGGACCGACGAGCTCGCGGATGAATTACATAAACCCGTAGTAAGGCATTTTAGAAAACGGAAGGTGTACGTCAGTGGAATAGACGAGATATGGACAGCCGATTTAATCGATATGCAGGCATTCGCTAAAGATAACGCTGGTGTGAAATATCTATTAACCGTCATAGACTTTTTTCTAAGTACGGCTGGATTGTACCATTGAATGATAAGAGTGGAAAATCTACAGCTGACGGTTTCGTGAAGATACTCAGGAGCGGACGAAAGCCTGGTAAATTATGGGTTGACAAGGGAAAGGAGTTTTATAACAAGGACGTAAAGAATTTGCTCGTGTTGTACTCTACAGAGAATGAAGAAAAATCTTGCGTCGTTGAGAGATGGAACAGGACGATGAAAGATAAAATGTTTAAGTACTTTTCAGCTAATTCAACGAGAAGATATATCGATGTTTTAGACGGAATGGTTAGTAATTATAATGAAACGAGACATTCATCCATTAAAATGACTCCCGCTAAGGCCAGTATGAAAGCGAATGAAAAGACTGTATTTATAAATGTATACGGTAAAGAGATTTCGGAGCCTATTGTGCCTAGATTCTCGATTGGAGATAAAGTCAGGATAACTAAGAAAAAGCATATTTTTCAAAAAGGATACTCCCCTAGATGGACGGAGGAACTTTTTACAGTATCTCAGGTTCAATACACGGATCCACCAACTTATAAGACTACCGATTGTAATGATGAGGAAATACAGGGCTCCTTCTATGAACAGGAGCTACAGAAGACAACTCAAGAAATATTTAGAATAGAAAAGATTATCAGGAAACGTGGAAAGAAATCACTCGTAAAATGGGTGGGGTACGCAGACTCATTCAATTCGTGGGTGGATACCGAAGCATTGATTAATTTATAATCAGGATGTTCTACTAGAAACCATCGGTTATTCCCAGCCAACGTAATCGCCCCAGGACTCATCATCGATACTACCGTGAAATTCCTAGCACAATGAGTCATAGGCGCGTGATCGATACTAGGAGGAATTCCAACAGTTTCAGGATGAGCCCGCGGTCTATAGGCTCGTGCACGCAGGATTAGCCTTTTACCGAGTTATTGGTTGCTTTTATTTTACCCATGTCTATAGGCTCGTGCACGCTGAGGATTTTTATCCTTTGCTATAGGTTAGAAGCTGTTTTTTAACCTACTAGGAGGGGATTTGAACCTAGTATTGGTCAAATGAGCTCGTATATCCAGTTCTATACTACTTGTTTGAATTGCAAAATATTTTCTTTATTAAAGTTTTACGTCAAAGTTTTACAAGCTGCTGAAAAGTTTCAGACTAAATTGCTTATTAATAATTAATCAAAATTAAGATGAACTAATTATTTGTTTAGTCTGAGCACTTCGATAACTATTAATTTAATACAAAATTTAGCTAAGTTTTTGTCGGGCATCAATTTTAAATGTTTGAAATTCATGTACGCTAGTAAAATATCCTTTAAAGTGGTTCTTCAAGGTCAGGAATCCAAGGAGAATTACCACGTTGTACCGACGGTAAAACTATGAATGATCCAAACAATTCGAACAGCGGTTTCCATTTTACACAAACGGGAGAATAGATATGTTGATCTGAACTTTCGCTGGTGTCTGCTGTCGGATCTTCTTCGGCTACTTCGGTAACTGTCGGTACTTCGATTCGGCTATATTTTTTACTAAAAGCGTTACGTAACGTTCATCTCCACACACCCACCCACGTAACGTTTCGTAACGTTTACAAGGACCCCACCCACCCACCCTCGAGCGTTACGTAATTATGCAATGACCCCTTGCTAAATGTTAACTGTTTTGGTTTGAATATGTTCAGATCTTTTCTTAGGTAAAGTTGCAACGAACTCGCTAAGGTTTCCTACGACAAATGTAACCACAATATTTGACTGCACTTTTTTTTTATAAAAGTATAGGCTAGTAATATGCAAAGCGACAAAACATCTTCACTTTTGTACAACAGATCAGTTGCCCAAACAACTCGAGTTATCCTCCACAAGAATATTCTGGGGATTCAGTGCCTGAACCCTTATCGATTCCGTTGTGCAATGAAGTAGCAGTCGACTTTCGCACCGACGGCTCTACTGTCTCCAGTGGATTCAGCCTCAGTTACTATGTCAGTGAAGGAGGTATGGGTTTTCGATAGTACTACCAACAATACTCGATGTATAACCAGTGTATAATTCCATATAAACAAAGAAAGAGATAATTACAGGGATGTTAACCGCGAAAAAGAGGCAGGGTGAGCGGAGAAAGGTAGGAGCTGTGGATGGCACGAAGAAAAAAATTAATGCACTGTATTAAATCTAAAGGCATTTTAACAAGATCGTCATCGCGAACTCAATATTTCTTCAGCGTTCAAGAAGAACTAAACTTTATCAACCAGTTCATTCACATATGCTTAATCGAAGCAATGTCATCGAGGCAGGTATTGCCAGGTTCGATTCCGAAGCCAAGTCCAAACCTTACAGAGAGGCAGACTGCATGCTATGAGATTTTGAACGGTATTTGCTGTTCGAATTACAGTTAGATAGATTGACTATAGATACAAAAATAAAGTATTGACTATTAAATGGCATTGTCGGAGTGTATTGCTTATGTGCAGTATTTTTGCGATTGTGATCTCGGTTTTCAATTTGTATCTAAGGGTTCAGTTTAGTATAAAACGCTGTACACCGTTTGAAGTTTTTTCGTATTTGCTCACTACTGCATGACGCCTAAATTTGACAAATGAATGAAGGTTGTGGAAAAACGCTGTACACTGCATCGAACGGGTATTTGACGTCTCCGAATTGGCCAAATTACTATGGACATTTCCAAGACTGCTACAATATCATCTGGGCTCCACAGCAAAGCACGTTCGACTTATACTCTGACTCTTGGAACCTACAAAGCGACTGCAGTTGTGACTGGCTGGAGGTATATATAAACACATCTCGATTAATTTCTGATTTGACACCTTTAAATGGCGTCTTTCGAACGCAATAGATTTCTCACTTTCACTGAATTGTATATGCTTTCATATAGTAGTCAACGGCCTTTGATATCAAAATTATGACGAAGTTAACACTTTATCGACGAGCTGCAGTGGTTTCCCATTCACTTTTAGTACACTTTCGTGGTAAAAGTGATAAGCGTTGGAATAAAAAGAGGTTGAGCCTTTATGACCTTGCTGTTAAGATCCACAGCATGGATGTCAAGCTAATTTATTTTTCTTTAAAACATTATCGGACTGTTAATAATCAACTGTTCATCAGCCATTGTTCTCGGATCAAAGGTCATATAAACCACCCCTGTATACTGCCTTCCATAATTATATCGTACAGTGTAGGCATGTCCAAGGAGTCATTGTATCTTCGAGTCTACATGTATGTATGTATGTATGTATGTATGTATGTATGTATGTATGTATGTATGTATGTATGTATGTATGTATGTATGTATGCATGTATGTATGTATGTATGTATGTATGTATCGAGACTAAATAGTCAAATAGCTCTCATAAGCACAGCGATATACTTAGAATACTTTTTGAGCATGAGCATGATGTTCAATACACTAGATTTCGAAGCATGATAAATACAAACAAATCAAAAATAAATACAGTCATAAGTGCGATTTGAGGTAAACAGATGATTTTTAATGAAAATATTAATTAAGCATGTTCCACAATTGTTCCAAGAGGAAGGTCCGATGCCCGAGAAAACCATATTAGCTTGTAACGATGTGTGAAAGCGAGGAACCTTCCTTACAGGCTTACAGCGCACAAAGTATGATAAGAAAAAGCAGTTGAAAACTATGGATTAGGATAGTAGCCTATGTCTGCTTATTTTTGTTTTAGATAAGTTGCATAGATAACCCAGCGTTTGGTACGCATAGACACTGTGGATACTATAGTTCTTTCAACATGACCATTCGTAACTGTAGCCAAGCGCTTCTGTGGTTCCACAGCGATAGTTTTATAAACTATCAAGGATTCAATATGGAGTACAGCGTCTTCCCAGAAGCAGGTCAGTGCAATCGGTATTCTAAGTCTATCGTAGTGCTTATGAGAGCTGTTTCACTAGAATTTAGTATCGATACATGAATGCATACATACATACATACATACATACATACATACATACATACATACATACATTGAATACAATACAATGCAGCAGTGCAATACCACTGCATTTGATATTGACCTCCATCCAAAGTTCAGAGGCGCACAAATGATCATGCGACAGAACATCAATGGAACAGAGCAAAGTGCATGTGAGGGACTTTCTCAAGGTCCCAAAATATTCTCAATGGAGGCTCGAACCCGTACACTCTGTGTAACAAGCCGATCGTTCTAACCAATCCGCAGTTCGTTCTCCATACATTCATACATACCTACATACATACACATACCTGCATACATAAATACATACATACTTACATTCATACATCATAGGCCTACATACACACTTGCACTCATTGATGCGCAGTTGCGCACACATGTATTAACCTTTATTTTACCACTATGCTTTTTAGGTGGAATTTTCAGATTCCACTTAAATATGTGTTATATATTAATGGTATTTAAACATAAATGAGAAGCTTTTATTTATATTTCAAGTTTAAGGTCATTTTTGAGGATATTCCAAAAATGGAACGTTGGGTCATTCCCACTAACATTTCGTACAATGGCAGCTGAACACGACTTAGCGACACAAAAGCTATTGAAAACCAATTTATTTTAAGGTATGAACACATTCAACACTGTTCACAGTTCTTGAGACATTTGGAACATTATTTGGTAGTGTTTTTTCTACCTAAAATGCAACGACCCTGACTTTCAAGACGAATGTAATGCCGTCATGGCATAGGAATGACTGCACTGGAGCAGTGGGTCCCCCTAAACGACAACGCCATGAAATCTTGACCAAACCCTCGAAATGAGTCATAGCTGTTGGGCTTCTGAGAAAAGTTCCACTACCACTTGTGTCCTTTGATTCTTGGTCGATGCGCAGACAGAAGCTGATCCATTAGCTCAACCCCTCCCATACTGCTGTATAGTTGTTTATCATGAGTGACTGAGATACTAATTCTTTGTCCTTACAACCTCAGACACTGAACACTTATTCCAAAGGATTTACCGCATCAAAGTTACCGGGACATGTTACTAGATTGTTGTCTGACTACCTAACAACACAAATTCTGCAATCACAAGTGTAGGCCTACTCAAAAGCACCTCTTTCTTCCTTTGCAAACATTTTCTTATCTGTCAGAGGTGCTGTTCCAGTTCGACCATCACGGACAGTACACCTGTTGCCCTGATCCCCATGTCTCTGAGCTTAGACAGAAGGTTGTAACTAGTAAAAAGATTTCACAGTATGGCAGGTGATTTAGTTTTCCCGTGATGAGTTCGGCAAAATTCATGACAACGTAATCACCAAGGGGGTTTCTGCGGGTCAGCTACTTCTGCCACAATAAATTGTTGCTTGATTTGGATAGCCATCCGATGAACAAAAGATCCAGATCTTATAACCGAATTTGATTGACTTTCCTCTTGTGAACAACTTTGTCCCGTGGTGTCTATAATAAGGCACCATGGACTGATCAATGCTAAGTTTTTCATGAAAAATTCCACACTGGATCATGGATTTGTTTAGCTGATTATAGTGGAGCAAATTTTTCCACTCTAGAATCACCAAGAGATCTGTTGTCAGCTAAATTCCAGAAGATGAACCTTTCTTTGTTTCTCCAGCTTTGTACATCTTGAACTGTTACAGCTGTTGTTCCAATTTTTCTTCTTTCGATTAGAAGGACCATCACCTTTCAGTTCACAGAGTGAAACTTTTTTGTTGAAAGCTGGAGGTTCCTGCTGGTGTGATCTCCTGTTCTCTTTGGATTTGGTCGATTATCTTGGTGTGCCTCCTGTAGCGTTGTTGGTGTATCTTTTGGAAAACCATTCATATGGGATTTTTTCTTGCCTCTCGCTTTCTATGTCTGTTCTACCATAGAAAATTTTGGTTTCTGTTGCCACGGTGGCTACTGGTTGCTCATCATCGCTTCTACCACAGAATACATCTAATTCGCCACAAAACGTCCACAGGCTCTACTTATGCCTGATCATTTTCATCTATTTGTTGACACTCAATTTCGTTACTATGTTCCGTCACTTGTTGCCACTGCTTGCTGAAGTGTTGTCGCGTCGTTGTCTAAATTTCAAATTTAAATATTCCAATTTATAATAAAGCACTGTCAACAATAAATGAATGAAAGGGAATGTGAAAAATAATTATGCATGCAAAAATCAAACAATATCCAGTGGCAAACTACTAACAAGGAAACACAATCATCGTATATGGCAATACTAATGAGAATGCACCAACGTTCCAAAAATGGAACATGCTTTGAAACTGAATTTTATCTTCTAGAGTTGGGCCAAATATTAGGTTATTGCTATTGTCATCACTGATTATAGGTATCAATTAAAGAAATACAATATGTCTCACCTGTTAAATGATGACGTAAATATTTATTTCAACTTTATAAATTTTTTTGCTAATAAATCTCAAAATTCGTCAAAATTACGCAACGCTAGCGCAAAAATAATTTAAGTTAATCAGAAAATAGACGTTGTTTTATATTCTCCGTTCCTAGTTCTTTCATTTGCAGTCAAAAGATAATACATTTTCTAAGGCATTATATATTTTTATAGCACTACAATATATGTTCCAAAAATGGAACGTTGGTAAAATAAAGGTTAACTGTGCATTAGTTAATATCATCATCATCATCATCATCATCATCGTCATCATCATCATCACCACCACCACCCTCATCATCATCGTCGTCATCATCATCATCATCATCTTCATCATCATCATCATCATCACCATCATCATCATCATCATCATTCTTGTTATCATCATCATCATCATCATCATCATTATCATCATCGTCGTCGTCACTATTATCTTCATCGTTGTTTCATCATCGTCATAGTCATTGTCGTCATCATCATCATCATCGTCGTCGTCATCATCAGCATCATCGTCATCCTTGTTATCATCATCATAGTAATCATCGCCATCATCATCATCGTCGTCATCATCATCGTCATCAACTGTACACACCACCCACCCCTCGCCCCTTAATCGTTTCCCTTCGCAATTCATATCCGGCATGCCTCCAACCCCGCTTCAAGAAACACATGGGTGACCTCACTTAATCTTATCAGCTTTGTAGGCCTAAAAGTCTTCACTGACAGTGTGTTATTGAAAGCAACACGAAGTCTTTCAATGAAGCCCAGTTTACTTTGTTCGCAGTGCTTTTCTAAGTTAATGAAAATGCGCTAAATTTAGTGTGCTGATGTATACATGCAGTGATGGTGGAATCTAGATACCTAGGTGTACATGTACCTTCTTGCAAGTTCTTGGCCTCGGCACAGTGGTCAAGATTTCCGCAGGTAGCCTATCCCATAGCAAGTCTCTTTCCCTCAGAACGGACCCCCGACGGGTCTGTTGTAGAACAAATTCGATCCAGAGACTACGTTCTAAAACAAAGTATACATCCAGTGAGATGATATTTTATTATCCGTTGAAATAATCTTTTCTGGGGAAACTCACAGTGTGGGAGACTTTAATCTTTGAGTGACACAGCTAAATTCGTTTTTTAAAGCAAATAATAATTTTAAGCAAGCAGAGTTTTTACTTCATAGGCCTAGCACTTTTAAAACTATAGTTTGTTACCAGGCCCGCCGAGAGGGGGGGTCAGGGGGGCAAATGCCCAGGGGCCCGGCGACTTTTTGACTTTTTTAGGGGCCCGGGCCGGGCCCGCAATCAACTGATGAAAAATATTATGATCCGTTATACAAAGTTTGTGATTTATGCCTTTTAAAATATATTATGTAATGCTCAACTACAGTCAGTTTAAACTTCAAGCATCTAATAAAATCATAGTTTTATATATAAATATAATATTGTACGGTCGTACACGCACTTTTATGATTTCAATTTGTTTTTTAAATTTTTTCGTACGACTGTACGATATTATATTTATATAGAGCCTAAAAATAGTTTAGAGGCCCGTAACTGCTCTACCTAAGGGCCCGTGACTGTTCTGCCTAGGGGCCCGTGACCGCTCTGCCTAGGGGCCCGTGACTGCTCTGCCTAGGGGCCCGGAATTTCTGTCGGCGGCCCTGTTTGTTACAATAGTGATGTGGAATTTTGACGGGAAGTGAAAAAATCAGGGTAGAGATATTACAACATTCAAGAAAATGCACATGGTAACACCGGATCTACTTTTAAGTTTAGCCACGATTGCTTTTAAGTTATAAGGGCGCCTATTAAACTGTGCATGCACTGGACACACATAGTCATGCATACACAACATTGATGAGACACTATAACACAGCGCAAACAATTTGGAGATGCCGGGTCTCGAACCCGGGGCCTTTCGCATGCAAAGCGAACGCTCTACCGCTGAGCTACATCCCCTGATTGATAAACTCTACGCTTGTGCAGTTACTTGAAAATGAAAAGCACTAACCAAACGGAACCGTCACCAGGACTGTTGTGTTTCTGTCATAATAAATCGATGTGTAGGCCTAACTCCTTTGCACCTTTTATACACTCAAAAGCAACCTTAATTCAAGCTAAGTATTTAAAATTTATTCGCATGTTTACCTTAATCATTAACAACATCAAATTATTATGTTTCATAGCTGACTTAATTTAAGAAGCTTTTAAACAATCTGCTTTTAAACCAAATTACCGTCTCCATCTAGCAACAAACCGGTGGAATAAAAGGAGATAACAACGCTTTGTAATGGCCGATTCATTGAACAGCCACCTGGCGATTAGAATATTAATAATTACAATTTAAGCGCGCTTCCTTCTTTTCAATCGCTACGTGCGCAAGTGCTGCGATTAGAAGAGCTGCTGAGCAGAAGGTTGTCTGATGTGACAAATATAATAATATATCGCCTATCAATCATCCTAGGCTGTGGCATTGATGAAAAGTATTTAAATGTTTGTAAATGCAGCCTTTATATTGATATTGCATTTTCACATTTTTACAGAACTAAAATCCAACTACAAGTCTTAAGTTTGAAATTTAATAGTCGATCCTAGCTTCACATCAATGAGTTTTGTCGAATGATTTCGTTGTTCATTCGTCAATCGTCATTAACTTTTTAAAGCATCTCTTTGATCGAGGCTTCACTTGTGCACTTCTGTTCAATAGCAATAAGCTTATATCTTAGATTCAATCTCTCTAAATCCTATTGTAGGCTAGTATAATATCGGCGTAGCTAGGATATTTTGCGCCCGGGGACGAACTATGAAATTGGGACTACCGCCCCTTACAGTTTTACTATTTCACATTTTCCAAATTATCGAATGGCAAGTTTAATTTTAATTAAATAAAATATAAAAACACAGATAGTACATGATGCCCTTAGAGCTCAATGGGTCGTCAAAGTCATACCTGATAACTGGTTTGTATGTAATGAGTATATATAGGCCAACTTGATAATGTACATTTGGGGCGCCAAAATAAAATCCTATACATTTATTTGGAATAAATTAGTTAAAACCAGTCTTGTTGTCAATACCTTAAACCTCAAGACCAAGACCAAGACCAAGACCTTGAACCTCAAGACCAAGACCAAGACTTTGAACCTCAAGACCAAGACCAAGACCAAGACCTTGAACCTCAAGACCAAGACCAAGACCAAGACCTTGAACCTCAAGACCAAGACCAAGACTTTGAAACTCAAGACCAAAACCGAGAAAAATACCCCAAAAATCACAACCATATCCAGACTTCTATTCCTTACTAAAAAATTGTCAACTCGGACTACTCGCTATTTTAATTAAAACATGAATCTTTTATTTTATTCAAACAAAACAACTCTATATGCAGACTGCAGAGAATTCCGAATTCGTATCTACAAAAGTCCTTCATGTGAAATGTTATTCCAAATGCCTGTTGCATTTTATAAAATTGGTATTCGCTCAGAATTTTCTGACCAAGACGTGACCTGTGGGGGCGCGTAGCGAATCGCCGAATCCCGAATCGCCGAAATGGTATAACCGCCGGATCGCCGAAACTATTTTGTGAGGAAAGCCCGTATCACCGAAAATGCTGTTCGTAGCGAATCGCCGAATCCCGAATCGCCGAAATGCTACTACCGCCCGAATCGCCGAAACTATTTTGTGAAGAAAACCCGTATCGCCGAAAATGCTGTTCGTAGCGAATCGCCGAATCCCGAATCGCCGAAATGCTACTACCGCCCGAATCGCCGAAACTATTTTGTGATAAAAACCCGTATCGCCGAAAATGCAGTTCGTAGCGAATCGCCGAATCCCGAATCGCCGAAATGGTATTACCGCCGACTCGAGGAAGAAGGTTCCAGGAATGGGATACAGTACACTGAATAGAGCATAATCGAGTAGGCCCTATTTGTGTGTACCACCTCCTGCGCCCACGATCGAGCTCATGACCTAGAAATACCCACCGCTGATAGCTTGACTAGAAAAAACATTCATCATCGGGATGCTCTATTATGCAGCTTAGTTTGCCCATTGAGTAAAAATCAATATTAACGGGATATGTTTGAGACAAATATTAGCAGTACTGTCATTAATAGCTTAGCAGTCATATATAAACTGTCTAAACACGTATAATTTGCTGCAGGGCCTACACCAAAATGCGGTTTGCAATTGGTTCTAATAAAGAATATTCTATTCTATTCTATTTGGGGAACATAAGAAGTCAAATTTCTCGTAAGGTAGGGGTGGTGATCAGAGGTGGGATTAAAGAGATTATTGAAGACAAGTGGTAAGAGGCCATGATCGTAGCGATACATAAAGACTCCTATTTGCATACTAGTGTATTTGCCCGTCATAATTATGACGTGACGACAGTGTATCATTATAGGCCTATATTCATCGTTTGTTAAAATGCTCTGATCGCCGTCGTCAAGACGACCGTCGTCAAGACAACCGGTTTATGTTTCACAATAGAACAGAAGCTGTTTGTGACGTAGCGTCAGTACGACGGACAAATTTGCATATAAGGAAACTATATGTATAGATACCTAATTTGATCAATCTTTAACAAACCAGTCTCTGAAACCTTGGTCAATATGACCCAGAGGCTGCCCACTCATAGCCTCTCGCGTTGTATGCTACGTAATCGCTGAGCGATGCATGCCGGGATATCTTGACGAGTAAACAAAAATAAGGAGGCGTGTCCGTGAACGTATTAAACTATTAATATCACGAACTTATAAATCATTTACAATTATATAATTTACGTAATCGTAATTATTATTGTTTTAAAGACATGCCTGATTTCTGTGCAGCCATGAACTGCTCCAACAGGAGTTCAGATGGAGATAATAAAGTGTCGTTTTTTCGTTTTCCGAAAGATAACGACAGGTTTGTCAATACTTCAGCTACTACACAATCTGTTTATCATAATAAGAAAAATTCCGTTAAATAATTTTATAGCATACATACTGATAATATTATAATTTGTATTTTGCTAGCCATAAATTGCCGAGTTTCCTAACGCTTGTTTACTTAGACTGTGCTTTTGTGGTTAAAGTCAGACCTGAATTAACCACTGTTCCAGTGGGTCCACAGACCCAGGTCTACTAAAAATTTCACAAATAATGGGTCTACAATTAGTACGCTACCTTAAGAATTTATACATTCTAATACTGACCTTAACTATTATTTTAGTTTTCAAATGTTACATCGTTGACATGTAATAACTTAAATATGTTTAAACACGTTAGTTTTACTGCAACAAACAAATATACTCACTTGCAAATCGACAGCCAAGACATTTTTAAATTCATACACATCTGTTCTATAATTTAAATTTCATCCACACTTTTTGGATGGACATATATTAGGGGCCTACTATACAATTTTGGACCCAGGCCTACAAAATGTTAATCTGGCCCTGTATGGTCTATGCTGACATTTACATTATAGATGCAAAAGATGGGTTGTGAATTGCCGAAGAAAAGATCTTGATGGCAAAAGTTCCAATGAATTGAATAAAAGCTTTCGCCTCTGTAGCAACCACTTTGAAGAAACCATGTACTATGCAACAAACATTGGAGGAAAGAGGCTTATTTTGGCAGCCATTCCAACTATTTTTAACGTTCCTAACCCTCCAGCTCGTGTAGCAACAAAAAGAAAAGCACCAGCAAAACGTCTATTCACTCCTCCCACGAAAAAGTTAATAGCATGTACTGATACAATCGCTTCTTGTAGTGTATTTGACAATTCACTGTCTGAGGTTGGACATAACAGCAAAAAGAAACAAGAACGAAATGCTCTACTGGCAGCAAGGGTAAAGATCTGCAGGCTACGTAAACAGGTGCAAAAATTAAAACTAAAATCAAAAGAACGTATTGCACAGCCATGTGATGGGTCAATAGAACATATTCTGCATCTCTCTCAGAAATTTCTGTCATCCGATCAACTGAAATTCTTCGAGATTCAACTGAAAATGAGTCGGCGAACTAAAAGAGGAAAACGGTGGACGACAGCAGACAAACTTCTAGCATTACGCATAATGTTTCATAGTCCACAAGCATTCAACTCTTTACGAAGTGTTTTCTCATTACCAAGCAGAACCACGCTACTGCTTTTCCTGTCACAAGCATATGGTGACTTGCAGACTGGATTTTCAGAACAGGTGTTCACACTTTTAAAGTTACGTGTGGAGGCAATGCATCCTAAGGACAAAAACTGCTGTCTTGTGTTTGATGAAATGTCACTTAAACAACACCTCGACTATGACCGCCACAGAGATGTGGTCTATGGCATCAAGGCTGGAAAACCTATGAATCAAGTGTTGGTTTTCGTAGTTCGTGGAATCGCTAGCAAATGGAAACAACCAATTGCGTATTTCTTTGCCAATTCCTGTGTACCATCTGCAGATGTTGCTTCCATAATACGGGAAGCCTTGACAAAAATCCAGTGCACTGGATTAAACGTGAGGGCTGTTGTTTGTGACCAAGGCCCAACTAACATCGCTGCATTGAAATTGCTTGGTTTCTCACGTGACAAGCCATATACCCCATACATAGTACATTCATCTCATGAAAAGAAAATTCATGTCATCTTCGATCCTCCTCACCTCATAAAAAATGTTCGCAACAATCTGATACGACATGACATCATCGTAGATGAGAAAAGAATTTCCTGGAAACATCTTGAAGCAGTGTACAACCTGGATAAAGTAAATCCAATCCGGATGATGCCAAAATTAACTGACAGACATTTGGATCCAGGTCCATTACTTGCGATGAAGGTTAAACTGGCGACCCAACTCTTCAGCCATCAAGTAGCTGCATCACTGTCAATGTGTGCAGCACAGAAATTGCTACCAGCAGAAGTTGGTCACACAGCCGAGTTTGTGGAGAGAATGGACAAGCTATTTGACAGCATGAACTCCAGGAAATTGTATGCAGACAAACCAGCACGGTGTGCACTGACATTGTCCAGTGACATCATGCCACAGATGGAACAACAAAAAGAATGGATACGAAACTGGAGATTTACCGATGCTAAAAGCCAAACAAACATTTCAAGCCACTGGGGATTATTGGTAACGATTGACAGTATCCTATCTTTGACAAAGGAACTGCTGTCTGAAGGCTTTAACTTCGTATGTACCTCCAGATTCAATCAGGATTGCATCGAAAACTTTTTCTCAAACATTCGGAGCAAAGGTGGCTGGAACGACAGACCAACGACACGTCAGTTTAGAGCTGCGTACCAAAATGCTCTGGTATTGCTGTCTGTTGAAAAGAGCAAGTCTAATAGCAATTGTTTAGATGAGGAAGACTTCGGCATTGCTTTGGACATAAATTCATGCATTGAACTAGCAAGAAAGTCTAAACCGGCTGAGAAATCCATATTTAGTGGAACCGATCGTTGCATCAAATTGACCCAGCCACCAATGCCAATGGAATGTTGTGATGAGGAAATATTTTCTGAATCGGTTGAAAATGTTCTCTGTTATATGGCAGGATGGTTAATACGGAAGTCACGCCTGTGTAATGAATGTGAAGCCACACTTTGTATCCCAGAGAATTCACTGATATCGCATCATGGTAGTTTTATAGAGGCAAAGAAGTATACGAGTGACAGTAAATTGCTTCAACCCACTTCACTCGTTCAGTCACTAGTACATGAAATGGAAGTAATATTTCAGCAAAGTATCAAGAACTGCTTAGAAGGAGCCACAGGGATTGCACAAACGATCATGAACACAATAAAAAACCAATGCAACTTTTCATTCCTTTTCTCACTACATGCAGAACATGCACTGCACTTACAGGACAGTCTGGTCAGAAACTTTGTTATCACAAGAATATATTATTATGTGAAATTCTACAACAGGGAACTGTCTCCAAGAAATAAGAAAAATGACAAAAAGATGGCACGTGTCATACACAAGTAGTGCTGGAAGGAAGCACGGCACCGACAGCGGTGAACCCGTACCAGACTATACCTTACATATGTTCAACTTATATCGCTCTAGGCCAGGCATGGGCAACTTCTTTTAACAGAAGGCCACCCTAAGATTTGAAGAGAGAGACAATATTAATTTTATTCAAACTAAATATTGCAAAATAACCATTACGGTTAAGTTTAAAGTAAATGAAGATAATTTTTATGAAGAAAGCATAAATATCCTAATAACTACAGTACTGCACTATAATAAAAACAAAATATAAGTTTCTTCAGTTTTAAAAATTCGTAGAACAGTCTGTACTAGTACCAAACTTCCGTGTACTTAACTTATGTATACCACCGATACACGGTATGATATTATGTAGCTACCATTGGTTGATATATCTGTTTTTCTTTCCTTGGAATTGTTTACTTAGACCAATAAATGTTATGTTAATATTAACAATGTATCCATTTGCTTGGTGTGCTAGATTTAATGATTAATGTGAGATCCGACACTTCTAATCACAACACAAATCTGGAATGTTTGCTTTAATGTTCATAGTGGCCAACGGTCACACGAGAGGATCTGTTAGCCTGCATCTGTTTTTGCATGTTTTAGTTTCATCTTTGAGAAGAACTGTTCACAAATATAGGTGCTTGGAAACAGTGCAACCATTTTCAGGGCATGAAATCTAAGTGAAGGGTACGAATCCTGAGAAATTTACAGTTTGTAGAACTAAATCAGAGGTACCTCACGAAATTTCCTTTCCAATTCACTGTTGCAATAAGTTCAATAAATTCCATTTGCATGGAGTCTGGTGCTGAATTGGCATGAATGCAAAAGGGAGATCCAAACAATTTGAAGTCTAGTTCATGAACACTAAAATCAGCAAACCGGGTCTGTAACCTACCCACTCGTTTCATGCAAAGTCATTACACTGATGACTGAGTACCAAACCAGTTGACTATGCTAGAGCGAGGACCCTGGGTAAAAAGGCAAAGCCTGGACGTGCAGCTGTCGCTTATTGTATGCATCAGTTGATCCAATGTACACAGCAAGTTTGTGAGAAGCATTTAAGAAGCCATGAAAGATAGAGTGTTAAGCATTTCCCGTAACTTTGCAAAGCTTGTAACACAGATTACATGTATTACGAACAGAGGAAACACCATAAAGCAGTACAGCCAAAGGCAAAAACAAGAACGAACTGCACAAAACCTTTAACATAAATCATTAGCAGTTCAGGTCAATAGGCTCATATTACTAAACTTCTTATAAAGTTGAAGAATGGCATCTTGTTTATTTGCTTTGGTGTTTTAATATTCATAAATACCAAAGCAAGGCCATCATCCTTATTGTAGTTGTTGATAATTAATTTAAGTATGTCCACAGTAGATTATGTATAGCAACATTTGACAAAAAGTATAAACTGTGCAACTTCACTGGCTTCCCATCCGTGCCCGTATTGCCTTCAAAATCTGCCTCCTCATGTACAATATCCACTGTGGAACCTCTCCCTCATACACGACATCCATGGTCACACCATGTTCAGCTACAAATTCCAGAGGACTCCGATCGGCTGCACGAGGCGATTATACCATACTTTGCACCAACCGGAAGTTTGGTAGTCGTGCCTTCTCGGTCTCGGGACCCACATGATGGAACAGTCTTCCAACCACAGTCCGTCAAGGCACATCTGTCACTCAGTTTAAATCCAAACTAAAAACTCATCTGTTCACATTGCACTATGACTAGGAATGTAGCGTAACGCACTCTCGTGCAAGACATGTTTTGTTAAAGCGCACTATAAATGTTTAGTTGTATTGTATTGTATTGTGTACTTTAAACAGGAATTTAAAATTCAATCTGCAAGTCTATTAATTAAACTTTTAACACTTTCACATTTCTGAAAACAAAGAATATGATACACAGAATTCCAGCAAACTTTCATATCAATCACTTGCCTAGCAGATTAGGTCAAAGCAGGAAGGGCGTGCTTCAACTGGGTCAATGAATAACAACAGAGATCAATAGAAATGAATTTAATTCAAATTCGAAGGACGAGCCTAAATTTATATATAATTATATTCATGGTTAAAGATCAGCTGTGCATGGCCACCAACTGCAAGCGCACCCAAATACCAGAGTCAACCCAGCAAGGGATGCTCGTCCCATTACATCGGATCAATTCTTTAGAGCACTATTTATCCAACTGTGTAAAATAAGATTTTGCACAGCCAAACTGAAGCAAAAGTGCGGGCCGTATGTTACCCACCGTCTAATTTAACAATTTTTAACGATTTAACCAATTTTACTCCTTTCAATTACACATATTATTTCTGCACACGTGCGCTGCAGTTGTTGTGATGTTGTCGTCAACATATCCCAGAATTCCCAGTCGTCTGATTAACAAGCGCCAGGCTGACTCGTCATTCTTCCCCTATACCTATTCTTAGATATGACCTGCGTAAGGAATGTCGCCTATATAACGGGCTGTTTTTTAAGGGTAAGTAACCTATTAAGGTTCGATTTAAATGGGATAACAATGAGCTATAAGACTAGTATGGGTAAATAAGAGAACAACAAAGTACAGGCCTGATAGAGAAACAATTGATTTAGAAGAGCGATAGAGTATTATACCAATAGTATTAGTACCAACAGTACCAATATTAGAGATGTTTTATATGCTCCTTAAGTTTAGATGCTGTTCAATATAGCCTAATATGTTTTTGTGCCCAGGAATTCAGTGGAATTTATAACATTCATTCATTCATTCGATCATTCATTCATTTTGAAAATTTATTATAGCGCCCCTCATTATTTACTCAGAAGTATATTGTATATCCGTTTGACACTTATCCACAGATGTCGCGTGGGGCGTGGTGGTTCAGTGGTAAGTTCGGCGCCTTGTGACCGGAGGGTTGCAGGTTCGAATCCCACTCTAGCCGCTGCGTACGGACCTTGGGCAAGTCCTTCACTCGCAATTGCTCGTGGCGCTTCGGCGTGAAAATTCCGGCACAGTATCATATGCTGTAGTCGGGAGCGCCTCTGAGTAGTAGTTGACTTCGAGAGGCACTATAGAAATATCCGGAATAAATAGGAATAAAATAAATAGATGTCGCTCCGCTTCAATTTTTTACGCCTGATATTAAATAATATTATGTTTTTATATCTCCAAAGGAAATTTTTACCTCGCCGGTTTTCCTTCATAACAATAATTAAATGAATGCATTTGTTATGTAAACAGAACGCGATATTTTTCTGTTTCCCGAATATCGCCCAAAATAGTATAAATGTATGGCGTAATTGCAGTATCAGCACAGTAATTACAAATACAGATTATACAAATACACTCCGGAAAGTGTCGACAGATGTCGTAAGTGTCCGTGTCTTCAGCCTGGAACTCGTGGTAGTCGATGCCTAGGCCCTCGTAAGGCGACGCGTCCGGGACTGGACGTGGACCCTTATATCTGGCGCAGTTTAACACGTGCGATATGCGCAATGAGATACCACGATGTGATCCTTTGACAGGGAAGGGTTACATTGCTAGATTACTGCATAAATGATAAGAAAACACTTGCTTTTTTTAATTACTTATTTTATCATTTTTATTTCGATTTATTATTACTTCAACGTTTTACAATCAATGCTTCTAGCGTCTGTCCCATTGTGCGTTTGCTAATGGTGTAATAAAGAATATACTTACTTACTTGATCAATATAATATCCGTGGAAATAAGCAACGACCTCTTATATATCTTTTGCCTTGCTGTCATTGGCCGCAACAAAACGGTGGTGCTGCGCAGTGATTGGCCGATTTATAAAATATAGGTCGACTTAAAAAACAATTTTATTTGCGAAAATATTTATTACTTTCAGGGAGACGGGATTGCAATAGAGTCAGTAGACTACTTCAGTTCCGTAGACGCTTGAAAACATTTCTTTTTGCCAGTTTTGGCAGTGATGTGGGTCGAGAGCGCCGCTGATTGGAGTGGTGCTACATAAATGTTCAATTACAATTTCAATTACAAAAATTACTACGACGCTGCATCATAACGAATATATGGTTTTCTCGCATTTCTGTATTGCCAACGATATCTTTTATATTAAACCTAGACTTAGGATGACCATATAAAACATGACATTGTGTTAATATGTACGTTTATTCACCACGAAGGTAGATAGTAAACAAAGTCAGAAGGAACAGGTAATCCCATATAAATGAAATGCCTATAGCGGTCCGTATGATCCGACACTTATGTTTAGATCCTAAGGTCCTAAGGGCCACAGTAAAAAATAGGTAATCCTGGGTTTTAGCGTCGGAAATTATTTACATTGCATGAGCGATGAAAACGTTTCACAGTTAAACTCAAACAAGAAGTTGGAAGATTGATGAAAATATCAATGAAACTAGAAGCCGGATGATCGATTAAAATATTACATAGTTAAAGTCGAACTAGAAGTTGGAATTGCGATGAAAATATATCGTTTTAGTGTCGATGTTATACCCGTGTATGACCGATGAAAACATTTTATAGTAAAACTCGAACTAGAAGTTGGAAGATTGATGAAAATATTCACGTAAGTAGAAGCTGGATAATCGATTAAAATATAACTCAAACTAGAAGTTGGATGAACGATGATTATTTATTGTATATTGTATTAGAACGTTTCAATGAAAATAATTTCCGACGCTAAAACCCAGGATTACCAAAAAATATAGGTCTATATAAAAACATATGCTACAAAAACTGCATAATCCAACTCTTGAGAGACTTGTCTCGCTTCAACTTCTGCCCTATCTTGAACAGTCTGGACTCCTCCCTTCTAGTCAATCAGGGTTTAGAGGTCACCATTCTACGGAAACTGCCCTCCTGTCCCTTCTCTCGGACATTTATACTGCCATTGACAGGTCTCATTTGACGCTTCTAGCACTCTTTGATGTTTCCTCGGCCTTCGACATGGTTGACCATGAAATCCTACTTCAACGTCTTGAACTATCTTGTGGTCTCAGTGGTCTCCCTCTTCTTTGGTTCAAATCTTACCTCTCTGACCGTACTCAGAGGATTGTCCTTGGTGACTCCAGAACTGCCTGGGTTAGAGTTGAGTATGGTGTCCCACAGGGTTCTGTCCTTGGCCCCATTCTGTACTTACTCTACACAGCGGACATTCCTTCTATATTTACTAAACACTTTACCTCTGGTCACCTTTATGCAGATGATGTTCAGATCTTTGTCCAAGGCCCATCCTCTCAGCAGATCTCCCTTGTTGGATCCATTGATTCCCTGTCACATGATCTCCACTCTTGGATGTCATCAAATCGACTTAACCTTAACTCTTCTAAGACCCAACTGATCTGGTTTGGCACTAAACAGCAACTTTCTAAACTTGATATCCCACTTCTGTCCTCAATATACCCTGCTTTTTCATTTTCATCCAGTGTTCGGGATTTGGGTGTCACCCTTGATAGTACCCTCTCGTTTTCTGAACACCTCTCCCACCTGACACGTTCCTGTTTCTATCATCTGAGGCGTTTGAGGGCTGTAAGAAGATCAGTTTCTCCTTCAGTGTTTACTACTATGGTCCATGCCTTCATTTGCTGCCGCATTGACTATTGCAATTCATTGTTTGCTGGGCTCCCTAAAGCGCGCCTTTCATCTCTGCAGTCTGTTCTGAATGCGGCTGCCAGGCTCATTGCCCGTTTTCCTCGCTTCTCTCACATAACTACCTTTATGACTGATGTACTTCACTGGCTTCCTGTTGCTTCCCGCATCCAATACAAGGTTCTTCTCCTGGTCTCTAGGACTCAACTGGGAAAAGCTCCTAAATACCTCTGTGACCTAATGCGCAAACCTCTATCTGCTCTGTCTTCCCGCCCTCTTCGGTCTGCTGACCGCCTTGATCTGCTTGTCCCTCGCGCAAGGACTTCGATGGCTCAGCATCGTGCGTTTGCCATCCTTGGCCCTTCCCTTTGGAATGAACTGCCCCCTTCTCTTCGTAGCAAGATTTTGCTTGGGATCTCGCCTTCTTCTCTCCGCTGCCTAAAGACCTTTCTTTTCCCTCGGGGCTGACACGCTGGGAGCGCCTCTGAATAGTCTATGCTGTGAGAGGCGCTTTATAAATAACTATATAAGATAAGATAAGATAAGATTTGCGCCAAATGTATACACAATGGAGTATTCTTAATGTAGTGCCAACTGGTTTCATGCAGCCTATACTGTAAAGCCCCAAAGTCATACCATGAAGTCGTAGGCCTATGTAGAACATGTGTTAAAAGACCTGCATAAAACAACTCTTCTGTACAATGTATATACAGCATAGTAATCTTAGTATGGTGCTATACGTAAGGTAATATAGGCATCTTTAAGAATTCTGAACAAAGTTACATCCACGTTATCATAAGCAAATGCACATTCCAGTTGATAAAATTATGCATATTGACATTAATATCTGCCTTAAAGCCTAGTGAGAGAGAGAGAGAGAGAGAGAGAGAGAGAGAGAGAGAGAGAGAGAGAGAGAGAGAGAGAGAGAGGTTCTAGACGTGAGGACGCTGGAAGGTCGTAGAGCGGTAGATTATCTAGAATCAGGAGCTCTGAGGCTTGAAATCTTATAACTAGACCATTACTACTAATGAACTATGTAAATGTTTGCTATATATTTGTCCCATTTAAACAAAGCACACAAATCACTTATACATAGAATAAAATAACATACATGGATTACCTATATCCAGCAGATGAGTTGGTTTGATCGATTTTAACTCGAGCGAGGCTTCAGGGATTGCTATTATGCCCAAAACATTACAAGATGTTGTCATCAAAGGTGAATGGGCAGAAACATAGGTTTGCTAAAGTAAGCGACACATTTCATCCATAGTGCCTACTATATACCTGGCACACATCATCTAGGTTGTCATTTCCACTTTGAGTTATTTCTTACATACATTAGTGTGATACCGAACGATACTCAACAAGCGGTCGGTAGTTATTTGGCCATCTACGTGTTTTTTGTAGGACTCTTCGATTTTGGCTTCGAATTTCACTAGTTTAGGCTTGCGAACAGGGGGTTCCACACCTACTTCTACCTTTGAAATGTCCATCTCTGTTTTTGCCTGCGCTATTTTTAACGCATTCAAAAAACAAAGATGTTTGGATGAGTTGGCAAATGTTTTTTCATATGAGCGTGCCAACTCTCCATGTAATTGTTGGTCCTGTGATGGTGGCCCATTCCATATTTATTCCACATTGAAAGTGGAAATGCGGAATTGCCCTCCACCCATGTAGACCTAAAGTACTCGATAAAAGGACACAACACTGACTTTGAGTTAACATCCAAGTCCCTAACCAACTGATAAAAGTGGCGTATACCACCTCACTTGACGGTATAGGCTAACCCTATGCATTTCTGCACAAAAGTGCAGATGGCCTGATTGTCTTTGTACTGCACTACTAAACCGGCCTCTTGGACCTTACGCCAGACTGCTTGTGCGAAATGGAAATGACAACCTAGATGATGTGTGGCAGGTAGATAGTAGCGAACTGTTTCAATTAGACCCGCTTCAAAATCGGACATGATGAAAACTGGATTGAAGAGAAGCTTCAATCCAGCCATCGCATCTCTAATGCGGGTTAAGAATGTCGCATAACTGTCGCCAGTCTTGTCGGATAACAGTCCAAACACCAAAGGGACGACCCATCCATTCAAGAGTTCGTGCAGAGTATAAACTTGACTGTACAAGTTTGGACAGATCTTAAAAGTCCCATCTGCGTTGAAGAGACAGTTCCCATCTCCAGCAACACTTAGAGCCCTATGCATATTAAGGTGTGGACAGTATGCTTCAATTAGCAAGTTGGATGATGCACAGGATGGAAGATATGCATAGGTCATAGGTAATAGCTGTTGGGAGTATTTACACTCGTCTTTGTCAGGAACATGTGGTAGCTCGTTTGCTAGATGAGCAATGACTTTGGCTACCCCTTCCTGTTTTGTTTTGAATTTGGGTGCTATGCGGCGCAAAGCACCTCTGTAGTCGAAGAAATCGACTTTAGAGGTTGTTGACTGGAGGCTAAGGGTTGATCCGAGTACTTCTGTCTTCCTCTTTAGAGATGCTTTCTGTTTGAGACATTCGGAACACTTCCATCTAAGTTGTTTCTTCTTATTCACAGCCACCCAATATCGTTTCAAAGTAATGCCTGTAGTACACATAATGCTAATATTACTGTTGTGAAACACTACAGTAGCAACTTATAATGAGAAATGTGTAACTTTCAGTGACTAACTACTAGTTTTCACTACATTCAAGTGGCTAGGTAGACAAATGAGTTCATGCTTTCTTTTAACTACTGGTGTACACACACACACACACACACACACACACACACACACACACACACACACACACACACACACACACACACACACACACACACACACACACACACACACACACACACAGTGCTATTGTTGAAAAAGGGAATTAGAAGTGAACCAGAGAACCACAGACCAGTCAGTTTTACTAGTGTGATGTGCAAGGTCCTGGAAAGAATAATGAAGGATAGTACAGTTAAACATTTCAATGGGCACGATATTATAAATGGCAGTCAACATGGATTTACCGAAGGCTGCTAGGAGTTCCGAAAACCTGTAGGTATAATTTACCTAGATTTTGCCAAGGCATTTCACAAAGTACCTCATGAAGAAGAAGAAGCTAGGCAAATTGGGTTAGTAAGCATTCGAGGTTAATTTGCAGTGGTTCTAACAGACATTGTTATCAGTGATGGGCAATAACAGAGGTTAAGTGAACTGCAATAATGCAGAGCATCAGTGACAATTTCACCTTCAAACTATGCAATGTGTACTGTTCAAGGCATACAGTTACAGGCGTACTGTCATCAGTGATGGGCAGTAAACTATTTTTTAGTTAAACTAAAACTATTTTCCAACTAAAAAAAATAGTTTAACTAAAGTTGGCAACTGATTTTGGAAATTAGTTAACTAAACTAAAAAAAGTAGTAAAACTTTTCCAACTTTTTATGAGAAACATTTTCACAATAAAAGACGTTAAGTGAACTGTAATAATGCAAAGCGTCAATGACAATTTCACCTTCAAACTATGCAATATGTAGTGTTCTGGCATACAGTTACATGTGTACTGTAAGTAGTGTATGAATTTGAAAACACTGGCCGTTAATGCTAAAACCATGCAGTGTTAAAATGTTTTTGCTGACAGTGTTCAATGTTCACTGTGGAAAAATAGTTGCATATTGCTGATTTTTTAGTTAAACCTTTTAGTTAGCAACTAAAATTTTTTAGTTAAACTATGGTTTTAACTAAACTATTTTTTTAAAGTTAAACTTCTTCCTTAACTAAAAATTTTTAGTTAAACTAAACGTTAGCAACTTTTTAGTTAACTATTGCCCATCACTGACTGTCATTACTAACACTGTGCCTTACTACAAAATGTATTCTGTCCAATAAGCAAGTAAAATAGTTGCATATTGCTGATTTCTTAGGTAAACTTTTTACTTAGCAACTACAAAACTAGTTAAACTATGGTGTTAACTAAACTATTTTTTAGTTAAACTTCATCCTTAACTAAGACATTTTAGTTAAACTAAAAGTTAGGAACTTATTAGTTAACTATTGCCCATCACTGATTGTCATGGATTGTTATGTAAACACGACGTTGTACATATTTGCCGCTAGGGGCGCTGCGCTCCATAGACGCCATTTACTTGTTACAGCGGGTCTACACCACCTATTAACATCTTTGGTCTACACTAGCGAATATAATGATATGTTGTTTTCTGTGATTGGTTGAGATAAAAATAGCTTATAGAAACAGACTACGATTCCGACACGAGTAGCTTAAGAGGCTGTACCCAAATGACGTCACGCGAGTTCAGCCGATTTTTATCCACACCCTTTCCATTTTGATAATAAAACATGCTTCAAATCACATTTATGATTTATTGTAATTTCTAATAATTATTTCTTGTGGCGCTGCACTCTGGTGTTGTAAGGAGAAAGTCATGTAGTAACGGGGAGCTGAGATTTGTAAAGCTGAGATTTGCATGACATTAACTTGGAAATATCGTCTACCAATTACTACAGATAATTTTATTCATACAATCATTTTACTGGTGTGAACATCTGCATTACTGGTTACGCAATTAATATTTTCCAGATGATAATTATTGAAAGATACTTTCACGTTTGTAGTAGAACGAAGCAATATGGATAGAGTGAATTTTAGCAATCACATATTCCACAGAACGAAATGCTCTGGTAGGGTCATTAGAATAAAAATGTGTAATAACAGATTTTTTACAGAAATTTACAAAATGTAGGCTATGCTTCCATTCTCCCAATGCGATGCAATATAGTCCTTCATGGAATAAATAGGGAGAGCACGGATCTCTTCATCCTGCACTCTCCATTTTCTTCGTTCGCTATTACAACAATTAGTTCACGTGAACATTTCAAACCAAAGATATAATAAAATACTAGATCACTTATCACTCCTTTGCTGTTGACATGTAGTGAGTAAAGATAAATTTATGAATAAAGTGTGACGGTGACCATAGGCCTACACATAAATATTGAAATAATCAGATAGACCCCTATCATGACCCACACCCCAGCCGGCAGTCGTTATTGGATGACTACCCCAGCTGCACTTTATAAAATCAATCTTCTACAACAACCAGAACACTGTGACATACATACATTAGCTTACTTCGATAAGACACTACAAACCACGAGTAACCCACTAACCCACTCACGGTGTCTGAGTGGTTGCCTGGTCTGCTGGGTTGATGATGGGGTTGGCATCAGTCTGTGAGGATGTGTTAATTATTACAGTCGTTGTCTCTGTTGGAGATCATTAAGGCTGCGTGTTATCCGTAGCTTCTTAATGATCACACCGAGGCCGCGGTCGACCGACCGTATCGGACAGATCCCTATGACCCAGACCCCAGCCGAAGGTCGTTATGACATAGGCCTAATTATACGACTACCACTTCCGCAGCCCACGCAGGGCTTATTGGTTAATAGTGAGCAAGAATGCACTTAAATTTCGCTTTGAATTCTCCCTTATTAAGGAATGCCCTGAGATTGTGTATTAAGTAGTAAGTAAGTAAGTAAGTATATTCTTTATTTGACCAGTTGACATAACGCACTCTGGTTTAGGCCTACATACATGTAAGTAGGGCCTAAGCAGTATGAGAATTGTAGAAAAATATCTGGGGGTTAGACCTTGATTCCTGTGGAGTTGGAGTGTGCAATGAAGGCTTTACTATGGGGGTCCTAAGAAAGACTAGGGGGATTGAACCCCCAACTCCCCGACAATTTTCACCCTGGGCCTAAGTCAGTAAGTAATCATACTAATAAGCAAGTATTCATAGTAATTATAAAGACAACGTTTACTTCTTGCAAAAATATTTTGCAAACAAAATTATCATAAGACGCAAAAGTCTTTCTGTAAAGAAGACAACCAACTTTACGTCACTCACCAACAAAGAATTAGAATTTACTTTAATAAGATTTACTGTGATTGTACGCAACGCAACTGCAGCCATTGACACGGTTCCCATGACGTCTATTAAGAGATCAGTGTGTATCCAGGGCCACCGACAGAAATTCCGGGCCCCTACGCAGAGCAATCACGGGCCCCTAGGCAGAGCAGTCGTGGGCCCCTAGGGAGAACAGTCACGGGCCCCTAGGCAGAGCAGTTATGGGCCTCTAAACTATCTTTAGGCTTTATATAAGTAGGCCTATAATATCGTACGGTCGTACGAAAAAATAAAACAACACTCAAATTGATATAATAAACGCGCGTGTACGACCGTACAATATTATATTTATATAATATTATATACACCGTGACCTATGATTTTATTCAGATGCTTGAAGTTTAAACTGATTGTAGTTAAGCGTCAGAATAACTGAATATAATGTTTTTCATAAGTTGATTGCGGGCCCGGCCCGGGCCCCTAAAAAGTCGCCGGGCCTCTGGGCATTTGTCTCCCCCTGCTCCCCCTCTCGGCGGGCCTGTGTGTATCTATAACCTAGGTCATTGTATGTATATGTACAGCCAGTGTGTATCTAGATATGCACTGGCTGTACATATACATACAATGACCAGTGTATATCTAGATATACACTGGCTGTACATATACATACAATGACCTAGGTTATAGATACACACTGATCTCTTAATAGGCGTCATGGGAACCGTGTCAATGGCTGCGGTTGCGTTGCGTATACAATCACAGTAAATCTTATTAAAGTAAGTTCTAACTCTTTGTTGGTGAGTGACGTATACTACATATATATATGTATAGGTCAGTATATACTATATATATATTATATATATAGTATATACTGAACTATACATGTATAGGTCAGTATATACTATAGTATATACTGACCTATACATATATATGTAGTATATATATGATGTAATATCTTACTGCGTACTTGTCAGTTTGAATTAATAAATATTATTATTATTATTATTATCATTATTATTATTATTATTGTTGTTGTTGTTGTTGTTATTGTTATTATTATTATTATTATTATTATTATTATTACTATTATTATTATTATTATTATTATTATTATTATTATTATTATTATTATTATTATTATTACTATTATATACGGGTCAGTGTAGGCATGGACGCAACATCTTTACTTTCTGCCTGCCAGATTCTGTGCACTAGCTTACGGGATATCGAACTCTCATCACTTTCGGCGATTCGGCGATTCGGGATTCGGCGATTCGGGATTCGGCGATTCGAGTCGGCAGTGGTTTTCGGCGAATCGGACGCTTGGTAGAAAACTGCTTTCGGCGAATCGGCGGATTTGGCTTTCGGTGATTCGGGATTCGGCGATTCGAGTCGGCAGTGGTTTTCGGCGAATCGGACGCTTGGTAGAAAACTGCTTTCGGCGAATCGGCGGATTTGGCTTTCGGTGATTCAGGATTCGGCGATTCGAGTCGGCAGTGGTTTTCGGCGAATCGGACGCTTGGTAGAAAACTGCTTTCGGCGAATCGGCGGATTTGGCTTTCGGTGATTCGGGATTCGGCGATTCGAGTCGGCAGTGGTTTTCGGCGAATCGGACGCTTGGTAGAAAACTGCTTTCGGCGAATCGGCGGATTTTGCAGTTTAAGGGCTTTCGGCGATTCGGGATTCGGCGATTCGGGTAGACCCCACCTGTGGGACCTCATAAAAATTCTGCCATGTGAAAAATACGTTCTACAGGTGCTGAATTCACTGGCACACAGAGCAGCTTTCCAAGTACCGGATGTAAATGTACAAATTGTGAGTCAGTTCCGAAATCATTCCATGATAAATAACTGGAAGTCAAAATAAATGTCCAAAACAACAGTAAAGCCTCACTCACACCGTGTAAATACTAAAACAATTCTATTAGTAATTATTGGATAAATTTTTAAAATCCTTGCGTTTTGTTAAATGACTCTTCATATTGTCAAAAGTCTTGGTCTTGGTCTTGCAAAACCAAGACCAAGACTTTGAGCCTCAAGACCAAGACCTTGAACCTCAAGACCAAGACCAAGACCAAGACTTTTAAAAACGAACTCGAGTGCACTCGAGACCAAGACCTTGGTCTCGAGGACAACAAGACTGGTTAAAACTGCATCAAAATTAAGAATAAAATTACTTATCTTAACTCTCATTTTGGCCCCCCCTTCCCTTTGCGCCTGGGGACACATGTTTTTTGAGTCATTGTTTCTGTGTTGCATTTTCAGTCTGAGGCGCAGTATAGGCTATCTTGGCGAAATATTTGGTAATTTATTTGGTGCCTGCGTAGGTTTTGTGCTACTCTATCTCGCCAAAACCTCCGTCGGCTGTCTGGGTACTAGGCATATGTATAGCCTACAGCGTCTTTTCAAGCTCTAGGGGCCTATAGGACACAAGCTGATTTCTTCTGCTGACTGACCTTTCTTCGGCGATAAGAGTATGAATATAATTATGCACATAGTCAGGGTTTTTCGTTTTGAGGATCTTTAATTGATGCTGCTTAACTTAATGACAAAGCTAAGCATTCTTACCTTGTCCGGTGCAGCTTTTCCCTTTCCAAGAAGTCACATCAACCTCAAATCCCCACATTTAACAGCGACGAGCAGATGCGGTCAATATCCACCAACATGGATCAGAATGTGAAAACGCACCCTGGGGGCGGAGTCTGAAGTAATCGGAGACGACGTCCACTTTGGCGCACAGTTCTTGGCCAATTAGACGAGCAATAGTAGGCCCTAGTCGAACTCTTCCAGCAAAACGATATTTCTGAGTGTCTGTCGAACTGTACCGTCTCTCTGTTGTCTGCAGGCTATGTATGTATGTATGTATGTATGTATGTATGTATGTATGTATGTATGTATGTATGTATGTATGTATGTATGTATGTATGTATGTATGTATGTATGTATGTATGTATGTATGTATGTATGTATGTATTTATTTATTTATTTTTCATTTATTTTTTATTCCGGATATTTCTATAGCGCCTCTCGAAGTCAACTACTACTCAGAGGCGCTCCCGACTACAGCATTTGATACTGTGCCGGAATTTTCACGCCGAAGCGCCGCGAGCAATTGCGAGTGAAGGACTTGCCCAAGGTCCGTACGCAGCGGCTAGAGTGGGATTCAAACCTGCAACCTTCCGGTCACAAGGCGCCGAACGTATGAGCTTCCACGCCCCACATGTATGTATGTATGTATGTATGTATGCATGTATATTAGGGTGTCCCAACACAAACAAGGAAAACAAATTTTTTTGAAACTTATGACGCAGTCCCTCTAAAAAGTTTCTTTATGGTCCCATAAGAACACCTGCAAAATTTTATGACATTCAAAAAATATTTAGGGGTCCCCCAAGGCTCTCGGAATTAGGGTAGTTTTTCCTAAAGTACGTATGATGTCTCTGAGGTTGAAAATTGCCATAGGATCAGACTTTGATCCCATAATAACAAGCTTAGTACCATTAGAAAGCTCTTAAATGGTACAACATACAAGCAATGTCAACATATAACAAATATTGTATATGTGAATAAGTTTCAAGTATGAAGAAGACAGAAAACATGCAAAATCGAGATTTCTTGGCTTCACTTGTATTTGCAATAGTGTTACATAAATTTCCCAATACTATTATTCGTGACGATCCTAGCTTCTCTAGTCAACAAAATAGGCTGCTCAACATCTTCAGCAGTGCTTTTAAGGTACCATTCACCGTCAACAAAGCATTTTCGTAGTGAGGCTGCCGAGCAAACCAAGGATGACTTTCAAGCCTGTAAATCTGTCGTGCACTGGGAGGCAACCTGCTATCTATGACACCACTGCAGTAGACGTGGACAAAGTGGACAGAATGCCAGTCCTAATTTCTTCTCTATAGTTGATGGAAGTACTAATACTTCTGGGTGTGCCAAAGTTGGCCTCTGAGTCAGGACAAGCAGCAGTGATAGCAGTTCTGGACCTTTTGAAGTCATGGCAGCGCGATTTGCTATCAGCATGTACCTTGACACAACAGCCTCAAACACCGGCAAAGTTAATGGAACCTGCACTCTTCTAGAGACAGCCATCGGTCATAATCTGCTGTGGATGGCTTGTCAACATGAAATGTTTGAAGTCCTGTTGTCTAATGCATTCGTATTGTGCCTTGATAAAGTTTGTCCAAAGTTTGGGCCTGACATTCTGGCCTGACATTCTGTTCTTCAACTGATTTAGAGATAAATGGTCCGACCTGTTCCACCATAAACCCAAGCCTTTTTGATGAAAACGAATCTGTTATCTAGTTGATGGCCTGTGAATTACAGGGCATCTAACGTTTCAACAGATTTGTACATCTACATCCACTCGTGGTTCTCATGTCGAGTCACTGCTGATGCCTGATGCTGCTGCTCTGTAGACACAGGACTGAAGATGATACAGCGTCATTCTTGGTACCTATATAAGCCAAGAGCTAGTGAACTCCTCTCTCTTCTCTCAGCACCTGTCTTCTGAAGAGAAAGCATAACTTATCTCAACCAATGAAAGATGATCGAGGATTGCATGTGGTTCAGTCTCTTCCCCGCACAATAACGGAATTATCTATTTATCGAAGCTCTCTTCCGAGCTACCGCCATCGACGGCAGTTTTCTCGATATTCCAGTTGCAGAGTTGCTCGAAAGCCAATCATATAAGATCGTTTGTGAGTTTGTTAATAACTTGGCATGTGTGAATGAGAGTGCTGAATGTTGTGTTGCCCTTATACAGCATGTATACAGTATGTAACAGTATGCATAAAGTATGTAACAGTACGTTCAACAATAACGAAGAACATAAACAGTTTCTTCTACAAGTTGTTGAAGTTGTTGACATAGGCAAGACTTTTCTGTAGATATGTAGAATGTAGATTGTAGAAATGAAGAATTAGGCAGCTGAAGGTGTAATCAATTATGAAGAATAAGCAGATGAAGGTATGGGGGAGCTGAAACCAGGGCTTGTTGCAATATCAAAGATTTGTACTGATGATTGCTCCTAACTATTAGTGGTAATAACTGATATTGCAAAAGTCCAAAAATCTTAAGTTTTGTTTAATTTTTGTACTATTTGATTGTAAAACCATACATATAATATCCAACAAAGTTACATACTTCTAGATTCTACTATTTAAGTGCTTTCCAATGGTGCTTAACATGTTATCATGGGATCCAAGATTGATGTCTAAAAGCGTTTAGACAATGGACACGTCGGGCGCAAATTATGCCAAAATGGGGAAAATTTAAGAGTCTTGGGGGACCTCTAAACATTTTTTAAATGTCATGAAAATTTAAAGGTGTTATTATGGGACCATTAAGAAACTTTTCAGAGGGACTGCGTATAAAAATTCAACAAAACATATTTTTGGGACACCCTAATGTATATGTGTATGTATGCATGTGGTATGTATGTATTTGTGTGTGTGCATGTATGTATGTATGTATGTATGTATGTATGTATGTATGTATGTATGTATGTATGTATGTATGTATGTAGGTATGTATGTATGTATGTATGTATGTATGTATGTATGTATGTGTATGCATGTATGTATGTATGTATGTATGTACTATGTATGTATGTATGTATGTATGTATGTATGTATGTATGTATGTATATGTGTATGTATGCATGTGGTATGTATGTATTTGTGTGTGTGCATGTATGTATGTATGTATGTATGTATGTATGTATGTATGTATGTATGTATGTATGTATGTGTATGCATGTATGTTAGGGTGTCTCTTAAAAATGAAAGTTGAAAATTTCAATCTCTCACCCCTTCAAGTTGTTAGGTTCATGGATAAAAAATTTCTAAAAAATTTGGTGTAAATCGGATAATATTTACAGGTGGCCCTTTGATGTCAAAATTTTAGCATTGTAGGCTTATTGGTTACAACCATGCTATATAGTTCTCATTGTTAAAAGAAGGACAGATTGCCTTATTAATTTGCCAATTTTAATCCATAGAAGCAGAGGAGCAGACTCTTAGCACGTGTTCAATTTGTAAACAAGTTGCAGGCAACAAATTTGAAAATTCAAATTTAAAATGTTTCAAACAAATTTGTAATAAATGCACTTTCGTGGCAAGTAAGTGGAAAATTACTGAATTACACCACCTGCATGATTTGTGAATTAGGGACAAAGCCATTGCTTATTTTGCAATCAATTACCTTATTCATAGCATTGTCCTACACGTACATAAAGTCAACATGGTAAGTAAGTAAGTAAGTATATTCTTTATTAACCAATTGCTAATCGCACTTTGTTGTACAGGCATCCCAGTTAAAAAGTATATAACATCCTAACCATAATTTTTTTTACATATCAGGCTGTCGGCTGGGGGAATAATGCAGTCATGGGCACGGGGACAGAGGTAGTAGGTAGGTTTGGTTGGAGGTAGTAGTTGGTGCAGGACATGGCCCGGTTACATCAGGACAGCCCCAAAGAGGCGAGCATCAACCCGAGATGATATTCGTAACTTTGCTCAAGTAAACTTGGAAGTAAAGCAACCACGAGATGACTATATATCATGAACTGGAATTCCTGCACGATGTGTTCTTTACCAGGTGCCAGGCGCTACGCATCGTGCAAATAGGATGGTCGAGGTTATGACATGCAATTAAGATCTGGCACTTTCATGACCAGTTCCAGATGACTGCTTCAGAGAAGAGAGGAATTCGTGATCTGGCAACTTTTGCAGTTATCATTCACCTCTAGGCCTGGATTACTGCCCCAATCGGAGTTGAAGTACCTCTGAGCGACTTCCAACTAATGGTTGAACTCTAAAAATACTCACATGAAGCCATTTCCAGCACAACAAGGAAAGAACTTGGACTTCATCTATGGTACCTTTCTGAGGAGCTGGTCGGACTGACTCGTTTTGATTCAAGAGTGTCTGTGGAGATGAAGAGACTGATGTTAACCACCATGGAAGATCCAGCCCCGGATCATCCACCAAAGCGACCAAAAGTGCACCGTAACCCTGGAGCAGTTCTGCATGATAAACATGAAACGACTCTTTTCCGTGCTTGGCCTTCCTCAGACTTTCCTTGCACTGGGCCCGTCTGAATAGGATGAAGAGGAAACGAAATATTCCACAGGTCTGCACATCACCAACGGGTTGGCAGTTGTCAATGACAGGGCCGAGTGAGGCATGACCCTCATTCAGGAACGAATGAGCAGGGGCGGACTGGCCCACCGGGCAACCGGGCATTTGCCCGGTGGCCTGGCCTGACAAGTTGATGAAATAAATTTTCTTTGAAATTCTGTAAAGTTCACACACACTTACAGAATATCTGGCAATTAAAAAAGATAAACGTAAAACTGAAATAACATCTGACGCAGTGACGTTGCTGTCGCAATCGGAGGTCGCCCTGTCGTGTGTTTGCCGTGTGTTGATGTCGACCCTCGACTGCTTGTTCTTTTACTTGCACTTTTATTTAACGTGCCTAACTTTTCTATAGAAGATTCACGACGAACTTTGTTTAATTAATAAATGAATTTAATTAAAGAAACAAATATATATATATACACTAACTCTACGGGAACTTCCACGTAGTATTAAAGCGTTTAGTTATTAAATCGGACTATCTCAAATGTTGCTTCGTACAGCCTAACTCCAGATCGTTCTTTCGCGTCAGTCTCTGAATCTGACGGACTATACACTGCCGCCCCGCTGGTCGTTCCTCCCGATGTTTCTCGCTCGACCGATGTTCACACGTCGCGTTCGTCAGCAGTATAAGTCCCGTGTTCTCCGTTCCCTTCTGTTAAGTAGGAACTCCAGCGTGCATCAGTCAGCCCCCCTCCCCACGTCAAGCTATCGTCAATTAGTGTCAGATTGCTCCTCGATACGCGGGTCGTCGCTCGCCTGCAGCGCGGGCGGTGTCTGGTTACACCATAGCCGCGAGGTGTCCTATTACACCTTGGCTGTGTGGTGTCCGATTACACCTGGGCCTAGCTGCCTTCATTGTTGGCCAAGTGGGTACTGGCTTTCGTCCGTCATCATTCCATCTCGACCATCAACGAGATCATTATCATGATGATGATGACATCTCGTCGTTGTCGTCGATCTCCACACGCGACACCTCCCTTCCCGGGGGAGGACAAAGCCAGTCATTGGTTCGCCTCCCGGCTGAGAATGATGTCGTTCCCTCCATCGATTTCCTCCAGACCATGTCCTCGTCGTTCCCATGAAAAATACAAAATATCAGCACAGTTAGAAATATATTTACAGTTGTCGCGGTGCCTTACATGGTAGTCCGCCTTCTTCCTCAATCATAGTCTGGACAAAAGATCAGCGGGAATATTCAGCGCCCCAGGACGATATTTAAAAGCGATATCAAAGTCCTGGAGTGCCAGAGCCCACCTCGCAAGTTTAGCACTTGTGGGCGTAGAAGCAGTTAGGAAAGTCGAGGGATTGTGATCAGAATAGAGGGTGGTCCTTGACATAAAAATCCAATTCCTAAACTTCTTCAACGCAAAGATTACAGCATACGCTTCGCGTTCCACAGTGGACCAACGCGCTTGCGTAGCATCTAATTTAGAACTGGCGAAACATATTGGCCGCTCTGTTCCATCGTCTTGAATTTGGAATAAGCAGCAACCGACTGCTTTGTCTGAAGCGTCAGTCGATAAACCAAACTCTCTTCCGTAGTCAATTGTCTGCAAACATACAGCGTTATTCACATCGTGCGTAAGTTTATCTAGCGCATTTTGATGTTCAATTCGCCAGGGTATCTTAGCAGGCACCGATTTCTGGGTCAAGTCAGTGAGAATTCTGGCTGTCTCAGCCAGGTTAGGGATGAAGTTCCTAAAATAACTGAAGAAACCAATTAATCTCCGTATGTCCTTTTTGGACTCGGGTTGAGGGATTTTCCCTAGCCCTGCGATTTTAATAGGATCCGGTTCAATGCTCCCTGATCCGATCAGGTGACCAACAAACGTTGTTTGTTGCCTAGCAAACGAACTCTTCTTAATGTTAAGGGTCAGACCCGACTGTTGAATAGTCATTAAGTATTTCTCTAGGTGTTTCATGTGATCCGGCCACGTCATCGAGTGTACTGCCATGTCACTATGTGAGGGAGTGATAATACCTAGGGCCAAAAGTTCGCGGGTCTGCTTCTCCATCTCCGGTTTGAGCAGTTCCGGCACCTTATAGGCTCGCAAACTCTTCGGCCCGAACTCCGCGCTAACAGTGATTGTGTGTTCTAGGACGGGACAGAAACCTGGTTTGTCCGAGAACACATCTGGAAACCTGTCTAACAGACTAAACAGCTGTTTCCGCTCGGGTACCGTTAAGTGTGCAACGGCAATAGGGTCTACTTGTGCACTGGGCCTTGTCTGCCTCGTGACGAAGCTACCCCCCGCTTCCCCGTGACCGAAGTCTTCGTCCTTCTCGAACAGAATGGAGCAATTGTTAATCAATGCTTGCTGTATTCTTTCGTTATATTTGCGAATCCGATTTGCGTGGAGTAAGCGGCTTTTGCCCCCTATTTCCACGATGTATGTGTAGGGCGATTTCACCTGAGCGATGATGGCCGGGCCTTGCCATTGGCCCTCCTTCTTTGCTCCTCGCGCTTCCGGTGATTGGATGATGACTTTGTCTATTCTCTCTTTAGGCAAGCACAGTTGTTTTACAGAATGCCCAGCTATTTTGTCTTTATGAAAGGACAAATTGTCTTCAGTGAAGAAGCTCTTCGCCCCAATTTTCCCGTGGGCCAAGAATGGTGCTAGTGTCGAACATTGTGCTTGTTCAGCCGCCATCTTGTTTCTGCCTACTATTGTGTCTTCCTTGGGTGGGGGTGGTATCTCAGGATTGAAGAATAGCTCTTCATTATCCGTTTCTTCGGGACCGATTTCTCCTACACTCCCACTGTCTGCTTGAGCGACCGTGAAGTAATCCTCGCCTATCAGCGTCCTAAGTCCCTCTACCTCCTCCCCTCTCTCCTCTTCCTCACTCGTCTCAGTCCTTGCGACCGCCTGCGCTTCTGAAATTTGGTCTATTTCAGGAGCGCTGGCCGCGTGACTCGAATACAACGCTGTCTCGCGCAGCAAGTCGGCTGTAGTGGGCGTGATAATTAACGGTTCATTAAGGTCTTTAATGAGTGCCGCCCATATCCGAACATCAGGGGCGTAATTTACCTCCCCCTCCCTGTCCTCGCCGGCCTGAGACCCCTTTAGTCTCAGCCGCACCACGTCCACAATCACTGATTGCCCGTTCAGCCCCTTCACCTCTATCTGCTTGACCACAGGTAGGTTGAGCGGCCTGATTAGTTCTGCTCGCGCACAATTGTATTCGGCCCCGCTATCTATTAGAGACGATGTCACAGGGAGCCCTGTAATATACACTTTCATGTACTCTCTTACATAAGTCTCCTCCACGTCAATGCAATCCGGGTTTGTCGGCAATGCATGCTGTTCTATCTCTTGTATCAATGGCGGCCCGTCTTGTCGCGTCTCGCTTTGTCTGTCTGCCTGTCTGTCTTGAGCTCTGGTCACGGTTGGCTGGACCGCACACGCGCTCACCTGCTTGCTTTTAGTTTGTTTGTTCTTCGAACACAGTTTAGCTCTGTGGTCTGGAGAAAAGCATAGGAAACAAAGGCCACGCTTTCTAATCTCGTCGGGGGTTGGACGTCCGTCTGTCCTGTTATTTGTCTGTGTCCCTCCCGGTCGGTCAGTCCACGTGTCCGTCTGTTTAGCTGTCGTCTGAGGAGGTGCTGGCGCTTTCGCGTAGCGTGCCTCCGTCCTACCTGTGCCTAGACTATGCTTCGTATAGTCATTTTCCCAAGGGTGTGTAGCGACATAAGTGTCAGCCGCTTCGGCTAACTCTTTGTGCCCTAACCACTTCTGCTGCTCTTGACTGAGGATGAAATTCAAACATCCTCTGGGCAACATTTCTTTCATCTTATCTGCAATCAAGAGGCTCGTAACCTCATCAAACGTCATTGCCTTGCGATCTTGCAAATAGTAAGAAAGTAAGTTATGCAATCTCGAAGCTAATGTTGTGTATGATTCATCTACCGCCTTTTTTGCGTTCATGAATCGATCTCGTAAAGAGACTGCGCTCACTTTGAACTCTTTCAACAAGAAGGTTTTTAGCTTCCCGTAATTATCAAGCTCCTCTTGTGTGAGTCTGGCCGTCAATGCTCTGGCCTGATTATCTAGACAGGTCAAGAGTAATCTGCTTCGAAGGTCGTCCGGGACAGCGCAAGAGTCGAATAACCTTTCGCAATGCACAAAGAAACCAGGGATTTGCGCATGGTCGCTGGGGAATCTCGGTAAGAGTCCTCGCAAGCTTTCACTATACGTTTTCATTCGTCCTACGACCGAATGCCTCAAGTTATAGTCCCTTTCGTCTCTGAGTCTCCTCTCTGCGTCCCTTTCCTCTCGGCCTTCCTTCTCTCTCTTCTCTGCCTCCTCCTTTTCTTCTCTCCTCCGCTTCTCCTCCTGAAGCCTGATCTTCTCAGCCTCCTCCTTCTCTTCTTTCCTCTGTTTCTCAGCCCGCTTCTCCTCCTGAAGCCTGAGCTTCTCAGTTTCCTCTTTCTCTTCTCTTCGCTGTCTTTCTTCTTTCTCTTCTCTTCTCCTCTCTTTCTCTTCCTCTCTTCTCTCTTTCTCTTCCTCTCTTCTCTCTCTTCTCTCCGCTTCCTCTCTCAGCCTCTCAGCCCGCTTCTCCTCAAGCAGTCTGAGCTTCTCTGCTTCCTCTTTTTCTTCTCTCCTCACTCTTTCTATTCTTTCCGCTTCCTCTCTCTCTTCTCTTCTTAGCCTCGCGGCTTCCTCTCTCTCTTCTCTTCTTAGCCTCGCGGCTTCCTCTCTCTCGTATTTTAAGCGTTTTAATTCGTATAACGGCGTTTGCGCTGCCGAATCGATACTGCTTTCTATGCTACCCGTGCTTACTTCCTCACTTACTTCTGGCGGAGTCTCCCGTCCAGACACAATTATTTCAGCACTCGCCTCTTGGAGTTGGCCCGTACTCATGGAACCCAATTCCTCCTCTCCTAGTCCCATCTTTATCAGATATGCGACTAGTCTGTGACGGGGCATGTTCTGCACCCTCACTCTTTTCCCTACCGACAACTTATCCATCTTCCAACAGTCCGCTCACTAATAGAAAAAGATAAGTAAGTTAGAGGAGAGTCACCGTTGGTCAGAAATCAAAGAAAACAATGTCCTAAAATTCTACCAAAATACAACAAGAACAGAACTGAGCAAAAGGAGCTACGCAAAAGCCTCGGCTATTCGCACACCAATCCTCATCCAGACCTCAACCGCAACCTCACAGATTACCACGACTACCAGTGAGGACTTACCCTCTGATACGTCGAGCGTGTTCCGTCTTTTGGTATCTTGGCTGATCCGCTGTCCTCCGTTGCCACTCCCGTCCGTCGTTGCTAGCGATGGTCGGTCGTCCGTTGGCGCTCTTGTTCCTCGTCCTTGCCTGTTGCTGTCGGTTCCTTCGAGTCCTTCGTCCTCAGGAGTCCGGCACTCGATTTCTCCAGTTGCGAAAGGTTGTATTCGCCGCTGGTCCCGATCTGTTGAGATTCCTCTTTTCCGTTTCCGGTTCCGCTTTTCGTCGTGACGTCTTCCGTTGAAAACCCTGTCGACTGCGCCAATGTCGCAATCGGAGGTCGCCCTGTCGTGTGTTTGCCGTGTGTTGATGTCGACCCTCGACTGCTTGTTCTTTTACTTGCACTTTTATTTAACGTGCCTAACTTTTCTATAGAAGATTCACGACGAACTTTGTTTAATTAATAAATGAATTTAATTAAAGAAACAAATATATATATATACACTAACTCTACGGGAACTTCCACGTAGTATTAAAGCGTTTAGTTATTAAATCGGACTATCTCAAATGTTGCTTCGTACAGCCTAACTCCAGATCGTTCTTTCGCGTCAGTCTCTGAATCTGACGGACTATACACTGCCGCCCCGCTGGTCGTTCCTCCCGATGTTTCTCGCTCGACCGATGTTTACACGTCGCGTTCGTCAGCAGTATAAGTCCCGTGTTCTCCGTTCCCTTCTGTTAAGTAGGAACTCCAGCGTGCATCAGTCAGCCCCCCTCCCCACGTCAAGCTATCGTCAATTAGTGTCAGATTGCTCCTCGATACGCGGGTCGTCGCTCGCCTGCAGCGCGGGCGGTGTCTGGTTACACCATAGCCGCGAGGTGTCCTATTACACCTTGGCTGTGTGGTGTCCGATTACACCTGGGCCTAGCTGCCTTCATTGTTGGCCAAGTGGGTACTGGCTTTCGTCCGTCATCATTCCATCTCGACCATCAACGAGATCATTATCATGATGATGATGACATCTCGTCGTTGTCGTCGATCTCCACACGCGACAGTTGCAGACTAGCGTAGGCGTACACTAATATTCAAATGTCAAAAGTAGGACTTCGTTACAAGACATTTTAGCTTCCGCCGGTTTGGGCGGCCATTTCTTGTAAGAAGCGACACCTGGCGCTGGCGCGTGAAACTCTCTTGTCGCCTTAGGGAGGGGAAAGCGATATTTGCGACGCCGCGTTCTCGATTCAGTAGGATCATTTCCCGTTCCCACGGTTTGATGATGGAATGGACAGCTGTTCTCTTCGAAGCGATGTACCGCTATGTTAGCATGACAAGTTTTGACCTTTGCCCGGATTCGGTGACTGTCGTCCGACGACGCTATCCTGGTCAGCGAGACCCATACTAAGGTCAAATGTAATGCCCCGTGAAACAGAAGTCTGGACAGTAATAATACTCTCGTGGGAACTCTTTAAACCGCGGGTGCTCTTCGCATAACTAGCCTATAGACTGAAGCGAGGAAAGATATGGTAGTATTTCCGATAGATTGGTATAGTTGTTCGATAAGCTGGCCTGTACAGTAAGCTGGCCTAGTCAGTCTGCTCGTGGCAGCTGCAGTAGGAGTCGTTGGTTTGCTTTCGAAGAGGACGGACGGTAGTTCTGGTCGTGTTTTCGGAGGCGTAGTTCTGTCTTGTACATTGGAACTTGGAAGGCCATATAGTTAGTTTGTCTTCGGCCAATATAGAAGTCAGCCATTTCTTTCTCGCTCTTCTTTCGAGGAGTGCCCTCTACATCAGTCTTGGCGCTACAGAAGTCCTGCGGGGAAGACCAAATCGTCAAGGGGAAGTCTTAATCAAATTACTTTCTAACTGTTACTTTCCTACAGGGTAATACGATTGATGATGACAGGATGATAACAGATTACTTGCGAATGTTATAATCTGCAGTACAGATTATAATCTGATTCGTGTGTAAAGTTACAGCAAGGATTTTTAACTCAGAGACTGTTAGTCTTAAGAGTCCCGATTATAAAATCAGTTGTGCATAATCCAGTAGTTAGGCTTTTAGCCATTTTGAATGATTAGCGTTATAGGCTGTATACTAAATAAACTTTTAACTAAGATGTCTAAGCGTTCTGTGGATAAGTCTGAAGAACTTCTACACCGCCATAGCGATGAGGAATCGGCAAGGGAACCCCTATATCGTGCCTGCCTTCTCTAGAGCGGTAGAAGAAATTAGGTCTATGTTTGACACATTTATGCAGCGACAAGGAGCTGAGAATAAAACATTTATGGAACGTCAAGGGACGGAGCAAAGGATGTTTATGGAGCGCCAGAAACCTCTTTGGAACGTCAAGGTGAAACCTTACCGGTACATAAATTGGAAAGACGTTTAAGTAGGCTAGAAACGCATTATAGTTAAAATTGTTGGAAAGCTTCGATGAACTTTTCCTCACAACGGAAGTTCAGTGTTATATCCGAAAAATTATGTTACGTGAATAGGTTACTACTAAATCAAATAATACTAAAACATAACTTTTTAGTTTTCACCAAGTGAGTGGGTCATGCTTTTATTAATAATAGGAGAGAAAATACTGTAGAAATGGAAGAAGGTAACAGCGGCAAGTGGCCTGCGAACGAAGTTTTCCAATTCTAAAATATATAAAGTAACGTCTAAGAAATTCAATGACTCAAGATCATTTGGAAGAATTTATGCTTATGTCTCGTGAAAAAGATGTTTTACGTCAGTTAAGCTCGGAAAAGATTATTGATGAAGTGGCGAAAAAGAGCGAATTTTTAAAGAATACTTTAATGTTTTAGAATTTCAGTGGTAGTAAGTTCTAATTCTTGTACATGTGTTCCATTTCTTAGCAATTCTAATGCTAAGCCTTAGCAAAACTTAGTTCTTAGCAGCTAAGAACGTACACAAACAATCAAAGTTTTCTGTACAAGTTAATATTATCTTTCGGGTCAGAATTTCACAACCCCCTCCCCGGACCCATCTCCTCAGTGGCCTGCCTAGATAGCTAAATTGCCCGGCCTGCAACTTTCCTCCAGTCCTCCCCTGCGAATGAGAGTATGTTTCTGGACATTAGATATTAATTTTAACATAAATATACACGCAGAAAGTAGAAATTCTGTTTCATAAACAATACAAATTGATTAACTAGTACTACAACTGACGATTAATTATTATGCAACATTACATTTCCCATTGAACGAAGTATCATTAATTTTCTAAACTTTAAAGCTCGAGGGCCACCTCTAAATATTATCCAATTTTAATGAAATTTTTTGCAGAATTTTATTTCTATAAACCTAACAACTTGGGAGGGTGAGAAGGAGAAAAATAAAAATAAAATTGTTTTGCACTGTGCTAAGAGACACCCTAATGTATGTATGTATGTATGTATGTATGTATGTATGTATGTATGTATGTATGTACTATGTATGTATGTATGTATGTATGTATGTATGTATGTATGTATGTATGTATGTATGTATGTATGTATGTATGTATGTATGTATGTATGTATGTGTGTGTATGCATGTATGTATGTATGTATGTATGTACTATGTATGTATGTATGTATGTATGTATGTATGTATGTATGTATGTATGTATATGTGTATGTATGCATGTGGTATGTATGTATTTGTGTGTGTGCATGTATGTATGTATGTATGTATGTATGTATGTATGTGTGTGTATGCATGTATGTATGTATGCATGTATGTACTATGTATGTATGTATGTATGTATGTATGTATGTATGTATGTATGTATGTATGTATGTATGTATCCGAACACTTATATACCGCCTCTACAGTACAATTCACTTATGCTCGAAGTGTGTCTGTGTGTCTGTCTGGCTGTCTATCTTTATGTGTGTTTGTGCTTTACAGATGACCTAAAAGTGCCCAACAATGGAAAGCCAGATGCAGCTGAGAAAGTGCCCATCAATGGAAAGCCAGATGCAGCTGAGAAAGTGCCCATCAATGGAAAGCCAGATGCAGCTGAGAAAGTGCCCATCAATGGAAAGCCGGATACAGCTGAGAAAGTGCCCATCAATGGAAAGCCGGATGCAGCTGAGAAAATGCCCATCAATGGAAAGCCGGATGCAGCTGAGAAAGTGCCCAGCGATGGAAAGTCATATGGAGCAGAGAAAGTGCCCATCAATGCAAAGCCATATGGAGCAGAGAAATTGTCCGGCAATAGAAAGCCATATGGAGCAGAGAAAGTGTCCAGCAATAGAATGCCATATGGAGCAGATAAAGTGCCCTTCAATGGAAAGCCACATGCACAAGAAAAACGAAAGGGGAAAGAAAGACAAAATCGTCGTTAGAGTGTGGCTATTAAACATCTTTCTACGGTTTAATTAGCAAAATGAATGGAGTCTGATTTGATGACCATTGTTAATTGATTTTTGATGACGTATCTATCCCTGGATTCTATGACTTCGTTAAATTCTCTATCACACTTAACGATTTTAGGTTTCCAAATTAGTTTTTACCTTGTCTAGTTTTATTGTTTTACGATTTTTTTATCATGACCTTTTTGACTTGTTTAGACATCTTAATTGGGTTTCCATGTAGTGCCAGTCCCAATCATTGACAGAGAAGGAGGGCGACGCTAATCATCTTCGCTAAAACGTAGCATTGTGAAATTACAGCTAATCATTTGTTATTCATTAAATCTTCAAACCTTTCAACTGATGAATATAAAATAATCATCTTTGATATGACGCAGCGTCGTTGAACCTAACTTGCCTTCTTATAATATGATAGTTTAGTTTGCAATTGTCATCCAAACCTGTTTTGAGGGGGGGGGCAGCTGACCCAGTTATCTACTTCGGTTAGCGTGTCCGTCCCATGCTCCTCTGTGCGTGTATTACCCGGTTCGCATACCCATGGATGGTGGCTTCTTTTAGAGACTTGAATCTTGGGCTATGTCGGTCAATACACGGGAATTTTAAATGGCGAGTCACACATTCAAACGGGCAGAAGTGCTCAAGGATCTCGTCCGATCAATTCATTGAACAAAGAGCAGGGTCGACGCCTTACGGTCGATATATAAACAACCACATTTGCATTCATAACTGTTGTAAGAAATCTTCAATAATCCTTGTCAAGCAAATCCAACTTTCGCAAAGTGGCCTTAAGCCAACTTAAGATCTGTCAGATCTTTAGATTTGTCACACTGCTATTCTAAGCGTCATTGTGAGATATTTATTAGGCATTTTACAGATCATAGGCGTAGACTCTGGGGAACAGCTGGGGCAATATATATTGTGTCTGTTCGCTCTGCTCAGTCGCTTGTGTCACTTCGTTCTCAACTTAAAACTTATCTCTTTCAAATTGCTTATCCACCATAGGCTGCCTCTCTGTCTTACGGACTGACCTTCTGGATTTTGACCTGATTACAGCTTGGTTTTGGTGTGCCATCGGTTGATGCCTTGTGTATTAGACACCGGCGCAATAGAAGTTACTAATTAATAAAAATAACTTCCTGTGTTTTGGGCTGACATGTTTTCAGAAGTGAATTTTACATTACAATTGCTGCAGCGCTTGGGTATGATCCTTCTGCTCTGCCATTTCGCGTAACAGAGTGCGTAAGAAAGCCAGGATAGAGCATGCTGAAGCATAGTAATTAATTGATGAAGCTGTAAGATCTGAATTTGTACCAGATTAGCCACTGGTACTACACTGGGTTGGGTAAACCCTGCCTAAGATCTTTGGAGCAGGAAATGTCGACCGCCTGCCAGTGCTGGTTTCAGGTGATGGTGTGAATAAGCTCCTCTTTGTGCCCAAATTAGCATTTGGGACAGGATGCAATGAATTCATGGTTGTTCATATTCTTCTGAAGTTGTAAAAACTCACAGTTGACAAGGTTCAAGCCTTGAGCTTTGATACATTGTCTGTCAACACTGGGCATTTCAACGAATTGTGTGTTCTGCTGGAAGACAAATAAGCTGAGAGCTCTCGTGGTTGGCCTGCCGTCATCATGTAATGGAATTGATTTTAGCTGCACTCCACCTGTTCTCCATAAATTCCAATCTTCAAGAGATTCAACGCTGCAGGGAAGGTGTGACACGTGTCAACTTCCGAGGACTGGAAGTCATATCCGGCACTGCAGCCCCCCATGAAACAGCGTCAGTTTTCTCAAGGAGTTTGCTGAAAGAAAGTCAGATTCAGAGATCAGAGACAACTACCAAGAGCTCATTGAGCTGACAGTGGTTGTCCTTGGAAGTCAGTCTTTAATAATTCACTGGAGAGCCCTGGGCCAATTCACCATGCACATTGGATGGCCAAGGCACTGTATGCAATCAAAATCTACCTTTTTCGCGATCAGATTAATTGGTTTTTGAAGTTTGGTGCCCTGTTTTACGCAAAGACTTGGACAAAGGGCCCACTTGCTGCTGAAGCTCCAGAACAAGATCTGTCACTTTGGATTGGTCTAGGACAATATGAGTTTATTGACCGTGAGGTTAGCGTTGCTGCCAGGAAGGCCGTAGAAAACCACTTGTGGCACCTTTCAGACGAGGCTGTAGGTCTGGCACTGTTCTCAGGCAAACTTCCTGTAACAGATGAAGTGAAGCTTGTCGACAGAATGACTGCAAGACCAACTTCCTGTAACAGATAAAATAAAGATTGTCGACAGAATGACTGCAAAGCCTGGTGAAAGGAAGTGAGAAGTGATGCTAAGGTACTGAAGGAGGGGCTTTTGGGTGATTTTACAACCCAGTGAGCACTGACACTACTGTCACAAATGAAGATGAGTGACTTTTTTGTTACACTTCAACCACAGAAATGGATCGAGAATGAGGATTATAAGCAAGGTAGAGAGATAATTCAGCAGTTGAGAGTGAAGAACGACACGGCTGAGAGGGTGTGAAGCTGTTTGAGGAATTCTACTGACTCATCACCAATGATGAAGAAGAAAATCAGTTTCTTCTCCAAGTGGTTGAGGCAAATATGAAAGCTGTTCTCACTCACACAACAAAGAAGTCTGCTGTTGACGCAGTGCTTCAAAGCCTTGCAGTTTCTAGAGTCAAATACTGTAACGGGTGTTGAAATTATCAAACAAGAATAATCGACATTCGATGTTCATGGACTGGACGATGTTTTTTTACATTTTGGACATTTCCAAATCATTAAACCTTCTGAAATTTTACAGTTCCATCTGTCTAACTGTTCTTGTATTACATATGTTGTCAAGTTACAGTAATATTTGATCTAGAAAGAAAATGCATTTGTATGCTCAACACACTCATTTCTGCAATTAATGTCTATTTATCGGTATATGAAAAGTAACATAGTCCGTGACCATCGTCTTCCAGTTGGAACAGGAAGCTGAAATTTTGTCTCAATAATACTATTGATAGGTCTAAAAAAACTGAGAGGGTGTCCTGGTTTCTAGCTTGAACTTTATTTTTTAACAGGTATCTGTGAACCGATATTGTTAGCTTGCTAGTCTAGAGGTGAAATGTGGGTTAGAATGATATGAGAAAGGACTAGAAAACGAAGACTTTCGCAATATTGATAAAACGTATATTTTACACTATGTACATAATACTCACACAACCAAGACGAAAGCAGACACAAAAGACAGACTCTTCGAGAAGACGCCTGCACAAACTCTACAAAGGAAGATACAACTCGAGAACCGGCAATTAAACATGAGTAGCGACCACGCAGGGTACACTCTCGGAAAACGACCACTAAGGGTATTTACAAGCGTGACACAACCAGTGCACGACTAACACCTTACTTAACTAAAACCGGTCTCCCTTTCGAAAGAAGAACACTGCTATTTATAGCAAACGAGACCATCCTACATTTAGCTTCAAACGAGGTGCGTCTTTACTAAGATTAGAAAGTGCACGTGAGGATGATAATGGCGGGATGGCTGAAGGCAACTCCCAACAGACAACGAAAAAGAGGAAACATTTAAAATGTTTCCGACCATGCAGAAACTACAAATGTACATGAATTGAAACTATCTCTAAAGTTCATCAACATAACAGTCCACTAGAAAACGCAAAAACACAACCAAAAAACACCTACAATGCAATAACCCCCAACCGGAAAAACCCCTATGGCGAATCGCTCGCCGGTCGACTCCAAGGATCCTGAGCGACGTAAAGAAATTTCCTTCGACGAACAAAGTCCAATTCCCAGAATCGAACGCGATTGCCCAACACCGACATAGGCAAGTGAAGAGACGGACGGTCCAAATTGCCGTCGAAAAGCGTAGTCCGTATTGACCACTACCTTCCTCGGTCGTGACACGCATGCGAAGTGACAACGCACGCCATTGTGCAGCACAGTCGAAGAAACATCATCGTCAAACAGCGAGGCATCACCAACGTAGTAGCACAGTGTCGTCAGAAGAAACACTATAGCCACGAACTTGGTCGAGGAACCAGAAGATCGTCTCGACATTCGCAGTCGCTTGCTCCGTCGACATCCACCAACACGATCCAAAACAGAACATCTCTGTAAATAAACTCTTGCAACAGCATTAGAATCAGTAAAACGGTTCACAAGAGAATCAATCACTGGTTCTGAACAATCAAGCGCATCAACGCACAAAACACCTTGCTTCCCAAACACTCGAAATGCAGAGCACAAATATCTACGATGCATGTAAACAGAAAACCACTGGCAAACAGACATCAGTGTACAAGATTGCCACTGCCTTGGAATACAGTCCAACTAAACGAAAGGCAACAACAGAGCCAATTCGCATGAAGCGAGTCATTCACCAAAACCATAGTACCACAAGTCAAAGTTACTGACAACTCAAAGCTTTCGCTCATGAAACAAACCTCTCTAGTCACATGCAAATCTGGACACAACATAACATTCTGTGAAATAGAAGTATCAACTATAGGCAAAGTCTTTCCTGCCAAACTCTGTCTATCCGGAACAAAACCACGAGGCATCAACACATTCTCATTCACCTCCTTCAAACTATGAACGAAACAACTATCATCACTGTGCACAGTCGAGTCAAAACCTAAATCCTTCGAAATACCATCAAGAGACTCATACAAAATACCTTTGAACCATTCACAGTCATTCAGTTCATCGACCACTATCTCACTCGAATCATCACTCGCAAATAAAGTTGACAAAACATACTCATCTTGACAGAAACAAAGTAAGTCAACTGGCGCAACATTATCCTCCTTGTCTTCGTCAAACAACCGAACCAAATCGTCCGACGATACACCTTCATCAACATCCGAAGTGTTTGCCCTTGGCTCACCAAAGAACTCAGGAGTATTAGAAAACACATTTATACATTCAGGGCAACCAACAGACCTGCTGCACACGTTAATCTCATTCGACTCATTAAACAGTCGTAACAAATCACCTTCATTCAGTCGCAACTCGTCACGGTCAATAATTTCATGAGACTCAGCGTACAAACTAGGGCCTATCAGACATATTTAGCGACACTCCTTGAATTAGTTTATCGCCTCGAGTCTCAACCAGTTGATACAAGGGAAGCAGAGACGTATCGGCTTTCTGCATATTAATTAAAGTCTCGCGGGACACTACATTGGTTAAATCAGCATGCACTGCAGTAGACTCTTTGAGTAAGCCACTCGAGTCTACGTCTAACTGTACATTTATATCAGTAGACTTATCCTCTACAGATTGAGTGTGCGACACAGGTAAAGAGCCAGAATCGGTCAATTTAACTTGAGCGCGCGTCGTCACTCCCACATTTATCTCATCTTGTGGACTAAAGTCGTTACCAATCAGAACGTGAATGCCAGGTGGCAAATGGTCTTCCAACCCACATAAGATAGTGCCGTTAGCAAATTTAGACTTAACTCGAATTTCAACCAAAAAAACCCAAAACGTGACGCCCGAAAAACCCCTAATAAGTCGTACCTCACCGGTGTCACAGAACTCATTAGCATGCAATAATTCCTTGCTAGCCAAGCTTTGCAAAGAACTAGTATCTCTCAACACAACAATATTGCGAGAAAGTCCAGTGGGCGTATACACATAGCCAGACGAACAGAATGACAAATAGCCAGCGTCGACCATTTTAGTCGGCCCATCTTTCACTTGTACAGACATATCTACGCCCGTGACGAATTCTACACTCTTAGTCGCTTTCGGACGTGCTATATCCATTTCATACTCTTTCATTTTCTGTTCATGAATTCGAACTCGTTCTTCGTCAACCTTCTGTGCACAAATTTCAAAATTTTTCCTGTTTAACTCGTCAAGAGCTACCCAGACCATTTTCTGCAGCTCTACCTCATTCCAAGTTTTTATTCCTAGTCCTAAACTATTTAAACTTTCCCTCATCTCTTCGACAGACATATCGAAAATATCTGCACATTCCAAAGGCTTAAACGGTAGCGAATTTTCCATTTTAGAAACTTATGCCACTCAATTCAAACAAAACGACTTTAGGACCAAAATCATCCCAATTTACGCATTTTCAAAATTTCTGAAGTCAACGCTCAAAATTTCCAAGTAAACAAAACGGAAAACGATAAATTTTAAGGACGAGGCCCATATGTTAGCTTGTTAGTCTAGAGGTGAAATGTGAGTTAGAATGATATGAGAAATGACAAGAAAACGAAGACTTTCGCAATATTGATAAAACGTATATTTACACTATGTACATAATACTCACACAACCAAGACGAAAGCAGACACAAAAAGACAGACTCTTCGAGAAGACGCCTGCACAAACTCCACAAAGGAAGATACAACTCGAGAACCGGCAATTAAACATGAGTAGCGACCACGCAGGGTACACTCTCGGAAAACGACCACTAAGGGTATTTACAAGTAGTCCCCGGAGTCAGTCGCTAAGGAGTTACCGACAGACTTGATGAGTTAGCGACTGACTTAGCGACTCAGTCGACTAAGTCGCATACCTATCGACTGACTAAGTCGCTTAGACTTATCGACTGACTTAGCGACTTGCTATCGACTTCTCATGTAATCAGGTATGTCTATTGGATATACCTGATTACTTACCAATACAATGCATTCTTCCGCATACTGTACTGTAGTTTTAATTTTAGTTTTTAGCAATTTCAGCGCCGGGGACTATTTACAAGCGTGACACAACCAGTGCACGACTAACACCTTACTTAACTAAAACCGGTCTCCCTTTCGAAAGAAGAACACTGCTATTTATAGCCAACGAGACCATCCTACATTTAGCTTCAAACGAGGTGCGTCTTAACTAAGATTAGAAAGTGCACGTGAGGATGATAATGGCGGGATGGCTGAAGGCAACTCCCAACAATATATATATATATATATATATATATATATATATATATATATATATATATATATATATATATAAAGACAAATGCATCTCAAAAGCACTGTAACGCCACATACGTCTCAAAAGCACTGTAATATACTTATAATATATATACAGGGGTGTGCAAAAGTTTTGAATCACCAAAAAATGATGCGTTTCTTACGGAAGCCCATGGGTGACATGCGAATTTTTTAATTTATCTAGTGCGCACTAGATAGTATCTAGTGCGCACTAGATAAGATCTAGTGCGCACTAGATAGTATCTAGTGCGCACTAGATAATTATCTAGTGCGCACTAGATAATTATCTAGTGCGCACTAGATAGTATCTAGTGCGCACTAGATAACTATCTAGTGCGCACTAGATAAAATCTATGCAATATGGCCGACGGGTAATCGCCAATCGCGAGGACTAACTAATAAGTAATGAACACGAACTTTTATTACAGATATATGTTTGTAACCTAAATGCCTATAAATAAGTAGACTGACTGACGAGAATTATGTGGACTGACTTAAGACGCAGAGTCATAGCTGGTACATGAATCACCAGCATAGTATAGCTGCTCCCTGCAGCTACAGCTGGGCGGAGTCACGGCCTTCTAGATAGGAGCTCCTATCTAAAAGGCCGTGGCGGAGTCGACCAGTAAGGCGACAGCAGCTGCGTAGGTCCGAAACGTGAAATTTCAGATGGGTACAAACATTTGCAGTAATACATGTTGCAGTTCGCAACTTCATTTTTTATTACAGTAATGTAATGTTATATAGCACCTTGCATTTTCTGTGTTGGAATTAGCCATTGCATGCTGATCGATTATTTTAAGACCTCTGACTGCCTGTAACTTTACGCCATGCAACTGCTAATACTTCTTTTAATAGCACATTCATGCTAAATTGAGGGGGTGCTCGATAGTGTAGTGATTAGCGCTGAGTGTCAATCAAGAGGTCGTGGGTATTATGATTGTGATTGTATATTTCATTTCTGTTGTTGTTTGATGATCCATTTTTCCTCATTACTTCGTTTCCTCTTTTATTTTCTATTTTTTTTCTTTAAGCCAGGTGCTTTGGAGTTACTTCTGATTTAGAATCAGTTGGCTGCCTTCTTCACATCATGCTGAATTTACTTAGGTGTCCCTGTTTAGTGGGATCTTTGTGAAAGAAAAGCATATATTGTAGATGGACAAGTACAAAGACTAGTAAAGGACTATGGTAGATTGTGTTTGGGAAATTGGAAATAAATACTCTGGCTAGAACTTTTCGATTTGAATGTATACGAATGTCTTTCACAGGAGCCAACTGTCATCTACATTGTTACTAATCTGATAATAGTCTGTATAATAGGCAAATGCAACAATATACAAATAGACAAGTAATGAGACAAGTCAGGCCCTGATAACAGACAAAATAATAGTTGTCTTGTTTCAGTTGTTCCCATAATTTCACCCTGCACTTAATTTTGACAGGCATCCTTGGAGCAATGATTTACATCTGAATCACTGCAGTTTTAGATCTTTAGATGCTTTAGATCATATGATCATGCAGTTTAAACACAATCAACCATGCATGAAGATTGGAGCTTACAGTTTTGGAAATTTTATTATGTATAAACTTTTGCCCATTGAATGAGGTGCATGTGGCAGACGCCCAATGCACATGCGTTTAACCTATGCATTTGGTACTGAAATCAATGTATAATGAGGCAAGAACTGTTGCTGTACTGTGGTCCTAAACCTGTTTCCACTGTGGCTGATAAAAGCAAATTCTAAACCACAAGTTTCACAGTAATCTTGGATGCATCACACCCAAAATTTACCTACTTCTCAATCCAATTCACTTGTGTTAAGTAAACTGTCAATTGCTGTATTTTTGCCAGGATGATCTAGATCAAGTGAAGGCGGATTGGAATTCACATCATATTCGACCCTCGACAAATGTAAATGTGCCTTTCCGCCACCAGACATCTTCTTCTTCATGCCAGAGTTGGGAAATTTGCAGAACTACTTGTATCACGTCACTGGAGGCGACATAGAAGTCAGCTTTGAAGCAGCTAAAGTGTGTCTTCTTGTACCATGTGACGAAGATGTTTGAGCTGTGCTGCTGCATTATGCATAACAGTCAATGGATTTTCCAAAATGAAATTTCCCAAATGCTTAGACTGCTAGAAATATATTAAAAGGACTGAAGTTCACAATTTATTGCAACCGTAACTGTCTATGTTAACAGAATGTCATAACAATGAACTCGTATTCATTCATGTTTTTAACACACACGCACACACACACACACACAGAGTAATATATCAATCTTTAATTCACCAAAACATTGGTAGCACAAAACAAGAATATGAAAAAACAAAATAAAGACTCAATCACTTATGGTGTTTGAGAGATAAGACAGAAATCTCACAACATCATTGTCATTTGAAAGGCAATTCTGAGTAAATCACAGTCTTCTAGATAACCAACAGTCTTTTGTATTACTTTTATGCATGAACTGTATAACCGATACAACACTACTATGACAGATTTTGCAAATTTTACATATTGCAGAGCTGTAAGTATATTCTAAGGAGTTTAGCTCACTGTTGGTAGGGTTGACAGCTTCCATTCCATAGAGGAGAAACGGTTTACAGTGTGCACTAACCGAATGTAACAAAACAGGTTCACTAAATTTGTGACACTTGATATACAAAGAATTAAATGACCTGTAATCAGAAGTGTAAAAATAGCTGCCATAATGATAATGCTCAAGTATATACATTTCAAAAAGTTTAGGTAAATTTGAACTTAATGTGGTGCCACGATAGTTATCACTATTGCCATTATCTAAGGTAGGCCCTTTTTCCAAGGGTATGATTATGCCCAGACCAAAACTGGTGGGAACTCTGCCATGCACAGGCATTTGGTTGAATAACAGTGAGAGTAAAACAACCAGTCTAGGATGAGCATAAACTAGATGTTCCGTCTCAATGCGTTCCAGCCCAGGAGCTTTACCTCGTTTCATTTTACGAATACATTGGTCAACTAGTTCTACTGATATCACTTTATATTGAGAAGCTGTATTATAGTGACTAAACCTATTGTGAAATCGCTTACTAAGTTTCTCACTGTTTTTTGCATTATTAGGTGAGCATGCAGCTCTAAAATTTGTACTAAAGGCCATTACAATGTCTCTTGGTTCACTACGACCATCTACAGATAAGGGAGGTTTATGCTTAGACTTAAATTTAGTTTGCCAAGTTTTCCAGAAAGAATTTGTGTCCTTTGCCAGAAGCTATTCATTTAAGTCATTAGAAACACAAGTAGCTTCCATGGATTTCTTGTTTCTAATGGCACGCTTATATTCTACATTTATAAACACACAGTTCTTAAGTTTTACTGCAATAAGCCTATCTAATTTCATGAGGACCTTCAAATTGCACACAAGCTTGTTGTCCACAAGAATAGTAACTCCTCCAAATGGCCTACCCCTTAAAACACCTCGACCAAGAACATTATCCATTGCTGAGCTAGCAACAGCAGTGAACTTGTCGTCTACACGTGACAGACAGTCAAGATTATTGGGGAATAACCAGTGCTCTTGCACAAAAATTATACAGCAAGTTTGACACAGTTCATACAACATTGACCAGCCTTGGTTCAGACCATGCAGATTGAAAGAGGTAACTGTAATACAACTGTCATCTTTAACACCAGAAATAGATGTCTCTTAAATCTCATCATGTTAGTAACAACATTAGCACTTCCAGTAATACAGCAGCCACCAGTCTATTGTAAGGAACTTTAACTAGTGGTGAATCCTGAAGAAGTTTGTAATGTTTCGCTCTGTATGGTGACGTATAATAAGCTACTGACATGGGAAGCTTAAAATAGTGTGATGAAATTTAAAACAGCCTTCACACCATTCCAAAGCCAACACATTCTGTTAGAGAGAACAAGAGTAGAGCCTGAAAATCAACTTCAGTTACATTAACTGGCAACCACAGACACAAAGAACAAGTGCTTGCATAAGGAAGACGACCAACATCGTCGTAAAAGTCCACCAACAGTGGCTTATTTAATGACGACTGACAATCATTCATCATCAGGGCAGTAGTTCCAAAGCCGATTAGGAGTTCAGCTTCAGAACCGGTCCAGAATGCCAAGACTTGACTTAACGCGATGCAGTTAGTGCCACCTGAAATAGAAAATAAGTCACATGAAGATTTTTACGGAATGTGACACACACACACATACACACACACACATGCACACACACACACACACACACAAACAAACATGTCATGCTGTCTTTGATGAGGTTCAGTCTAATACACCAAGTATGAACATGTAACCACTATGCTTAAATCTTTTGTATTGGCTTTCTCTTCAGGAAAAAATTAGTTTAAAATTGGGGCTCCGAGTTTATAAAACTTTTAATTCTGGCCAGCCACGGTACTTGAAATCAGTTCTTATTCCCCAGACTTATCATTAATCAACGAGGTCATCTGATTATCTTTGTCTGGTTGTACCTAAATCAAGAACTGTTGGTGAACGAGTTTTTTCAGTTGCTGGATCTACTTTTTGGAACTTTCTCCCTGTGTCTGTGCACTCTGTTCAGTCGCTTGTTTCATTCGTTCTCAACTTAAGAGTTACCACTTTCAAACTGCTTATCCACCATAGACTGCCTATCTTTCTTACGAACTGATCTTCTGAATATAATAATAATAATAATAATAATAATAATAATAATAATAATAATAATAATAATAATAATAATAATCTTTTCTTTATTCAAGCGCCTGCTAACCACACTGCGCTGTAGAGTGAACACATATAGCAGAAACGGCAGCCACACAGGGCGCCTTACATACATGTATACAGTAGAAGTAAATGATAACAGTTTTACAGGAGTCGAATATATCTGTTTATACAGCAGCCAACAAGGAGCCAATCATGGCCTACTATTCATTTAACCACCGCCGCCTAGCGAGTTGAAGGCTGAATACACCTTACGGGGTCTACGGGATTCGATCTTGGTACCTACTGCTCTTCACGCCAGTGTGTTATCCATTACTCTACGGGCTCCTGATTACGGCTTGGTTTTGGTGTGCCTTTTGCATTAGACACCGGCACAGTAGAAGTTGCTAATTACAGTTACCTCATTTTCAACCATGATTACTGCCAAATTAAATTGACCCAATTTTACTCACTCTTACAGTTCTACAGGAACGTCTCAAATTTATAAATAGCATCTTCTTGCTGTCTTCGTCTGTGACTATCTTGTTCAGCCCAATTGATGGAGTGCGACTGCATGAGCCTTTGAAAGGACATCAAGACATCATTGACCAGGAAGATGTGTTTTAGGATACCACAGTAAGCCATGAACAAGGTCCACAACTCTCCGAAATCCAGTAGTGAACTGTGACAGTTCACCTGATATCCTAAGGTAAACGAAGAAAGTAAAATTACTGTCAACATTCCAAAATTGTAGTATTGTGCTAAGGTAACAAGAACATAGCAGATCTTACATTTGAAGTACAATTTAAAGCATTTTACATTAATTTCTTATTTATGTAGATGCTACTGATCTTTCATTCACAAACTTATGTGCTATCTGCAAAGGAAAGCATTGTTTACCAGCCGTTTCAGTTAATTTGCTTAGCTATCAGTCTTGTTCAATTACAACATGACTGTTACAAAAAATCCGCATTTCATCATCATTGAAATCATTGACATTTCAGTACCTATCTCTGAAAATGACAACAACATTGCAACAAAACAAGTATACTGTGTCATTTCAATGTGTCTATGCAGAGCATCACTGGTATAAAGTTGTCCAAAATATTGGTGGGGGATTTGGTTATTCATTCTACACTTGTTGCATTGGGTGTACAGTCCATCTCAATTTTTGGGGAGGGGGCAGAGTCTACGCCTACGCATAACACTGTCATTAACTAATAACTTCTATTGCTTGTATTGGGCAGTACTTGCCTGACTCTTGGATGTTGACTTGGAACCGAACCATTCCTTCCTACAGAACTAGAAGGAGGAGGAGGAGGAGGAGGAAGAGAGGAGGAGGAGGAGGAGGAGGAGGAAGAAGAAGAAGAACAGCAGTCTCTTAAGCTAGTCCTAAAGCAGCCATGGGCATGAAGTGTTAGCGACTTCATTTTCTTAGCCTTGGCATATGAGGGCGGCTGGCCAGTCTAGAAGTCTCGCCGTCTCATCTTCCCACAGACAGTGTAGGTCAGTGACTCAGTGTACTTATAGCTGAGTGCGCTATAGGCAGCGCAGATGTCTAGGAGCAGAAATCTAGAACCAAATTTATGCTATGGCTGGGATTTGAACCCCGGCCTCTCAATTCACAGTCCAGAGCACTAACCATTGCACTATCGACCACCCTTCCTATAGACTTTAATTTAACCGAGCGCCTGTATTGTAACGAAAGCCAAATCGCGGAAAGCAGATCATATACAGCCGTAGAAATCGCGAGTTTACGGTTTCGATACCAGCATTTACAAACAAACTAACGCAATAGCACGATGCAGAATAAATCACTTAACTTTCGTGTTATTTCTAGCGATATGCCTCTCAATGACAAAACTGCCCCACTATTTCAAACTCGTCCACGATTTTTGCGTAAGGCTCTTATTCTCGGCTTTTATTTACATAGATATAATAAACCTGTGTTTATTTACGTCGGCCATATTGCAAAGATTTTATCTAGTGCGCACTAGATAACTATCTAGTGCGCACTAGATCTTATCTAGTGCGCACTAGATAGTATCTAGTGCGCACTAGATATTATCTAGTGCGCACTAGATATTATCTAGTGCGCACTAGATAAATAAAAAAAATCGCATGTCACCCATGGGCTTCCGTAGTTTCTTCAACTTCCAGAGATGTTATCTTTATTCAGCCTTAGAGCTAATACAATTAATTGTATAATAGTGTTACAGGGAATGTAGGAAAATCAACATCTGCAGATGGATGAATTTTAATTTTACATTCGTTATGGTAGGAATACATGTACATGAACTTCTCCCTACAAATAAAGGATCGCGCGTTAAAGGATAAGTGACATTAACCAATCACTGCTCGTTAAGCTGGCCAATCAGAAGGCTTCAGTCAGAGAGCGGTCGTCAACATCCAGCAGAAGAGTAAGGAATCAGTGGTCGACAGGGTTCGGCCCGAGCATCCATGCGAGTCGACGTCACGCCAGGAGCGTACACGTCGGCGAATATCTTTGGCCATCAGCAAGCTGTCTTCGCCTGAACTGCTGTGTGAGTGGTGCGAGAAGTGCAACGTCGTTGCCAGTTCATGAACAGTGCGTCACCGGTGCCTGCAGTTCGGTGTGAGAGGTTGCAATGCACGCAGGAAACCGCGCGTGACCGACGTCGAGATGCGTAGCCGAATCCTGTGGATACGGCGGTACTCCAGTTGGAGTTGTGAGATCAGTCAATCAATCAATCAGCTAGGCATATATGGGTCATTATCCGAAAAGTGCAGAATTGATGTCCCATGACGGTTTTTTGAGTTTTTTCTTAGATAATTTCTTCACATTTTTTGGCCTGTCCTTCAAAGAATTAGCAGATAATTGTTGTAGCTGGTAGATTTTGGAAATTTTGAAAGAAATACTAAATGTATGCAAAATATCACTACCATCCTCGACACGGTGTACTATGCATTAAATTCAGCTTTTACGCAAATTTATGGCATTACAACCTATAACAAATGAATATTATTTTGATTAATTAGTAGCTAGCATATGCAATAATGAAACATTTAGACTTATTTTCGTAATACTTATTTTTTAGAGCCTATTTATACTTGTCCATAGAAATAAGCATCACATCCATCTCAATTTTTTGGAAAGCCTATAACTTTTAGAGAACATGCTTACTTACTAAAAGAAAAAACATCAGGAACAAGATATTGTCAACTATTAATGGAATCACACAGATTTGTGTTTAAATTCATAGTGTTTTATTTTTATTTTTATTTTTGTGCTCCAACTTACAAAAAAGTAAATTTCTGTTTCATTACCATCTAGTGTTGTATTTCCTGGTTTAGGTAGATTACAACATTGATAACTTATTTTATTTACCGCTTTGTTGAAATGATTGAAATTAGTTATCTGATAGAGTAATACACGTGAAAATATTTGACAGCTGTTAAAAATTTCATTATTATGTCACTTAACGTCTAGGGTTGTTTTTCATCACTACCATCCGTTTACATCACATTTTTGCGATTTTCTCATGACAGTCCCATCATGTCACGGATGGTAATGGCGTATTGCTAAGATTAAATTACATGTATTTTTTAAAGGTCATTACCATTCGTATGTGAATTGCTTGATATAAAAATAAACTTGCAAATAATTAGAATTAACTTACAACTTTTAAAATGTTGTTCAACTTGCATTTAATGCATATAACAGTTATAGCCAACGCTGCACAGATTATTTCTGTAGCTGAAAATACTACAGCTTTTTCTTAATAATTTCGACAAATGTCTTAATTTCTTGACATCAGACAAATACAGTATGCGAAGGAAAGGCCTCTTGCATTCCTACTCAATTCAAGTATCATCTACTTTTAAGAAATTGCCATTTTGTAAGCACCAGAGGAATATTTCAGGTCCCCTGTGATTAAATATGATTACACAAAAATGGCGGACGGTAATGACAAAAATGACTTTATAAATTTGCGACAAAAATTAACTTATGATTAAAAATATAGTGGATTTCTTTCAAATTAGTTAAATTTAACAATGTCCATGACTAAGGAAAACATTTGCAACCAATTTTTGGGGGAAAATTTTTTCGGGGACGAAATTTGTTACATTTCGGATAATAACCCATATATAGCACCTCCCCCTTCAAGGAAACTGTTCAGAGGCGCCCCCAGCCCAACCCCGGCGAAAGGGAGCAGTCTTTAGAGCAGAGAAGAAAACGGCGGACAAGCATCGTGGAAGAGACCGCAGCTCAGGAAGAAGCCCATTCCAAATTAAGGGTCCAACCACGGAGAAAGAACGCTGCTGCATAGTAGCGGTGCGTGCGAAAAGAACAGATAGGTCACCACGGCTGGCAGAGGGAAGAGGGCGGTGACCAGGTGGAACAAAGGGACGAGAACAGAGCTCGTGCAGATAGGAGGAAGCACGGCCAAGCTGACATTGCCAGATAATGGAGCCAATCTGGGCGACAATGCATTGCGAGAGTGGAAGCCAGTGGAGGAGCTCGCATGTATTCAGAGACATGGCCGAATTTAGGAATGCGACCAAGCGCGTAGCGGAACGCAGTACGCGCTCGAGGTAGTTCAGTCGAGTGAAGGGAAGCCCAATATAGAGGGAGCAGCAGTAGTCAAGCCGACAGGTATTGAACACATGGACGAGAGTAGTAGCAGGTTGGGGGAAAGAGAGCGGGAAACCAGGCGTAGCTGTCGCAGCTGAGAGATATGAGCAAGTACACTGTGTCCGGAAATAAAGGGAACCCTTTTGTAAATAATGATAATAATTAGTAAATGTGAGTTCTGAATCCAAGGTGACACCAAGATCTCTGAAGGAGGTGGAAAAGACGATATGTGGGCACTCAGAGGTAAGACTAGAGTGATCAATCTTAGCGAGCTGCCTAGGGGTGCCCAGCTACATGTATTGAGTCTTAGAGGGATTCAAGCGAAGGCGGTTGGAAGACATCCAGACAGTCAAGGAGTCGGTGGAGTGGCACATGAGGCGGACTGCAGCAGCGGCGTCAGAGGGAAATCAGTGGATGTAAGCCCGGAGATGTGGAAGAAGATACTGTTCAACGATGAAAGCACCTTCTGCCTGTTTGGCAACCAAGCTCACACGTATGTGAGGAGGTTTCGCGGAGAAGAATTCAAGCTAGAGTGCCTGAACCTGACGGTGAAGCATCCTTTGAAGACCATGATCTTTGGCTTGATGGCTGCCAGTGGCCTAGGACGTCTGCATATCGTCGATGGAACGGTCTACGAGAGCACGTACACTGTGCCGAAAATAAATGGAACCCTTTTGTAAATAATGAAAATAATTAGTAAATGTGCTTCGATTTTCAAAATTCCAAAACTATTTTAATCCCGACACAGTTACCTAAACATGATGAAAATATAAAGTTTGGGCATCCATCAATGACGTCACAATGACGTCATTTGCATCAGAATTTAAATGTTAAGGACGGCGCCTAACATGTTCCTTAAAAATGTCAATTATTTTGAAATGTTATTTATCGATAATACATTTTGGTTGAATTGTATTTTTATACTTGTATTATATTATACTACAAGGTTTGTTCAAAGTGTCGGAAATATTTGTTTTTCCGTAAAAATCTTATGGCAATTTTGTCTTCTTTGCTGAAAGCCAGTTAATAACAGTTTGTATAAATTTCTAATTTTGCGACGTCACTATGACGTAAATTTTTAGCGGAGGCCGTTCATGAATTAGAAATTTGTTGATAATTATGTCAGGATTAAAACAGTTTTTGAATTTTGAAAATCGAAGCACATTTGCTTATTATTTTCATTATTTACAGAATGAGTCCCTTTATTTCCGGACAGTGTATATCGGCCTCCTGCAGAAGTGCATGATGCTAACAGTTCAGTCACGTTAATTATAAGAAACAAAGTTACAAATGGTAACCAAACAATAAGAATACATTTATCATACCTTGAATATATTTACAGGTACACTATTTACCGGAATGCTTTGTTATTGTAATTGTAATACGGAACGATGCATCAAAGAATTACAAAAAATGGCGACTTCAAACTTTTGCACACCAAATTTGAGCAGATGGATTTTATAACTTTACTGTAAAAATATTTAGTATTTTAAACTGTGTGTGTGTGTGTGTGTGTGTGTGTGTGTGTGTGTGTGTGTGTGTGTGTGTGTGTGTGTGTGTGTGTGTGTGTGTGTGTGTGTGTGTGTGTGTGTGTGTGTGTGTGTGTGTGTGTGTGTGTGTGTGTGTGTGTGTGTGTGTGTGTGTGTGTGTGTGTGTGTGTGCATGTGAATTTATTCTAGCTGAGTTCCAGAGGAGTATGCAGTATAACCGTAAGTGTCTCTGTCGTTTCACTTTTGATCATTTCATTTCATTTAAGGAACATTTATATAGCGCCCCTTCAAGGCTGTCTACTCAGGAGCGCTCCAAATTCAGCCACGGCTAAAGAGAGCAGTCTTCAAATTAGTATAAAAAGTAGCAGAGTGATCTATAGGGACCAGACGGAGCGCCATTGGGAGCCCGTTCCAGGTCATAGTGCCAGCAACAGAGAAGGAGCGGCGCTGCATGATTGCGGTAGGCGAGCGAGGGACCATGAGTACAGCTTGATCAGCTGATCGAACAATTCATCCCTCCCTTCTGCTTTCCATCCCTCACGCGTATACCCTTCTGCTTCAGTTCAACAAATCGTTGCGTTTGAGCGCAGTATTAATTCAGAAACCCAGGCAACGAATGAATAAGGTGTTGAGGCCAAATATCGTAAGCTTTGAGAAGGTCCGGGTATAAAGTCGCCTTTATGCCCAGGGTCCATGTTTCAGCAGACCTTTTCATTTGTCCCTGGCAAGCTAGCAACCTCTTACGAACAGAGTACAGCGCCCCTTCGATGCTGCTATGGGACAACTGCATCGGGTAGGGCAATATTTGTGCTAACTTTGGTTATAACTGAATGCAAGTAGTTTGCAGTGTTTTGCACGACTTCTGAATGACTGGGCCGTTGACGTCTGCCATAAGCCTATCTAAATTTCCAACAACTGGTGTCAGACAACTGGTGATCAGTGTTATTGTCATTGTTTAATGACATCTTGTGGCTTTTGTGGCCATTGGCCTGGATCATAGATTATAATCATCTAACACGAAATTTGGGCTATTTGGTTAAGAAGCTAGCGTTTGAAGGAAAGAGGCTGATGATCACCTCTTTCAGGCATCAGTAGTTACTGCCTTCGTACCAGGACACATAGCTATACAGTAATTTCAACCCTCGATCCCCCTATTATAATAAGAATGCCTACTGACTCGGTTTATATGGAATGGACCCCCAAGAATGTTCCAAGTTGCGTTTGTGTCAACTTGAATGTTACGAATAAACTAATATTGATTGATTGATTTTAGAAATACAGGGCCTACGGCATAGATAAAAAGCATTTAAATGTGTGTAAATATAGCCTTGATATTGATATTGCATTGTCACATTTTCACAGAACTAAAATTTAGGTAGGCTACAAGTCTTAGGTTTGAAATGTAACAGTCGATCCTAGCTTCACGTAAATGACTTTTGTTCCTTGAGTCATTGTTTCTGTGTGGTATTTTCATTTTCATAATTATACGCTATCGTGACGAATTACTTGGTAATTTATTTGCCATTGTATTATATTATTTCGTCTAAGCCTCCCTCGGATATCAGCGTACCTGTATATATAGGCCTAGCGCCCTTTGAAACTCTCGAAGACGCAAGCTGGTTTCTTCCGCTGACTAATCCTTGTTGTGCGATAAGAGAATGAATATATATGTATATATTATGTATATATATATATATATGTATTTATGGTAAGTGTTTTTCGTGTCAATTTCTTGCCTTGTCCGGAGCATTATATCCATTTAAATGATACCACATCACCCTCAAAACCCCACATTTAACAGCTACAGGCAGGTGCGGCCAATATCCAACAACATGGACCAGAATATGCTGTCCATAAAGAAATGCTCGCCGTGCAAACGCACCCTGGTGACGGAGTCTGATCTAACAGGAGACAGCGTGTGTCTTTGGCGCACAGCTCTTGGCCAATTAGACGAGAAACAGTCGTCGACCTTATCCAAAAGAACGCTATTATTGTGTGTCTGTTGTCTGACTGTGTCTGTCTGCAGGCTTATGTATAACTATGTGAGTACCGCTTCTATAGTACAATTCACTTATGCTCGAAGTGTGTCTGTGTGTCTGTCTGGCTGTCTATCTTTCTGTGTGTTTGTGTGTTACAGATGACCTAAAAGTGCCCATCAATAGAAAGCCATCTGGAACAGAGAAAGTGCCCATCAATAGAAAGCCATATGGAGCAGAGAAAGTGCCCATCAATGGAAAGCCATCTGGAGCAGATAAAGTGCCCTTCAATAGAAAGTCAAATGCAGCAGAGAAAGTGCCCTTCAATGGAAAGCCATCTGGAGCAGAGAAAGTGCCCATAAATGGAAAGCCCGATGCAGTAAAGAAAGTGCCCGTCAATGGAAAGCCATATCCAGCAGAGAAAGTGCCCATCAATGGAAAGCCGGATGCAGCAGAGAAAGTGCCCTTCAATAGAAAGCCAAATGCAGAAGGAAGAAGAAAGGGAAAATAGAAAGACATGGTCTTGCTTAAGTTGCATTCACTCAGCACCCTGCTGGGTTCAGTTGACAAATAAATGCAGACCGTTGACGACCAATTTTATATCCGGTACTAATTACGTTTCTTTCGCTGGATTTTATGACTTCGCTTCTCTTTCATACTTATCGGATGTTGTATTAGTTAATGCGTTTTAATGACCATTTTGAGTCTGCAAATTCTTTTTTTTACATTATGCAGATTTCCAATTACATCATGACTTTTCCTATTTAAAGAAGTTTAATTGGGTCTTCAGGTAGAGCCAGTCCCAAGCCTGGATAAATAAAGATGTCGTTGCGAGTCATTTTTTTTATGACACAGCATCGCTAAGCAGAAACTTCGTAGTTCAAGTTTAGTCGGCAACTTGTTTTAGAAAGGAGCAACTGTATTAATAATTCTTGCACAGTCCTCGTCAAGTATCGAAGCTAATTCAGACCGAATGATATGTTTATTAAAATATGAGTGATAACTATTTTTGCCTTCAATAAACTATATAATGTTCCGGCGGAAAGCATTTAGACGACCGAAATATATGATAGGGTTCTATTTTATAAGATGAATCATATGAATTAATTTCTTCATGGATTAGCTAATTGTCTGATCTTTCCTTAGTGTAGGTCTTAGAATATATATGAAACCTATGCACCAAAACAATACCCCATACATAATTAGCGCATTTAATTATTGGACGAAATGTCCACGTTCGCTTTAGCGTATTTAATTATTGGAAGCTGTATGAGCGATGAAAATAGAAATCAAACTGGAAGCTGGATGAGCGATGAAAATATAAGTCAAACTGAAAGCTGGCTAAGCGATGAAAATGGAGATCAAACGAGAAGCTGGATGTGCGAAGGTAATCCTCGACGTTAGGTGCGTTAATTATATGTACACTCTTATAGTGGATAGTTATCAGCAATTGAAGGGCTTGCCTCAATAACCAGGTATGTCGACATACCTGGTTTATGTGAAAAAGTATGCCAGCGTGCTTGGAATATTGTATTCTATATTATACTCTGCAAATTTGGTGCAAATCTGATAATTTTTGAATTGGCTTTTGGATAAACAAGTTTGTCGACATATGGTATTTAGCAGCCGGCAGCATTACTCCAGTGCAATAACCCGGTATGATAACAAAAATTGTCGTTTTTTCTAGTAATCTTTGTATTAAAACCGGTGCAATAATCAGGTTATTTGACATACCCGGTTATTGACTGTTACTTACAATTCACTGATTTTGCGTTATTTTTTCCTTACTGTAATGTAGCTATGATGACGTACCTTCTTATTGCACGATTAATTTGTACTGTGTGCTAGTCTCCATTTGGTGCAAGAATAAGGTATGTCGACTAACAGCAGACGATTTTTGCCTAATACTGGGTTATTGAGCGTCAATAACCAGGTATGAAGCAAAATGTCATGAAAAAACATTTATGTTATCTTTTGCATTGCATTATGTAACAATTTCGTGAAAGACAGTAATAACTCACATGGTGCTTCAAACAGCTTGTCGATATCTCGTAAAATGGCTTAGATACAACAGTTTGAAGTGTCAAATCTTTGAAGCCATTTTCCCAAAACTAAAAAAATCCGACATACCTGGTTATTGCTGCAAGCCCTTCAATTGTGATGACTGATGAAAATATAACTAAAACTAGAAGTTGGATGATTGATGAAAATATTACATAATAAAACGGAAACTAGAAGACTGGAATTGCGATGAAACTATATCGTTTAACGCCGATATCATTGCCATTGGTGAGCGATTAAAACATTTCATAGTAAAACTTTAAATAGAAGCTGGATGTGCGATGAAAATGAGCTAAAACTGGAAGCTGGATGGATGAACGATTAAAAATTGTAATATTAAACTAAACTAGAAGCTGGAAGGTGGATGAAATAATTATTTACGCTATTCATTTTTTCGAAATCCTGCCAATAATTAAATACGCTAAAGCGTACGTTTACCGCACTTGGTACATATAATACAGCATAGCCTCCGTCCGCGCCCACATGACTTTGCCTTGCCTCCCAAAGACAATGCTAATTTTATTACTAGAGTTCTCTACGGTGCTCTAAAGTAGAATCCAGTTTCTCCATAATTCATTTTTATTAACAGTCAAGCGACTCTTGATTCTATTATTCTAAACTTGTATTTTGTACCATTTTGCGGTGTGACAACGTGTGGAGTTAATAAACGAATAATAATAATAAGAATCACTAAAAAACGTTACACATTAATAATATTAAGGATGTTGATGGTGGTGGTGGTGGTGGTGGTGGTGGTGGTGGTGGTGATGATGATGATGATGATGATGATGATGATGATGATGATGATGGTGGTGGTGGTGGTGCTGATGATGATGATGATGATGATGATGATGATGATGATGATGATGATGATGATGATGATGATGATGATGATGATGATGATGATGATGATGATGATGATGATGATGATGATGATGATGATGATGATGATGATGATGATGATGATGGTGTGCTTATATTCTATCCGTCTCGTCTCCAATTTTCACTTCGATTGTCCATGCAGTCTGCTCTAGTCTTGACTACTTGAATCCAAGGGGTAATGTTCATTTAGTAAGTACTTAGTACGCCTACGTATTGTTCAACATCTGATCATTTCTGTATTTCTCCTATCTGCATCTAATGTCAGTCAGAACATTTTCAATGGTTACAAATCACTGCTGGACAGCTCGGCTGTACACGTTATCAATTTCTGTACAATTGAGAAGTAAATTGAATTGCATTTGAGATACATGATTGTCAATTAATAAAATTCATTGCGATGAACAACTGACTGGTCTCACTATCTGCGCATCAAGAGATAGCAGTTGACATGGCCACCGAAAGATTAATAATCATCAGTTTGAACATTATTCGTTCGTCGAGTCTAACTCCATTTAGGCATCTTGGTTTCAAAGCCACGCAGAAGAAGACAAACCAGGTAAGCTGTATAATACCTGTATAAAGATATTTCTTTTGAGGACAAAAAATTAATAAACGAATTATATACACACGCACACATGTATAAATATATATGCGTGTTAATATGTTTACATATAATTTGCATAGCCACAGACACACGCACATAATTATACGTAATCACAAATAATATATAGGCCTACATATGCTAGCAAGGAGTTATCACGTATTTTACTTTGTTATAGACGTCGTTTAGGTCAGGACTAAAGTTTCATCTGTTTTGAATTGCTTCCCCTTTTCTGTAGCCTTTTATATATTGGGAGGATCAAAACGCTCCTCATTCAGGCGATTTCCGTCGGCTCTGGAGCCAACTTTCGTCTAAGCTCGGCCGCGCAATACCGCCGTGAACCCAACTTTCACTGCTTACGAATACGTGCAGTAACTGGGCGGAAAAGTCGTTGATGCCTGACGTCATACGGAGGGCTTGTCTCCACCAGCACCGCCTGGATGGCTTTAGATCAGTGACCTCCTCGCGACTTTTCTTCTTCAGGATTTCGTAGACGAGTTGCTCCTATTCCTGTTGGTGCTTTGCAATACCTGACTTTCTGAAGTGCATTTACCATGCAGCCAAAGGCGGGTGGTCGTACGATTTTATTTCAAGAGTCCTGGATTGGATCCAAATGACATCAGTAACTATCGTCCAGCCTCCAACCTCTCATTTCTCTCTAAGATCATCAAGAAAATAGTCGAGCAGCAGTCGATGTCTTATCTAGACACGCAACATCTCGTGTCAAAGTGTCGACTCGGCTTTAAGAAGGGTCACTGAACTGAGACGCTTCTTCAACTCGTTTCCGATATCCACGATGCTATGGACTCTGGAAGAGTCACACCACTCGCCCTTGTCGATGTCAGCGCGGCGTTCGACACCGTTATCACACCACCATTCTGACCCGTCTCGGCACTTCCTACGGCTTTGCTGGCCGGTCGCTTGATTGGTTGACGTGCGGACGAAGAGAGTCGAGATTGGCTCAGACATGTCAACCTGGGTCCGGGTTCTGTGCGGTGCTCCTCAGGGGTCTGTACTAGGCCCGCTCCTCTACATCCTGTACTCTGCGGACCTGACCCAAGTCGGCACAGCTTTTCGCGACATGCCACCCATCTGTTGTCATCCATTGCGTTTCGAGGATTGCTGGCATTCAAACCAAGATCTTGTGAAAAAACCCAAGGAGTGGTAACGCTGATAAGTAACGTATGAATTTGAAAACACAGGCTGTTATTGATAAAACCGTACAGTGATAAGCATCACATTATTTTCCTGCAATCGGCTTCGGCTAAACTCTTCGAAGACTTGGCTTCGTCTAAACCCTGTGATAGCGCAGTTCATTTGGTTCGGCTCTTGACGCAGTCTATCAGACATCTATAAGACTGCTATTCTGGCATCATCCCGAACTGGGCTACGCTGCACGTCATTCGCGATCTGGGCGTTCTTCTGGCCGACGAGCTGACGATTCACGATTCACGGGACGTTCTCTTACGAACTGAGTCAGATCAGAGTTATGCGGCATGATCTGTTTCACGAAGCTGCCACTCTTTCATCATGGCGCGTCTGGACTACTGCAACTCAGTTCTGGTAGGTCTTCCACATTTCCGCATTCGTAAGCTTCAGTCTGTACTTAATTGTTCGACCCGGATCGTGGCCAAACTAGCGAGATTTTCGAACATATCGGCGTACATGCGTGACACCTTGCATTGCCTCCCCGTCGAGAAGAGAATACAGTCGAAGCTGCTCCTCAAGGGACGGGATTCGATCGCTGGCTCGGCACCAGACTACATCTCCCAACTCTTCACTCCGTTCTCAACGCTTCCGCGCAGCAGCCGGCTGCGTTTGGCTTCCAACGAAACGAACAGTTGATGGTTCCTCGTTCTTGTACGTCGTAGCGAGCCGAGCGCGCCTCATCCTCTGTGGGTCCGCCACTCTGGAACAATCTGCCACTAAACACACGATTACTAGAATCCTTAGCTGTTCAGGAAACTTTTTCTGCTCGTCTTAAGACACATTGTTCGGTAATTCCTAGGTAACCGTGCCGCAGCGCCATTGTGAGTTGCCTAAAGGCCGCTAAGCAAGTGCTCTGATACATACATTCATACATATATTATATGTACAAACATACGTACACACATAGTATAGGCCTACATGCTTTCGTACTACATAATATACAAGCATTCGTACATGCATACACACACTCTCGCGAATACAAACAAACATTAATATAAATATACAAACATGCATAAAAGCATACGTACACGCTTGCACACATATAAGAATACATATAAACACACACATACATGCATATATGTATGCATAGGGCCTACATACAAATATACCTCTATGCATACCTACACACATACCTATTATATACATATATATACATACGTGCATGCGTACATACATACATGCTGCTAGACTAATTGCCCGTCTTCCTCGATTCTCTCATATCACCACCTTTATGGCAGAAGAACTCCACTGGCTTCTCATCCTTGTCTCTAAGGCTCAACTTGGTTTCGCTCCGAAATATTAATGTGACTTAATTCATCGCCTTCACTCTGCTACTTCTCTTCGTCCTCTTCGTTCCTCTGACCGTTTGGTCAGGACTTCACTGGCTCAATCTAGGTCTTATGCTTCCATTGGCCCTGCTCTTTGGAATGAGCTTCCTCCGTCCGTTCGTTCTTCTATTCTCTCAGGTAACGTCTCTTCCTCTTTTACCTTTCTTAAAACTTGCTTTTTCTCTCGGATTCTCTCGCACTGGGAGGGCTTCTGAATGGTCCTCCCGCTAGAAGCGCTTTATAAATATCCGAATACCATACGATACAATACAAAATATATATATTCATACATACATGCATAGTTCATACATACAAACAGATACACATGCATACCTACACACGTTCATACACTACATACATGTGAGAGTTTCCTAGAATTGAGGTCAATCCATCAGCATTCTGCTTAGCCACTTCATTTTCGCAATGACTTATATTAAAAGATTTATTGCAGAGATGTCGTTTTCGATCGTCATCCTCGTGTGTCTGGTAACAACCGCTGCTGCTCAGACAACTCCAAGCAACGCAGGTGACAAATATAAGTGTTACTAGTATTTCTTAAAACAATAGCCTAAATACCTGGCGTATCTGCTTTAAATGCATTTTTGTTAAAATACGTCATCGCAACCTACGAAAGATATAAAGAAGAACAAGAAGAAGGTGATGATGATGATGATGATGATGATGATGATGATGATGATGATGATGGTGAAGAAGAAAAAGATGATGATGATGATGATGATGATGATGATGATGATGATGAAGAGAAAGAGAAAGAGGAGGAAGAAGGGGAGGAAGAGGAGGAGAAAGAGAAGGAGGAGAAGGAGGCGAAAGTAGGAGGAAGAAGAGGCAGAGGAAGAGGAGAAGAAGGAGGAAGAAGAGGACGAGGAAGAGGACAAGGAAGAGGAGGAGGAATAGGAGGAGGAAGAGAAGGAGGAAGAAGAGGAAGAAGAACAGTCCTTCAAGCTAGCCTCGAGAAACAGCCATGGGTTTGAACAATTAGCGTCTTTATTTTCTGAGCCTCGGCATATTATGACATCTGGTTTCCAGTCCTCTCGTTTCGTTCGCCGCCTGATCTTTCCACCGACAGTGTACTGTAAGTGTACGCATTAGAGCTAAGTTGGCTAAGAGGCGCAAGTGCAGCTGATATCGGAAAATAAATTTCTGCCGTCACAGGGACATGAACCTCGATTACACGGTTTACAGTCCAGCACATAATCCACTAGACTATTCCACACATCGAAAAGTATTAATAACCAAACACATTTGATTGCTTAAAACTTTATTACTGCATGACACAATGTGGTCCATAGGTAAATTGCAATTGTAATTGTAATCTGACATTTTGTAAAGCGCCACTTCAAGAAAAAGCTTATCAGTGGCTCCCACAGTGTTAAAAGATAAGTTAAAAGAGATCTGGTTATACGAGTGTCCTGTAGGACTGTAGTGATACATGGTTGAGTCAAATCCAAAAATACGTGCGCAATCGGCGTAGTTAACAAGTTAGCCGCCAAACTGAACGTACGTAGGCCAAAGTCAATCAAACTTGCGGAGTTGCTGGCTTCTGCTTCTGAAGAACAAATTCAGGTTTATAAAGATTCAGTAACGCCAGAAACAGTAGCAGGATTATAATACGTGGAACTATGATATGGATTATTCTACTCACATCAACTAATCTAAAGTATGTGAGGGAACTAGCTTAGTCTAGATGAAATGAATGAAATTATTATGACGGCAGTAATCAAATGAAAGTTATTTTAATGACAATACTTCAGTGAACATAGCATGACATTTCCATGATGGCTAAGAACAAAATATGAACTTACATAAAACACGATGATTTCACCTGTCACGACGGACTCAGAAATCTCAGCGTTGATTGTTCAGAATCTCAAGGTAATAGCAAGAACTCTGAGAAACTCTGAGCACCGAATTTTACCCACGGGAATTATTTATAGATTCTATCTACACTGAACTATGCCTCTGCAATACCTGATTGGAGAAAGGACAGACAGCCAGCTGTCGTCCCTGGAATAGACCAATGAAGACACAACCTCTAATCAACTCCATTAATTATTAGGACAATCCATCCCCTAAATTATAATTTAGCCCATAATCAATTTGTCTTACCCCGCCTACCTGTATTACATAAATATTATAATATACCTATAGGAAATGACTAAATACCCTTATCATAGAACCATCAAATGAAAGGAAAAGCTGCGTATCGCCAGAATTCAAGTAGCAGTCGAGAGCGCAGTGGGTAAGTAAAGAACCGAAAGGAGTGGTGTGTGATGTAAATAGGAGTCAGTGGCGTAGCTAGCTTTTCATGGGCCGGGGTGCAGAGGGTCCCGCTTGGGCCCCTGTTTGGCCCTGTAAGGCCTGTAGCCTTGCGTTCTTACGAAAACTGTGGGCCCCTGGTGGGCCCGGGTGCCTTGCACCACCTGCACATATGATAGCTACGCCACTGATAGGAGTAGCCCATACCGAACCTTGTGGTATACCGTAACTCAAGACGATGTGCGCAGAACTGTACTGATTTATACGAAACGATTAATGGGTGGTGCAGGTATGATGCGAACAAAGCGATTTCGGGATCACCAGATGGACCGTATTCGTGCAGTGCTGGGCTCTCTTGGCGGTAATTGTGAATGAGTATGTTACTATCAGTCACGTCAAAAGCAGCAGATACGTCAAGGAGAATGAGAGCGGTTACTTTTCCTGTATATTTATGGAGCTGGTCATGTGATTGTGAATGGTGAGTAACGCAGTTCGGTGGAATAGTATTTGCAGTTCATCATCACCTTCATCATCATCATCATCATCATCATCATCATCATCATCATCATCATCATCATCATCATCATCATCATCATCATCATCACCTTCAGTTCCTGACGTAAGCCTTTTGAAGCGATTTGTACGAATATACACGTATCATCTCCATTGTCCTCGGTCACTTGTCAAGTCTATTGCTCCCTTAGTGTTAGTCCAAGTGATGCTATGTCCTCATTTATATTATCTATCCAGCGCAGTCTTTGTCTGCCTTGTGTCTTTTTCCTTCGAATCTTGCATGTAGTGCACTGTGTGGGAATCTGTCAACTGGCATTCTCTCTACATGTCCAAACCTTCGGAGTCTTCGTTGAACGACTTTGTAGTTGGCAGATTAGAAAAGAAGGTGTAGGCTTTGGGACTAGAAAAGAAAGCTTATTCGATTAGGATTCACTTTTCCAATGACTTTGTAAATAAAATTGAGAGTAGAGTTGGAGCGGTAATTTGATGCATCTTCAGGAAAAAGATGTTTTTTTTTAAATTTATGTGAGAATCTAACATGAAATTGATCGACTGTTATCGTTAGTAGACCCACTTCTAATGTACATCAGAAATAAACATATCTAGCGCAGCATACCATCTGTATCACTCATTGCATACGGTGCAAATTGTTGGGGAAAGGTGAACTTCCCCAGTGTTTCAGACAAATTCCTATTGTCTGTACATTTCCTTTCAACATACTGCTTCTTCCCGCAGGGTCTTTCCATGCTGGTTCAAACCACAGAAGATACCGTCGTCTCGTATATTTTTCTGTTTCTCGTAGATTTTTCTCTCCACTGCCTTTAACCAGAGATCGCACTCAGTCCGACTTTTAATCTGTAGGACCTGCTTAAGTGCATTGTAGAGTACTCGCTTGTGTTTATCAATATACAACTCACAGTCTTGACTAACTTGATTAGCAAAGTTCTTAGGCACCAGATTCCTAGTTAACAATGTAGAATAACTTGCTTACATTCTCCGTTTGGTCACATGAAATATCGTAGGAAAATATTCTTGAAATCATCTAGTGGAAAAGATTCCTTTTATTATTGTTTACATTTTAGGCTCTCAGAGTTTAGTCGATATGTCACAATAAAAGTTCTTTTTTATTGATTTTCTGGCTGTGTAGTAAAAGTTATTATGTTTTGAATGACTTTGTAAATACAGTCTGCGGCAATACTTCCTTCTACGGTCCGTCCGGAGTCATCAGTTCTCCCAACCACCCTGGCTATTACGACCCCTATCTCGACTGTGACTACAACATTTACGCTTCACCGGAAAGTCATTTGTCGCTCACCTTCACGGCATTCAACACCGAAGAAATTTACGATGTTGTGACAGTTAGTATTTGGCGATTTTATGGAAGGCTAGTTTTGTTATTGGCTTAAGTGCGAACGTTTTTGGGTACCTCTTGATCATTATCCTTGCCATATTTACTTTCAAATCAATTGGAGCAATAATAATATTATTGACATTATTGATGTTATTATTGTTGTAATTTTATTATTATTATTATTTTAGTTGTAGTAGCAGTAGCAGCAGCAGTAATATTGGAAGTACTAGTAGCAGTATTAAATAATTAGCAACTGCTATTGCGCCGGTGTTTGATGCACAAAGTCCCACCGATGGCGCACCAAACTTATTACGTAATCAGGTAAAACTTACAGATAACTAACAGTCAGTTTACGCAAAGACAGTCTTTGCTTGACAAATAATTTAGAAAATACAAATTAGAAGTTTAGAACAAAATGACATAATCGACTGAGCAAGACAACAGGGAGCGAATTACAGACTCAGCAACCGAAAAAGATCCTACATCCAGCACAGTTCTAATGAAGGGCAAGCGATCGAGCTATCTTGCAAGACGAGGTCTTGGAAAAATACTAAGACTGCTGTATAGGCCACTGGACAGTATTTATAAACAGAATGTAACTATCTACAGAGTTATATGAAAGGCTATTGCGGGTGTAGCTTCTGTTTTTGTAACTTCTATGTTCCATAGTCATTCATAATTAATAACTGTTGCTCAACATTAGCATATTTTGCTACTGCATTTTCCATTTGTCAAGATATTTTCGCATTTTAAAGGTTGCAACAAACTTCTAATAGGCAAATAGTAAATATTTCTATGACATATTTAACCAAAATATTTAGTTTCACAATTTAATTATTTTGAGCATAGTAAAGAAATTTCCGAAATAACCAAAATTCAAACGTCTTCATTTTGTGCGGCAGATTAGTTGCCCAACCAATTCGAGTTTTCCTCCACAAGAATATTCTGGAGATTCATTACCTGGCCCTGTATGGATTCCGTGGTGCAGTCATGGAAGAGTCAACTTTCGTACCGACGGCTCCACTATCTCCACGGGATTCAGCCTCGATTATGATGTCAGTTCTTCAGGTAGGTGCTTCCGGAAGTGCATAGTCCTTTTCGTTTTTCTTTGAAACGTGGCAAGAGATAGTTGCAGCGATGTTTGTGCTAGAGGGAAAGATGGTTTGAATTAAGGTAAAGGCTAGGGGGAATATATGCCACTATATGGCCAATCACAGTATTTAAATTCAGTTCTTATTATTTAGTCTCTTGACTATTCAACACGGCCATCTGACTGTCTATCTTTGGTCGTACCCAAAGTAAAACTGTTCTGGGTGAACGAATTTTTCCGTTTGCTGAACCTAAATTTCGGAATTCCCTCCATGTATGTGCTTGTTCAGCTCAGTCGCTTTTGTCATTTCGTGCTCAGCTTAAAGAGTATCAGTTTCGACTTGGTTTTCCTCTGTAGACTGTCTCTCTCTCTCAAAAGACTGATCTTCCGGATGTTGACCTTGTAATGACTTCGTTTTGCTGTGCCATCGGTTGCATTAGATAAATGATAATGCAATAATGTAAATGCGCTTGTGATCATGATTGAATGTGAAGGTGTTCCACTAGAAATGTTTCTTTAAAGGATTGGAATCTCCTATGAGATTCTGTGCTAGGAACTGGAACACGTTGTTAGTAAACGCCATCGCAAGCGTGTTTTCTTCGGCTAGATGTTTTCCCAGCCAATAGCACGAAAGCCTGCAGTAGGTGACTGACCGAGATTAGACATAATCTATGTCGTCTGCAGATTTGTCTGTGTGCCTCCGACGGATTTCTTCGTAATCCGAAGACACCCGCTCGGCTGGAAGGAATTAGCTAAGTGGATGATGGACGGTATTCGCCAGGTCATAGCCTCGTCACTGGGTGTTTGGGTTATTTTAAATATGTATATATATGTGTTTCTTATATATAATTAAATATTCCTTGCGGCTAACCACTTTTGAAGAACCGTCACTGCACAGAATTCCAAAGTACGTAGTGGTGCTATGAACATCTTCAGATGTTCATGATCACCGTCGTCGTCATCACCATCATTATCATCATCATCGTTACCATGGTCATTATCGTCATAATCATCATTTTTGTCATCAGTAGACTTGAATGTGCTGATGTTCTGCTAATGCAGTCTTCAAACTGGGGCGTAAAGTACAACTTTGGGTTAACTAGGCCAACTCTGTATCACCATGTAAATATGTTGGTCTCTATGTTGGTCTCCCTCACACTCGACTGCATTGCCTTGAACGCGTTCTACGCTCTGCCGCGCGGCCTCGTTGGGCGCATCCCTAAGTTTGGTCACGTGTCTGACTACATGCGTGACGTCCTCCACTGGCTTCCTTTTTCGCAACGCGTTGTATACCGGGTTGCTTCTATTGTCTGGCAGTGTCAGCTTGGCCGCGCTCCTTTCTATCTACGTGAGCTCTGTTTTCCAGCGTCCGCACTTCTTGGTCGCCGTTCACTCCGTTCCACCGCCCGCGGTGACTTACATGTTCCTTTCGCTCGCACTGCAACCATGCAACAGCGAGCATTCTCCGTTGCCGGTCCCACTATCTGGAATGGCCTTCCTGTTGGACTGCGGTCTCTCCCTCGAGACTCGTCCACCTCTTTCTTCTCTGCGCTTAAGGCTGTTCTCTTTCGTCGAGGTTGGGCTGGGAGCGCCTCTGAATAGTTGCCTTGAAGAGCGCGCTATATAAATGTACAATTGATTGATTGATTGATTGATTTTACATAAATGTAATTTTAGTCTTAATATAATGTTGCGGAATTTGGAGTAAAGCATTGAACAGCCTTTTTTAATATGAAATGCCATTCTTACAGGTTTTACGAGTGTCCCGATGAATGAGGCTACTACAGCAGGTGATAAAGAAACGTCTATATTGTATATTAACATGTGCTTTTCGGTGACCAGATATTGCCATAGAAGTTTCAGTTGCAGTTTCTGAGTTTTGGGAAGTTTCCTGATGTGACAACAAGTTTTCATATTAATTTTCAATTAAATGTTATTACGCAGGCTATGTTACTAGCTTATAATTTACCTCGCTCATCATCCTGTTTTGTCAGAGTTACTTAAATACTTAACTGACAAAATTAATGTAAACCCGCCGTAACAGCTGCTCTGCCTCTCCCTGGTCTCTCTGGCAATCGGACTCGTATCACCAATGTACATCCCTCGGATACGACGCAGCGCTCGTGAATAAGCTGGTGCTTTGTGCTCAGCTTTACAGTGGCGCTTTAGAAAATTGGAGATTACGATTTTGTAATGGTAATTTTTTGTAATTGTAACCGAAAACTTATACAGCGCCACTCAATTCAGAGGCGCTTTCAACCCGCATCACTGCCAGCACCGGCAAAAAGGAAGGTTCTCATGCGTCTACGGAACTGGAGAGGAGAGAGGGCAAAAAGCTTTTGGCGGAGATACAAGGGGAGACAGTTCCAAGCAGAGGGGCCAACATAGGCGAAACTCCTGGATTGTGCGTGGAAGAGCGCATACGAGGGACAACCAAAAGGTCGCGAGCCGAAGATCGCAAGGAAGCCCTCGCAGTCAAGGAAGACACTGGGTTGCAAAAATTCATTAGGTAAGACGGAGCGAAGGCAGTGAGGCAGTTGCGCATGAGGGTGAGGGTTTTAAACTGAATTCGTTGTTGAGCAGGAAGCTAGTGGAGGGAATCACGGATAAAGGCAGAAATGTAGGCAAACTTAGAAATGTCACCTATAAGCAGAACAGCAGCTATAATGATAATCTGGAGTTTGCGCATATTGGAGGAGGAAAGGCCAATGTACACAACATTGCCAAAGTCTACACGAGTGCAGATCAGGGCGTGGATCAGTGTAGTGACAGCATGAAATGAAAGAGACTTGCGGATGGATCGGAGCTGGCGTAGATGATAAAAGCATGATCGGGACAAAAGGTTAACATGATCAGTGAAGGAGGGGTAGGATCAAAGACAATCCCCCAAGTCTTGAACAGAGGAAGAGAATTGAATGAGAGGAAACCTAAGATGTAGAAATTCAAAATCAATCTTGCTGAGTTGGAGGCGAACACCGAGCCAGATAAACTGAGTCTTGTCGGAGTTCAGCCGCAAGCGATTAGAGGAAAGCCAAGTATCAACGATTACGATTACCAGCTAGAGGAATATGGAGCTGTCAGTTTTCATAACATCAACAAGGCTTTATCTTGCCAGGTTTTTCCCAGAACCTAGAGAGACTTGAACATTCCTTAGATTTCTGTAATTGAGCAAATATAGAAGCTACAGATGTCAATAACATAACGACATCTAAACATAACGACATCTAAAGCAATCACTGGGTGTGTTCTAACAAGAATCAAGTGTCCTATAGTATCATTCCGTGGAATAACTTCTGTGGTTACCGTGTCTTTTTGTCTTGGCCGATTTGTCGAAGAAATACACTGATTTTTGGCTTGAATTTCGTCCCTATTCTGTTGGTGCATTGTGCATTGGTACCGTCGCCACAGAGACCACTACTAGTAGTACCAAGAGTAATGTGTATCTTGCATAACAATCCACAGTATTAAGGTCTAATTGATTAATTATTTGAGACTGCAGAAGCTGTTCAATCTCATTTCGTCCAATCGATATATTATTCCCAGTCATAGCTAATTTGATTAACAAAGCTCTGAAGCACAAGTTTCTTGGTACACAATATAACATACACTGCTTGCATTCTCTGTTAGATATCACGAAATGTCGTAAACTGTTGTTTCTTCAAATGCTGCAAGTAAAATTGCTTCTTAGGTATTCTTCGAATTATAGGCTCACCGAGTTTAGTCGACATGCTACACTGTAATGCATTTTACCGAATATTAGGCGCTGAAGTTAGATATTATTTAGCTGAATGGTTTTGTAGACACAGGCTGCGGTAATTCAGCCTATTACGGTCCGTATGGAGTATTCAGTTCTCCAAACTACCCTGGAAATTACGAAAACAATCTCTATTGTGATTACACCATTTACGCTTCAACGGGAGGTTCGATAGTGTTGCTCAACAAAGCGTTCTTCGTTGAATATATTTACGATTTTGTGGAAGTCAGTATTTGACGATTTTCTTTTTAGTGTTTGCTATTTTCTCAAGTAGGCCTATCAAGTTATTTTTCGGTAATTCATAGTCAGTATCCTTTACAGATTTAGTGCCAAATCAACTGTTGCTATATTATTTTAATATTTTTATTATTCTTTTTATTATAATTGTGGCGACCACACGCCATGCTGTGGGGGAGTGGTTTACAGGAAACGGGGCAATGGAGAAACCTGGCGAAGTTTATCATCTTCCATTTCTTCCTCTCCTTCGATCATCAACGTATTGGTTTTTATTATTGATCATATACTGGTTGACAAACCGCAACCGTGGACAAGTTACACTGATTGAAAGCTAGCATAAAGGAAAGAAAATAAAAGATTAGAGAAATAACCTATAGAATGTTGCTGTTAAATTTTGAATCGTTCAGTAGATGTCATTATATAGAATACGAGGTATATAGCATGACGAAAGAGGGCAACCGGGTGTCATTAATTAATTTGCTCTCATATTATGCACTACCTCGGGTGTACCAGGGATATCTGTCAATGATGCCGACTCGTGTAGGCATCTCCGCGTGGCCTAGTTACTTCTCCCGCCACAACAGCATTTTTGGCGCGAAAGTTCCCACCAGTTTGCTCCCTTTCCCGCTCCTGGGCATGAGCTCTATTTCAAGCTCATCTTGGCGCTTTATCATTTCTTTCATTAAGCAACATAATTCAGTTAAACCTGACTGAAGTTCTCTATACTGATTGTCTTCCATGACTCGTGTAGCAATGATTTTAACAATTTATTAACAAAAATGAACAATGTGAGCATCTAACATAAAAGTCTACACTTTGACAATTTACACATAATTATCTGTACAGCTATCAGACAAATATCTGTCCAATCATTCACGATTTCTAACTAAATTAGCAAAATCAATAATATTCTGGTATTATTTCGCCAGATACTACAGAAACACATACGATACGAATAATTCACTGCTATTTCACCGTGCGCTGCCAAAATTTCACAATAACTACGCAGTTTACGTGGCGTAAGCGAAACCCACGTCTTTCTACAATATAAAATTAATAATTCAACGATACAGAACCTTGAATACCAAATCTCCAGCACTTACCACTACCTTAACATCGAAAAGAACGATTTCAAACGTCGTATTTTTGTGAGTTTACACGAAGTTTACAGGAAAATTTATACCACAGCGACACAGCTTCAACCCGCAACACAAGACGTCGACTGGCACGCAGACAAGCGGCCCTGCGCCTTAAAATAAGCTCCAAAGCCCGCGAAACTTTCCCGCGCTGCTCCGACCAATCAAAACCGATCTTAAAATTACGCGCTTCTCCCTGATTGGCTACCACTTCTGTTCAGGCGCCAAATTATACTCAACATGAAATGTCTCGGCCATCGACATTTACAGAGCGCGCTATCACCACCGACGAATCAGCTTTTGTTATTTGTTCGCTTTGACGGTATTAACTTCCGATGTCCTCATTCTGATGTTTCTGTTTCTTAATTGTACCTTACATGTATCCTAGGTATTCTATGTCCTATCTTACTATGCTGGGTATGCTAGGTATACTATGTCCTATCTTACCAATTGTTTATTCTAGACTAGAATTTCTACTGGTTTTTCTCCTTAGATCAATTTATTTGTACCGTATTGTTAACACCTGTAGTCCTGTACACTCTTTGTCTCTTTGTGCTGTCGGCTCTAGGAGCCCTAGCGATCGTCATGATACACAGTCTCCATTGCCGTCTTGCTACTTCCCCAGTAGCCCTTGAGTCGCGCTCCGGCCTGGGAGTCCCATCAGCGCTCCGGCCTGGGAGTCCCACCATCAGCGACCATCGGCGTGGTTTGGTGTGTCGCATGACGATTTTCTTGGCATGTTAACAGGGGTGGTTTGCCGTTTTGCCTGCCGTGCCCGTTTGTTCCCCTTCCTTTAGAAGGGTACAAACAGTCCGCACCACGTGAAGGTGGGCACGGAGGACTTTGGTTCACCAGCCCAGGTCGGGTCCGAGTCTACGCTCATGAGAGACGTCGGTCAGGTCGCCTTCCTGCTTTACTCTGTAGCAGAGTGACTGGTGAACCTTTGCGGACCTGTACATATCCACCTATAAACTGCGACCCTCATTCACAACCTCCTGACATGTTCTTATGTCTCTGATTTGTCTTAGAAGTGCCGGTTGCTTTTTATGTAAGCACACCATAAATGCTTCTACTGATACATCAACTTGTGACATTTGCGGTAATCATTATCATTGTAAGTGTTTAATGATATTATCCCAGAATGCACCTGTAACCTCACCATGGTTTTGTTCCCTCTGCATTAAATCCATTTTCCCCTTCAACCATATAGAGAGTGATAATAGCTGGGACTTGGAAACTAGAAGGAGGATCTTATACTGGATACGCGAAGTAATCGGGAGCCAGTGTAAGACTTCAATCATATATGTGGAGATATGAGCAAATCGAGGAAGACGCGCTATGAGCCTAGCAGCAGCATTTAAGACTGATTGGAAGGGCGAGAGGCGTAGCATGGGGAGACCGAGGAGGAGCGAGTTACAGTAGTCGACCCGAGAGCAAATGAATGCATGAACAATGGAGGTAAATACAGTAGGTACAGTGGATCGTCTGATAGCTCTCAGTCGTCTCAGTTGGAAGAAGCAGGAGCGAGTCAGAGTCAGAGCAAAGGTGAGGGAGGAGTCACGAGTGACACCCAGATCGCGTACACTGGAGGAGTAGGTATACGAAGGAAACATGAGTGCCAGTAGTGAATAGTCAAGCTTATTTAGTTGTTGCTTAGTGCCAAACCAAATCAATTGAGTCAATTGAGTCAATTGAGTCAATTTTTTTACAAATGACCGATACCTACCTCAACCTTCCTTACTTCCCAACCTCTATATTTGATTGTTCTCCGACGATGCAAGAGGATCGTCCCTTCTTAATAACATTATACCCTGATGCCAGTTACTTCTATGATAACACCTGTGCCAGCTCATACACCACTCCTTCAATGCTTAAGACTAGATACATTTCCGACCGCCGTCACCTGTTTACACTCATGCACATCAACTGCAGAAGTATTGCTTCTAAGCTACCCGAGATCCAAATCCTCCTTGCCCACCTATCTGTTAAAGTCCTAGCCGTAACTGAAACCTGGCTCGAACAGTCTATTGAGGAGTCTATATTCATTCCCGGCTATCGATTTGTACACGCTTGTAGAACCCAAGGAAGGGGTGGTGGTGTTGGTCTGTTCATTGCAGACGACATTGTCTTCAATGCGTACGAAAGTCCTATTGGGTCCCCACACAGTGTCAACTACGAGAGTCTGTTTGTGTCAATCCCTTAGACGAAGGGCCACGACTATTATAATTGGTGTTATTTATCGTCCCCCTGCCTTATCCCTCGAAATATTTAATGAGGAATTTGAATTGCTGCTAACCAAATTGTCAAGCACTAATAAACATGTTCTACGTGACTTTAATATTGTTCTGTTAAAAACACAAGATCATCTGCTAACCCATAATTTCTTCAATTGTCTTACTTCTCATCATTTTCTCCCCGCCATTCTTAGACCAACAAGAATCACTGATTCTACCGCTACCCTAATTGATAACATATTTACTAATGAGTGGTCTAAGCTGGTCGATTCTTCTATCATCATGAGTGATATTTCTGATCATCTCCCCAGTCTGGCCTCGCTTGACATTACCCCGCGCAAAATTAATGCTAAATCAAATCATCCCACCCGATTGATAAATGATGGTTCAATGGAGTTATTCGAGGAATTATTACCCAGGCTGGACTGGTCCTGGTTTCTTCTGCATGTGCCCATAACGAACCGGAACTTGCTCTATGGGCTATTTATAGAACAGTTTAAAATGCTTATGACCATGCTTTTCCACCGGTTGACTCCAATAGAAAAGCCCCGCATTATCGGAAGCAACCATGGATGACTAGTGCCTTTTTAAAATCTTGTAGAACTAAGTCCAAACTCTATTTAAAATATATAAAGAATCCTAATAGCGTTAATAAAAGTGCATTCAAAACCTATAGGAATAAGTTCAAACGCTTACGTCTTAGTGCTGGACGAAATTTTACTATGAAGCCGAATTTTAAAAAAAATACAGTCTCAATCAAAAAAAACTTGGACTATAATTCGCTCTATCCTAAGACCGGATCACAATACCTCGAACATTGACTCTCTTAACATTAATGGCATAATAGTTGATGACCCCCAAATAATGGCTGACAGGTTTAATGATTATTTCACGAGCATTGGCCAGACACTTGCTGCCATTATCCCGAAAGCTGACCACTCCTATCGAACTTATTTGAAACCATCTCCGCCTAATTCCTTTTCTGCTGACCTGACCACTTCTCAGGAAATCATCTCTATAACCGCTTCTATTCGTACCACCCACTCCTCTGCTCTTGACGACATTGACCCGACCGTTGCTAGCAGAATTATTCATCACGTAGCTATTCCACTATTGGATATTTTCAACTCTTCGCCTCTAACTGGTGTTGTACCTTCATCCTTAAAAATGGCAAAAGTTGTACCGGTTTTTAAACAGGAATATACAGGAACTAGAGACCATATTGCCAACCTTAGGTGGATAATGGAACGGCAAAGGGAGTATGGACAAGAGGTGCACATCTGCTTCATTGATTATAGTAAGGCATTTGACTGCATTAACCATGGTTTAATGTGGAAAACCCTACTTGAGATGGGAATTCCGAAACACTTGATATGGCTATTAAAGGGACTATATGAAGATCAGATAGCGGTGATAAGAACAGAATACGGAGACACTGATAAATTCAATATCAAGAAAGGGGTGAGACAGGGATGCATTTTGTCCCCATTCCTGTTTAACTTATACGCTGAAAGAATAATGAGAATGGCGGAAATGGAAGGGGCAAAAGAGGGAGTAAAAATTGTGGGAAGGACATTGAACAATCTTAGATACGCGGATGATACAACACTAATGGCAAAAAGAAAAGATGAGCTGATAGACTTAATAAGAAGGGTAAGGAGAGAAAGTGAAAAAGCTGGATTATACTTCAACATAAAGAAGACAAAAGTCATGACAACAGCAGAATGGGATACTGTCGTGGTCTACGCGGGTGCATGCATCAAGGGAAAAAAACCGACGCGTCAACAAACTTGTTTACAACGCACGGAAAATTCTGCAACAAGCTGTCAACATTAATTCGGTGCATGCAACAAGGATATACGTGTTCAGTAGGACTTTCCAGGGAAAAGTACAGTGACGTCACAGAACGTTCTGGAATCCGGGAGAACTCTATATAAGATAGACCTGATGTACATTGGGGGCCTTTTGACGAAGATTTGCAAACGTTGAACATTGATCGTATAACGTTCAATCGAGACCAGCCAACCTGTGTGCTGTCTACGATTGTGATATTTGATAGACGAGTTGACTTACTCTACACTTAATCGACTTTATTTTTAAATAAAGATCTTTTAATAGTTCCTTCGTTGGTTCGTCGTTGCGATCGAAGGAGTCGACCGCGACATTATTGGTGTCAGAAGCGGGATCATCGGTGTTGGATCCGGTGAAGAAGACGCGAGCCGGCGGAGGAAGGAGTCAACCCGGAGGATCAAGAGACGGTCTGTTCCAGACAGCGAGCGGATCGAGACGCCTTTCTACCGTGGGAGACGGGTGAATCGGCATACGACAGTCGGACGGACGAAGTGCGTCGTTCGGCTGAGACAGCAGAAGACAGCAGTCAACATACGGGTAAGATCCTAGGTGTTGTCGTGGCTGAGAAGGAGAAAAGAGAGTGGAGTTGCAGCCGAGTGGGAGGCAGCCATTATTTCTCTTTCAATATCTGCTGATTATTTCTTTGAAATTTGATCCATTGTTGTGATCGAGGCCAGACTTGCGTGAGCTTGTATAGTTTTTGCGTACTTGGCGAGTGTACTTCTTTGGATACTGCATAGTTGCACTTTGGGTTGTGGAATTTTCCTTTTGGGTGGCGGGTTTGCCGCGTGGTGTCTGTTTTTTTTTGTTGATTGTTGTTGACTGACTGTTTGTAAAAATGGAAGCGTTGACAACAGAGATGCAAGCGAATATTCGCAAAATGTCGTCTGAGCGCCTTAGGGTGTATCTTATGAAGGCAGGAAGGGACGAAGATGATGTTATGTCATGGGATCGAAATCAATTAATGGAAGAATGGGCCATGGAGATTGGAAAAGAGGAAGAGGAATTTAAGGGTAGTCCAATATCTCCAACAGGAGTGGATTACGAGCTGCAGAAGCGCCGTCTGGAGTTCGAAATCCGTAAATATGAAGAACAGAAGGAGAAGGAAGAAAGAGAAAGGGAGGAACGGAAGGAGAAGGAAGAAAGGGAGGAAAAGAGGAGAGAGGAAGAAAAGAAAGAACAAAGGGAGAAGGAAGAAAGAGAAAGGGAGGAACGGAAGGAGAAGGAAGAAAGAGAAAGAGAGGAACGGAAGGAGAAGGAAGAAAGAGAAAGGGAGGAACGGAAGGAGAAGGAAGAAAGGGAGGAAAAGAGGAGAGAGGAAGAAAAGAAGGAACGGAAAGAGAAAGAAGAAAGAGAAAAGAAGGAACGGAAAGAGAAAGAAGAAAGGGAGAGGAAGGAAAAGCAGGAAGAACGAAATGTTAGAGATTCTTTAGCAAGTCGTACTAAGCGTTATAGTGATGCCCTTAAGAATATTCTTTGGAAATTTCCTTCCGACCCTATAGAAATTCCAGGTTTTTTTGATCACTTGGATGGTTTGTTTAATGTGTATGAGGTGGATGAAGATGTTAGAGCAAAATTATTGCTAGCCATTTTAAGTGAAAGAGCTAAGGCATTAACCATGCGCCTTACTGAGGCACAGCTCCATGACTACAAATTCCTGAAGGAGTTTTTGCTAAGGGAGTTTAAGATAAGCCCTTCAAATCTTAGAGCCCGATTTTGGTCGTTGCACAAAGCATCGGACGAATCATTTACGATCTATTCATCCAAATTGCGTGTGGCTCTTATGTATTATTTGAAAAGTAGAAAGATAACTGATGAGTTTGATAAACTTGTAAGTTTATTGGTTGCGGATCGGCTTAAGGAGTCCTTGTCGAAGGCTTGTTTAGATTATATCTTGGCCCAAGAAAAAGAGGAGTGGTTGAGCTGTGAAGACATAGCTAATGCGGCTGACATTTATGTAGCGTCGCATGATGGTGGGAATGACTTAGTATGCCGTAGTCATCCGACACCGAAGTATAACAATTGGACGAAAGGTCAACCACATGTTCAAGTCAATAACCAGACAGCTCAACCCCAGTCTCCCAAACCGGAAATAAGGGGTGAAGCCAAGATAGGTGCGAGGGTGTCTCAGGAGGAGGCCAAGGTAAAGGGTCTCTGTTTCCTATGTCATCAGAAGGGTCATAGGGCAAGGGAGTGCCAAACCAAACCAAGTTCTAAAAAGGTGAGTACTTGTATATTTGGGAACCCAACTGAAGAAGTGATCGACTTAGTTGTTGAGAAGGTCAACGTGTTGCATGAGATACCTGAACAGGTAAAGCAAGGGAATTTATTGGATAATTCTAAACCAATAGGCTTGGAAACTGCTGTAAGGGTATACGAGAATAGTATTGATGGATTACAAGAGAGGTCGTATATCAATGTACAGATTGAAGATCTCCCTTCTCAGCCAGCATTATCTGATTCAGGAGCAGAAATTTGTTGTATTGATAAGAAATTAATTGAGTCACTAAACTTACCCGTGATTAAACGGATTAATATAATTGGTTTTCAGGGAGAAGGATGTAAGGCAGATGTAGTATACCTACAAATGAAATTAGCTAATTCAATGGAAGGAACGACGAACATTGCGCCATCTTTGTGCGTCATGTTCGCTGTAGTCCCTGAACTAAATGAACGGGTTATTTTGACACCCCATGTTGTGGACCTATTAAGGGATAGTTCGCAATATGTAGTGATGGTAGCTGGCGTAGATCGATGTGTTCAAATAAATAAAGGGGCAGAAGAAGATAACTTAGAAGTTAATATCGAGAAAAGTAACAGCAACGAATCCTTGCCGTCAGAAGTGAATGAATATTCTCAGGAGCAACTAGTTGATGATTCAGATAATTTTCTTGATGTTGAGTCAACAGAGTTCAAGTCTGATGAGGGAGTAGCGAATAATGATACTTTATTGCGTGAGCAACAGAATTGTCACAATCTTATATCTTGCTGGCAACAAGCGAGACAGAATAAAAATAATTTCTTTATAGATAATAACCTCCTGTACCACAAAGGGGAAATTATGGGACATAAGGTTAATCAATTATGTTTACCGGAAGATAGAATCGAGGTTGTCTTGCGAGTAGCACACGATGCCCCATGTGCTGGGCACATGGCTTTTAAGGCAACGAGAGCCAGGATCAAATTAAACTTTTGGTTTCCAAGAATGGATGAGAGAATTCGCGAATATTGTGCGTCTTGTCAAATTTGTCAACTAAGAACTCCAGTTAAAGTGGCAGATCGAGTCCCGATCACTCCTATTCCGAGGGCGGATGAACTCTGTTTTAACCATCTAAATATGGATTGTATTGGCCCTATGATAGTGACTGGAGAATCCAACAAATCGAAACCCCAGTACAATTATGCTCTGGTTCTGGTGGATAAATTTTCTCGTTGGCCGATGGCGTATCCTCTTAGATCGCTGAATGCAAAGGGAGTTTGTGAAGCTCTGTTGCAAGTTTTTACAACTTTTTCTATTCCAAGGATCATCAGTTCTGATTGTGGTACCAACTTTACCAGTCGTTTGACGAAAGAATTCTTGCGGCGAATGGGTTGTAGTCCCAGATTTAATACCCCTGGACATCCTGAGGCAGCTGGATTGGTTGAAAGATGCAACCAAAGCTTGAAAACCATGATCTTTAAGCTTGCTCAATCTGATCCTCGTGGATGGCACCAATTGTTACCGTTTGTTCTGTGGAGCCTTAGAGAAAAACCTTCAGGCACGACTCATATTTCGCCATTCACTATGGTTTATGGAACTCTTCCTCGGGGTCCACTTAGTGTGTTGAAGGAATCGTGGGCTGGCGAACGAAAAGTACCTCTTAACTTAGGTAAATCACCCGAAGAGTATCTCCAATCACTGAAGGAAAACCTCGAATTCGCGAAAGTTTATGCAGATTACTATAGTGATATAGAAACAAAGCGGTATGCAGATTATTATAACTTGCGTAGTACTGACAGAAAATACGAAGTTGGAGATAAAGTAGCAGTATTAGCACCAGATTTTGGTAGTTCTAAATTTTATAGTCGATGGCAAGGACCTGCTACCGTAGTCAAGGTTAAATCCCCATATTCTTATATAGTAGAAATAGAGGGAAAACAAAGACATTTACACGCAAATAAGATCAAGCGATACCATGAACGACTCGAACAAGCGATGATCAATAGCTGTTCAGTAATTGTTGATCAAGATGAAGAATTTGGTATAGTAGAGGTTGTAGATCAGGAAGAACGTGAACAAATAAGTCCGAGTAAGCGAATTGATCCTCTGATTATAGCGCATCTTTCGCAAGAGGAACAGAAGCAACTTTTTGAAGTTTTGGATCGGCACACGGCAGTATTTGTGGATAAACCTGGGTATTGTCCAATATTAGAACATGAAATTAAGATAACTCATGATTTCACTCCTAAGCGTTTAAGGGCATATAAAGTACCTGAGCTACTTAAACCTGAAGTACAACGCCAGATAGAAGAAATGTTGGCATTAGACATCATTCGACCATCGAAAAGTGAAATGGCCAGTCCGGTAGTTTGCGTTTTAAAGGGACCCAAAGGTCAAAATGGCGTTCGATTGGCAATTGATTATCGCCATGTTAACAAATATTCTCTAGGTGATTGTTACCCGACCCCAGACATTGCTGACGTCTTACAAAAGGTGGGACGGGCAAAGTTTATTAGTGTTTTCGACGCGAAATCGGGGTATTGGCAAATTCCAGTTCGGAAAGAACATCGATGGCTTACGGCATTCGTATGTGATGCAGGACTTTTTGAGTTCACAAGAATGCCGTTTGGACTCAAGTCCGCTAGCAATACCTTTATTCGTGCTATGACCCAAGTTTTACATCCAGTGCGAAGTTTTACCGAACCATTCGTCGATGATATGGCAGTGGTTTCAATGAATTGGAATGACCATTTAGAACATCTAGAGAAATTCTTGCAAACTATTGAGGAAGCAGGACTCACTTTGAATTTAAGAAAATGTAATTTTGCACAAAACAAAATAAAGTTTGTTGGCCATATAGTAGGGTCAGGTTGTATTGAACCTGATCCAGGTAAGATCGCTACGATCAATGATATCCATCCTCCAACAACAAAGAAAGAAGTTAGAAAGGTTATGGGTTTTTTCAGTTACTATCGAAGTTTTATACCTGCTTTAGCTGAAAAAGCACGGATAATAACTGATTTGACACGAGATAACATACCTACGAAGGTGCCTTGGGAGCAAAAGCATCAAGAAGCACTAGATAAGTTAAAGGATGATCTCAGTAAAGCTACACAGTTGCATACCATTGATTTCACTAAGGAATTTGGTTTAAGTGTTGACGCAAGTGCCACCGCGGTCGGGTGTTGCTTGTTTCAGTGGACCGAAGAAGGTCAAGAAAAACCAATTGCTTTTGCTAGTCTTAAACTTACAGATACACAGATGCATTGGTCTACAATTGAGAGAGAGGCTTTCGCAGTAATTTGGGCACTTAAACGATTCAAGTCATGGATATTCTTATCAAAGATAATCATTTATTCAGATCATAATCCTTTGTCTTATCTCACAGATGCAAGCCCTAAGAGTGCGAAACTGACTCGTTGGGCGTTAGCATTGCAAGAGTTTAACGTGGACTTTCGATATCGTCCTGGACGTCAGAACACGGTGGCTGATTTCCTCTCTCGGTTGTGACTCGGATGGTGAAGGGGGGAAATGGCCCGACACACAAGGATCGAGCCCGCAAATTGTATAGATAAATTGACTAACTGATGTGTTTTGTTTTGTTTGTATATGCTGTGTCGAGATGGAGTCTGGAGGCCCGGCTTGATTGTGATGACCCGTTCGGGATGGTGCTGAAGACGTGTCATCATCTGAGGGCGGAGGGAATGTCGTGGTCTACGCGGGTGCATGCATCAAGGGGAAAAAACCGACGCGTCAACAAACTTGTTTACAACGCACGGAAAATTCTGCAACAAGCTGTCAACATTAATTCGGTGCATGCAACAAGGATATACGTGTTCAGTAGGACTTTCCAGGGAAAAGTACAGTGACGTCACAGAACGTTCTGGAATCCGGGAGAACTCTATATAAGATAGACCTGATGTACATTGGGGGCCTTTTGACGAAGATTTGCAAACGTTGAACATTGATCGTATAACGTTCAATCGAGACCAGCCAACCTGTGTGCTGTCTACGATTGTGATATTTGATAGACGAGTTGACTTACTCTACACTTAATCGACTTTATTTTTAAATAAAGATCTTTTAATAGTTCCTTCGTTGGTTCGTCGTTGCGATCGAAGGAGTCGACCGCGACAGATACTTTTGAGATTGACGGGGAAGAAATAGAGGTGGTAGAAAGCTTCACTTTCTTGGGATCATTGGTTGAAAAAGAAGGAAAATGTGATACAGAAATAAAACGAAGGATTGCGATTGGGAAAGCTGGAATGATTGGACTGGAAAAGATATGGAAGGACAAGCATGTGAGCATAGATACAAAAAAGGCTCGTGAGAGCCCTAGTCTTTCCAACGGTTCTGTATGGTTGTGAGTCGTGGACAATGACAAAGAACATGGAGAAAAGGTCAACGCATGTGAAATGTGGATATGGAGAAAGATGTTGAGAATATCATGAACGGAGAAAAGGACGAACGAATCAATACGAGTGGAGATTGGTGTCGAGAATGAAGAGTCATTAAAACAAAAGGCGACAAGATTGAAGCTTGGATTCTTTGGTCATGTTATGCGATCTGATGGGCTAGAAAAGGAAATGATGTTGGCTTGTGGTGAGGGAAAAAAAGACGGGGTCGACCAAGGAAGAAATGGATGGATGAGATTCATGATGTAACTGGCATGAATCTGGAAGAACTAAGGGACCTGACTTCGAATAGGAAGCAATGGAGAGGGTTTATCATGACGATCGCTAGAGCTCCAGGAGTTGACAGCACAAGGTGACAAGGTGAATAGACAGGATGTCACCAATTATAGACCTATTTCTAACCTTCCGTATTTTTCCAAAATCCTTGAAAAATTAATGTACCAACGCCTAAACACTTATGTAGACAAAATGCACATCTTGTACCCTAATCAACATGGTTTTCAATCTGGTCATTCCACTTTCATGGCATTGCTTGACATGCAAGATAAGATCGCTGGTGCCATTGACGACAATAAATTCTCTGTATGTATCTTTTTGACCTGGCCAAGGCATTTGATACAGTGAACTACTCTATTCTTTTAGCAAAACTTGAAAACTATGGAATACGTGGGGTTCCACTCTTATGGTTTAATAGTTACCTTGATCAAAGACACCAGTATGTTTCTTGCAACGGTCGTCCATCTAGAACCAAAGTCATCAAATGTGGTGTCCCTCAGGGTTCAATCATGGGCACTCTATTGTTCTTATCACACATTAATGATCTACCCAACTCATCTACTCTACTCGAATTTATCCTTTTTGCAGATGACACCAATGTCTTTTTCTCTCATATATCACTCCACTCATTACTATCCATCGTCAATACCGAACTTACCCATGTGGCTGAATGGTTCAGGGCCAATAAACTATCTCTCAATCTTAGCAAAACTAATTATGTACTTTT